>JACEIK010001060.1:110077-188429 GCA_018107945.1 Datura stramonium
ATAATAATAATAATATACAAAATTGAACGATACCTATAAATAAGCTGGGAAACCAAAAATAGGAGAAAATGGTTAAACAACGTGCTGTTTGAGAAATTAATAAAATTTGTAGGCAATATGATCATATGAAGTCATTGACAACGTGGACATCATCAAAGCTACAAAAATAAGATCCCAGTCTTTCCAAAAGCTCCTCCTGTCCGTACGATTGAACTCTTTTTTGTTTTCTTTTTTTGGGGGCAATTCCACCAGATTATTAATTAGAGGGTATAATGAGATCCCATTCCTAACCCTCTGAAAATCAACGATTGCAGCACAGCTCAAGAGCATCATTTCCAGTCATTCCTAGAAATCTTGTCAAGGTTTGAGTTAGTATATGTATTTTAAGTACGCTTGTATTTCTGCTTTTCTAACTTATGTTGTCTCTGCAATTTGATTGATGTCATAAAGGATGTTGACGAGATGGAGCAGAGCGATTTCCCAGTTTGCTAGAGTTAACTACTCACAGAGGAACTCCGAATTGGGACGACATCTGTGTTCTTATCACTGTCGAGATTATTCCAAGGTTGCGGCGGTTGCTGAGCCTGCTGTTGAGAAAGTCTACAATGTTAATGCCGAGGTTTTGGACTTTTGACCTTTGTTTTCTTTGGATGTTACTTAATATGGCCACCTGAAGCTACGGATTACATTTCTTGGCCACTTTTGGTTCATTTGCCGCATGAATTCCATAACAAACAAGATTGATTTACACTGCTAGATTTAATGAAACTGCTAAGTAAAATTCACTTTCGAATTCGTTGGTGTTTTGATTACATTATGATCATTCAAGCTTCATGCTAAATTTGCCTATTGTATACTTAACTAACCTACAGTATAAAATTAAATGTGAATGGTGTTGATACATGAATCACTTCTGTAATTGTCTCCTTTAGGTTGGTTTGGTATAAAATGGTATTATTACCCTGCATGAATCTGTTGCTAGGACCTTAATCATTGGTTGTTCAATAGTTGTGATGCTTGTGTGATATTATATTTTCGCTAATTGCTCTGTTGTGCGAAATGAAAGATGCCTTCAATTAATTAAGTTGGCATTTATACCAAACAGAGGTTTGTTGGATGTAGTTTGTCCAACTCTTTTTTTTGGATAAGTAAATTTCTCCAAATTCTGAAGTGCTGCTAATTGACTTCGGTCACTTGAGTAGGTAAATTTGAACAAGATGTTCTGGTCTAAGCCTCATTCACTGGCATTAGCACCTGATTCACCATTCAGAGTTGAAGATCCACAATATGAGGGATTTAAGCGCTTTATATTTAAGCTAATGCTGTTTTATAGTAAGCAAAGCAAGTCCATTCGAGGTGCAAATGTTATTTATCATCGTGTTATTCACCAAGTTGATAGACCTGCTATTTACGATGGTTAGTCTGCTCCTCGATCATCATAGCTTTTGCTTTTTGCTATGTGTCCATGTATCACTATGTTAAACTTTATATTATCTTATTAAAAAAGTAATAATAATGGTCCACATCTTGTGCCTTTTCTTTTTTAAATTCAGTATGATGTTATAGCTAGCCTATATCTGAAGTAAAAGATGCAGTTTAGTTTAGGGAAATGATCCAAAAGCTGTTTGCGATGTTAATACTAGAGCCTGACTTCTTGAATATTCATTTGCCATGTGATGTTTCAGGAAAATATTCAGCTGTTTGGGATCACATATGTCTAATATGATATCTGTTTCTTGTGAAAATACTGTCATTTAATTAATTTGGACAACGACAACAGAAACATATCTAGTATAATCCCACAAGTGAGTTTGGGGAGGGTAGGATAGACCTTACCCCTACCTTTCAATGGCGGAGCCAGGATTTCTATCAAGGGGGTTCAAAAATATCAAAATATTGTGGTTAGCCGAATTCAAACCCACGCATGGAGCCAGGATTTCTATCAAGGGGGTTCAAAAATATCAAAATATTGTGGTTAGCTGAATTCAAACCCGCGCACGTTGGGTGAAAGTATGAACCCCTTTACCACTGAACTAGGTCTTTGGCTTGTGCTAAGGGGGTTCAATATTATATATACACACATAAAATAAATTTTTGACCGTATATATACAATGTAAATTTTCGACGAAGAGGTGAACCCCCTGGGCTCCATGTAGCTCCGCCCCTGCTACCTTTGGACAAGCAAACAAATTGAAAATTGGTTATTAAATGTGACAGAGTTGATGCTATTTCATTTTCACCAACAGCCTTACTTTTCTTCTCCATCTTTAGAAAGTATAATTACCTTGTTCCCAGATTAGCTATGCTAATTAAAGTTTATTTTAGTTGTCTGATTTGTGTGTATATGTTGCATGCAGTATTTAGCTTGGAGAAAACATTTAAGACCACATTTTCATTACTAGTCATCCATATGTGGCTTTGCTTGCGACGCTTGAAACAGGAGGGTAAGGAAGGTGTTGAACTGGGACAGTATTTGTATGAGATTTATAATCATGATGTGGAGCTGAGAGTTTCTAAAGCCGGGGTAAGTTACAGAACCCTGAAACAGAACATCAACTTTATAACCAAATAGTTCTTCTCGACATTCTGTCTGTTTTTTACTAAGCAGTTTCTGGTGGAAACATGATTCATATTTGAACTGTTAATCTTGCTGGATATAACTTGAATTTCTGATTTTGCCTTTGTCATTCAATCAGCAAAGTCCAGGTAGTCATAAAGTTTGTCGACTCTTAGATTTGGTGTTTCTTTAGAAAATTTTTGGTTGGAAATTGAAATATATCTTAGCATAAAGAACGACTGTATGCCCTCCATAAAAAAAGAAAATGATAGGGGAAATGAACAAAAGGGAAAGAATGACAAACAGGATTATAGTTATGGGCTGTTGTACTTATCCAAAAGAATTGTTGTAGGCTGTTATATAACAAGTCTTAGTGCTAAGCTGGGGACATCCATGATATAACAAGACTGTTGTTTAAAAATTTGTAGTGCCTAAGATGTGGGCATCTTTGATCTTTCGAGGTGTAAGCTTCTTTCATATTAATTCTTACATTTGAGATTTTGGATGGTGGTACATCTAACAGATCACTTTCCTTGGTGAGGTGCTTTGATATCCTCAAAAAAATTTTACTTTACATCTCTACTTTTTTTTCTTTCTGATGAAGTAAGGTGTTTCATTATAAAAAAGGCATCAAGAAGATGCAATAGTTCATCTCTACTTTTTCTTTTTTCATTTACACATTTGATATGACAATTCTGGAGGGTTTTCATACATTTTTGGCTTTCAAACATTAAATTTATCTCAGATGACTTCTCCCATATTTGGAGACTTGTCTTGTCTTCAGTTTGATATTAATAGAAAAACTTGACTCTATGTTAAACAGATTGATTGCGATTTCCATGGTCTGGCATTTTTTTTTGCATTGTCCAACAAGCATTTTTTTTAAAAAAAAAAATTCTTCAGTGTATAGCAGCGCCTTTTAATTCTTTTCTTTTTTGGAAAAACTTAAAATCACCAAACTGTATCTGCTTCCAGAAGACAATAGCTTTAAAAGTTGATACTTTTGGTAAACTCTTGCCACCATTTGTTATGCTCCTCCATATAGAACCTCCATATGTTAAATGTATCAGAATGTGGTCCTCCACTCCCTCCCACTTGTGATCCGTATCGTCAATAACTTTACGATGGTTGATTCTCCAATCTAAATCATCAAATTCACTTTCCTATGAGTTCTATTTCGAAGACCCTCAAATCTCTATCCCTAGTTCCCCACTTTTTATAGGAGAAGTTACTATTTCCCATTTTAAAGGTTTGTTTCCTCCTCACTGTTGTCCCACAGAAAATTTCATGAGATTGTTCCAATCCTTCAACCACAATTCTCGGGCATTATGGACATATAATAAATTGGATAGTAGACAGAGTACCCTTGATAATGTCTCTTTTTTTCCCTTTTCGAATAATCTTTGCAACCTTCTCCTTTGAACATTCTTAATCACTGGATTCTGTTTGCTGTGATGTTTGTGATTTTATTCCTGTGTATTTCCAGGATGGAATTCTATAAGTGTGATCTTTCTTAGTGGAAGAAAATCTGCAAGGAATGGGGAGTAGGAAAACTACGAGATGTAGATTTTTTCAGAAACTTGCAAAATTGGGAAATGAAGAGCTTGATAGTCTTCTTGGATACTATATAAGCAGAGAATTTCACTTGTGGACCAAGACTGTTGAATTAGGAGGGGTAAAGAATGGTATGTTCATAGTCAAATTATTCTTTAGTAGACTGCTGACAAAGGACAAAAGAGACTTTTGCAACTGAGCAATATCGACCCAAAGAGCACCAAAGAAAATGGTCTTTTTGCTTGGACAGTCATATAGGGAGCCATCCTGACGGCCTATTATTTGTTAAGAAGAAGGGTAATCTACATTAATGGTGCTGTGTGCGTGAAATCTGGAGAGGATGCTGGCAATCTAGTACAACATTGTCTGCTGGTACATAGATTATGGTGTATGGCATGGTAAGGTGGAAATTTAGAAGGAAGCAGCAGAGAAATAGAGCATGGGAGGTTGTTCTGTTGTCACTAATGTGAACAATATGGAAAGAGTGGAACATAAGAGCGTTTGGAAGAATATAAAAGTCATTGGTAAAGATTTTTGGAATGTTTTTTTGTATTTTGTTTATGACGACTAAATTCACTTTGTAGAGAATCATGCTTTTGTGTAAGAGTCTGTACTTTTGTATAAATCTCGTATATGGGCGCTTCCTGTTCACATAATAAAATAAATAACNTGCATTACTTGCCTACAGGTACTCATAGACAAGGTGCGTGCGCCAACCAAATAGAAAATTGCTTCTCATCTTGGTTTTGGTTTTGCACAATTTGTACTCAATCAAACAGGGAAGGTGAAGTTTAGTATGGATAAGCAGCTCCATATGACACCTATAATTTATCTTTGTCCAGTTATGATTTATATTGGCATTACAGTTTTTATATGGTAAAATATTGAGATTTAAGAAACTTATATTTATCCGTATCTTTTATTATGTCAAACTTGCAGGTTAACTTATTGTTGATTAAATGGATGAAGGATTTAGAAAAGATATTTTATGGTAATATTGTCGCCTATGATGCTGCGATGCTTCCTGAAGCTAAGCAGGATGAGTTGCAGAATGTAATTTGGAGGTAAGGTATCAAAATATTGGTTCAGGCTCAAGCAAGCTAAGACCGTTAAAGGGTTAATGCTCAAACTAATCATCTAAAGTCAATTGTTCTCCCTTGTGTTGAAGCATAACTGAAAGTGTTATTATTCTACAATCTGCTTCTCTCCTAAGTGTAATTTTACAGAAGTTGAAGCCTTTGCCTCATTACCTTTTTTTTCTGGGAGTTCATTGATGATGCTAGCTCACTTTCTTTTTAATCTTTAAATTGCCCGTCTTTACAAAATCCATCTAAAAGTTGGAGAGTTCTCTTGACAATGACATTGCCCAAGGATAGTGCCAAATTGTAGGTGGAACTAGGAACAAGCTGTTGGTTATTATTGCAGCTGCATTTTTTGAAGCATGATGTTAATATGGTGTTATAATAAACTATAATTTGATGTGTCATACATAAAGATAGTATTATAGTTGGTAATCTGAAATGAGTGAAGTTCTCTTCATAATGCCGTATTTTAAGCTTAAATAGATCTTCATTTGTTTACCGGTGCAATTGTATGTGCATTTTATTTATAGGCCTTCTGATGCGTTATGTTGTAGGAATGTCTTCTCCGATGATGGTACATCTAGGCCAAGTGATGCTGCTTTGCTTCCTGTCCAGGCAAGTAAATTTTTGTACATGTACTTGAGAAGCTCCTCTTGATGCAACAGTCAGAAGTAAACACTTGTACTGGAAGCTACTTGTTGTAGATAAAAAAAAGGTCGGAGATTGTATGGAAAATGGGTTGTTGAAAATCCTTTTATGTTCTTTTTGAAACATAAAATTTATTCTCTTTTTCCCTTCAGGTGCTATTAGCTTTCTCCTGGTATTTACTGCAAGAAACAGAGTAGTTTTGAGCCTAGCATATATCATATTTTGATGCTATATCTTNCTTGCATTTAATTTACTTTTTAGTGGGCTGAGTACCTAAGGTATAGTGTGCACCGGATTTTTCATACTGTTCTTATTTTTCTTTGCAAATGTTGCATTTAATTTGTTTTTGGTTGAACTCTGTACCTAAGGTGTACCGCGTTCGAACTTTCGGCGTGCCATGCTTATTATTTTCTATTTATCGTGTAAGTGCAGGCTATGTCAAGGTATGTTCGCAGGGAATCCAACTGTCTGTCATTGACAGGTACTAATTCTGCCTCAAACAAATATGTATAATATGAATTTATGTGAGAAGGATGTTAGAACTTGTTAGCTGAGGGCTTTCATGCTCTTAATGTCCCCTCTTAAAGAGATGGAGAAAATTCCTAAACAATGCAAGGCACCGCAAGTCACTGTTTTTCTCATTCTCTATATTTGTGATGTCGGGTTTCACATCTGCCAACCGCCCACCATTCAAAAGGAGAGAGAGAAAATAGGATAAGAAAATCTTTTACAGGATGCCCTGTTGCTTTCAGATCCCTAGTTTGGGGTTTGAAAGATGCTTATCCTGGTGTTGGGAATGCTTTGAATACTCTTGAGTACAATAAAATAGTTTCGTTACTCTTGAATACCTTATCAATCCCCATAAGATATTTTTCCTACATTTCAAATTTCCATGAGTATTTTCTCTGAGGCTCGACAGAGTGGTTAGGATGCTATGATTGTGATTTTTAGTTGTTATTTCTATGGCATTGAATTTGTTGAAGTGATTCTTAGCTAATCTTCAATTATTTGTGACGGTGTTTTGCATCAGGCTACCTACTTTAGGATTGATTAAATTCAATATTCAATCCATTTGCATGCTTCACTGAAACAAAATGGGGCTAGGTTTTGTAGGACATTGTATGTCTGCGATATTTCTGTCTTTTCATGCCCATATTCGTGATGCATGGTTGATCCTAGCCTTTATCACCTGAGGCAGCCCCATTTCATATGAACCATGTTATGGGCACAAAAATACCAAGAAGACGGAAATTCTGATGCATTTTTTTCCTCATTGAATCCTTACTGTTAACCTTAATAAAATAAATTTCCAGAACTATCTTTACAATGATAATGCTTTTGGTTTGACAGATAAAGAAGCTATGTTTTCGGGAAACTTCATGTTCACCTCATTGGGAAGCACAACTGCTGGTACAGTGTAACTAGGAGAGATCAAAACCAAACATGCTCACCAAGAGTACCAAAATGCATGGAGAGATCCAGGCCTTCGGTCAATGATATTATAAGAAGAAATTGCAGATTGCTAATTAAGCAAGAGATGTGACATCCAGTATTCTTTATCTTTAGTAAACTTGGTATAAATCTGAAGCTGCTGGTTCTTTTGTTCCCCAGTATGAAACTTGGATAAAAATATCCTACTGTCAGATGCTAATTGGTTTGATTTTAAATTACAAAAGTAATATACGAGAGTTCAAGATCTGGAATTATGGAAGTGTAGCGATGTTTATTTCTGTTCTTGTTTTTGGGGAAATATAGGAGGAATGATTTTACAGCTTAAATTGATCCAGTACACAACCTTGAGTGCTGATAATGATTTATGTCGACTCATTCTATAGGTACTCTCACTTGTCCCCATGCCTATGAAACGGCAATTCTGGAGTAATACCGCAGACTCTGAAAACACAGATTGTTTCCATGACAGTTATTCTGTTGTATGTATATTTATTTTTGAATGGGCCTTTCTTTCTCTATATGGTATGGACCCTGGTTTATTTATTAGTCAAAGAAGTTCGCTAATCCTAAGGTCTCTCAAAGAATAGTCACTTCTATCCGTCTAATGCATTTCCTTTGAATTTTTGTTGCATGCATGCTGTCCTTTATTATTAGCTCTATTGGATAAATGAACTCAAAGCCAACAGGGGAACACTCTTCTCTTTTGTTGGATGTCTAAAGCAGTAGGGCAGTTTTAGGGGGTTGTTTGGTTGAGCAACAAGTTATTCCGAGATAACTAATCTCGGGATTATTATCCCACTTTCAATAAAGAATAAGGAATAAATATGAGTTTATCTCATGTTTGGTTGAGATAAAATCTTAAGGGATAACTTATTCCGGGATTACCATAAATTTTCTTGTCTATTACTTCTACTATTCGTCATTTGTAGCAGAAACAACTTTTAAAGCTCTCTGTCCTCATCTTTTGGAAGTATGCCAAATAATGTGTAATCTTCGAAGCTATGAAATCAAAGTTAGGAAAAATAAAACAACTCTTATTCACAAATATTACACGATGATTTTTGCTTCAATTTTGGAACGTCAATGATAACAAACTTCATCTTCAACTGATAAGAGTTTTTAAGATAGATAAGCTATTGAGAACATTCTTAAGCAGCCAAAGCCAGATGCTATAGGGTTTCAAATGTTAAGAGAAATTGGATTTGGATGATGGAGGTATTTACAAAGTTTTGACGATAGTAATCCTATTATAAGGTGTAAAGGGTTGAAATTAAGTCATGTGAAATTGGCCAAATAACTCCGCCAAAAGTATGAACATCACTTCTTGAAAGGTGAAATCTTTTTGACTACACCGAAGAGCAACTAGTTGGGCCAATTTGAACAAGTTGGGTGGGATAAGCACGGGTAAGTGAGGAGAAATGGGTAGATAGTCTCTCTTTTTGAACCGCTCATCGAGCTTTAGCTAATATTTGAAAAAATAATTAAATTTTAGTCATTTTTGGATAAGTAGAGAAAAATGAATAAATATTCACTTTTTGAACTACTAACCAAGCTTTAGCTAATATTTGAAAAATAATTAAATTTTGGTCACTTTTAAATACGATATCATTTGAACAATCATATGTGTAAACTAAACATGAAAACATTTATAACTTCTGCAATTCTTGAGGTTAGAGTTGACATGATTCAAACTCTAGGAGAAATTTCAAGAACTTTCAAACTCCAGAAATAACTCATAGCCTTTCAACTTTTTCTGATTCAAACTCCAAAAATTTTGCTAAACTCCGTGATAGAGTCTTGAAGTTTCAACTTATATAGTTTATTACTCTCTCCGTCCTAATTTATGTGATGTAGTTTGACTAGACACAGAGTTTAAGAAATATGAGAAGATTTTTGAAACTTGTGGTTTTAAATAAGTCATAAATATTTGTGTGACTATAATTCATCTCATTAGGGTGAAATGAGTATTTTAAAGTTAAATTATTACTAAATAAAAAAATGTGTCATTCTTTTTGAGACTGACACTTTTAAAATGACGGATAAATTTTGATTATCGACTCAAAAATTGGTCATTCCATTTAATTACTTCGGGTAAGCGCATCAGTGGCCACTTTTAGGAAAAAATTTGATGGTACACCTTATTCGATTGCCCCATTTAACTGATAGCCATCGGGTTCTTGTTTTTGTATAAATACCCGCTTTAGTGTTTAAAAGAATGTGAAAAGATAACTTTGCTCTTTAATATTCAAAATAAGTAGTTTTTGGTTGAAACCCCAATTCATGGTTCATGCTTTGTGCGGAAGTTTTCATTCTTTGCAATGCGCGCGTGTAAACGAGTTGCTCTACCAACTGAGCTATAGCCCTTAGTGCTTCCTTAATTTCTTTATGAACCCCTAATTTTATCAATTTCAATAAATTAATCAAATTTTAAATTTGATTCAGATAGGAATCCAAAAAGGTGGTAGGTACATTTTTTTCATTCACAAAAGCGAATAATTTAAACCTAAAATCCTAAAATGAAGAAGATTCTGTTGATTCATTTCTATATCTAATCGATACCTTATTTGGGGATACCTTATCAATATTTTCTACTCTAATTAGATTCGACGAGTTATTAACTTTAATCAATTAATCTGACAACGAACCAAAATCGAGTTTCAATTTGAAAGACCTCAAAGTCGCTCGAAGCTTTTCCCGGGAATATGGCATGGGTTACTTCGCCGTAGCGCCCCCGGTATTCCGAACATTGGCTCGAGGCATTTTCTCTCATTCTTCTTACCTCTAAAAAGTAGGACACCACGCTCTGAATACGATAACCATCTTTCTACTAACCTAGCTTCCTCCGCCCCTGTGACCAACAAGGGTAGTACGTGAATACCACCGTTGTCCATCGACTACGCCTTTCGGTCCGATCTAGGCCCTGACTCACAATCCCTTCAATTCACTAGTAAAAAACAATGTCTCCTTGCATAATATGGATTCCAAACATTCAAGATCTCGGATGTGAATGAGTCGAATGACTATCCCTGGGTCTATTAGTGAACCATCTCTCCATTCAGGAAAACACACAAAGAGGGGAGGAAGTGCTTGCTGCCAACTTGCCGACGAATCCATGGTCTGAGCTCACCAAAGTATTTTGGCTATTTGGAGATGTATGGCTACCAGCAGTGGTGGTGTGTTAAGGATTTTTTCCCCCAGCCGAGTGGAAAGTAGAAGTAGCCAGGAAGGAATATCGTTTATCGTGGGAAAAAAGAAAACGTAGGATTGATCGAAGGGATCCTACTTAAAAACAAAAGAGAGATCAAGGAGAGGGAGCTAGGAATATTTTCACAAAGTGGAATTTCTCGGCCGCTTCCTCATCGTCTCTAAAATTTCTTTCCACTTGTTGTTTTATTGATTCATCCGCAACTTGAAAGTACAAATTTCATTTTTGCTTGTAGACACAAATTCTTGCGTGACGCAGCGAAGTGATTATGGAGATTTCACCGACGACAGTGTGGTTTTAAGTTCTTTACTTCTTGTTTGAAGTTGTTTTTGAAATGAAACATGTAGGTTATAGAGTTTGCCCATTGACTTTTTTGAGTTTTAAATGTAGTTATTGGATGAATTTAAAATTATTAACTACTTTCAGATCCCCATGATCGAAGTTAAGATTTATTTTGTTTGTAATTCAAAATGTGCTCGTAGTATACATATATATATATATATATATATTGAGTTGGCTTTGTAAAAACTCCTATTAATCATATTAGAATATGAGGTTTATTGGCTTGAAACTTCGTGCACAAATGTATGAGCTCAATTTTTTTATTTTTTCATGTTTTTTTTAATATTTTATTTCCTTTTCAGCTTTTTCTTTTTTTGGAATTGTACTTTTCTATTTTTTTAAATTTCAAGCGCTTATGTTCGAGGTCAATTTTTCAAAAGATATGAAATCCTTCTAGACAATTGTGTCTTAATATTGATCTTTATGTTATTGGATAGCCAAAAGGGCATGCCTGAAATTATTTATTATGTTATTATAATGAAAGATAATAAGAATCGTAGTCCTAAACAACATCTCCAAAAAGGTACCTGTGAAGCCGGCAATATAGATTAAGAATGTTGAAGACTTAGGTCCTTCGATAAGAACGGAGATGATTTGGTCTACAGAAAAAGCAAAGATGTTCCAATGCACAAAAGAAACTTTTGAAAAATGGAATTAAGGCTTTTAATCCACTTACAAGAAACACAAGTTCCTAAGGTATGGAAAACATTATCATGCACTTTTGAACACATGGAATTAGCTTGGAATTAGACAAGCTAGCCGACGGTGATTCTAAATCAAATAAAACAAGAATTGGTTACTAGATTATCGAACCAAGTCGTGAGCACTTGAGAATCAAAATCAGCTATTCTACTCCTACATAAAAACATTACTGCCGTTTATAGGATCACTACAATACGAGAGTTTTGAAGAAGAAAAATCAATTACAACAATGAAGAAGAACCTATTCCTATCAAGATTTATTTTATACTATTCTTGAGTTGTAATAGTCAGGTTCGTGTGGTCTTTAAAGATACACTTCTTAGACTCCTAGTGATTGTATGTGTGTTGGTTTTGTGTTGTAAAGGATTCTTATATTTGGTAGAGTCTTTGAAGAAGTTGACGATGCTCGGCTACAATTGAAGCGTTTTGTAGAGAGTGGGATAAAAAGTATAGGAGCCAATTCCTTATGTATGCAAAGAGTTGCAACTTAAATGTTCGAATTATAGTAGAGAGTTTGGGAAAATCTTATTTGAGATAGGTCGCGGTTTTTTCCTCCTTTGAGCAAAGAGTTTTTCATTTAAAAATTCTTGTGTTGATTTCCTTTTTCTCGCAATTTTCTTTTGCATAGTTGCTCAAAACCTCGCTCTTGTAGTTTATAGGTAGCACTAAAATAACAATTTAAAATATAGAAGTTCTCTTCAAAATAGACTAACACCAAAAGACAACAGATGGTTTCATCTATAGGAGTTCAAGAAGGACAATTAACCACAATGCCACTATGCTTCAATGACGAATATTATGGCCGTGAAAAGCAAGAATGTGAAGTTTCTCATCATTGAGAGACATAGAGTTACGGGGTATTATCCAAGAAGGTCCAAAGATATTCATGACCATTGATGATAAAGGAAAGAAATTAGTTCCCTAAGAAAGAGAAAAGTATATTGATGAAGACATTAAGGCAACAGAAGAATGCCAAGACAAAGAAGTTACTTATTTATGAAATTAGACCTGATAAATATATAGTAGAATATCTTATGGTAACCGATAAAGAAGTGTGGGACACTTTACAAACTACCATGAGAGTCAGTATAATCCTACCATCATCCACACCAAAATAAATAGTGTTTTCCAAAATCTACTAGTGGAGGAAAACTTCCTGGATAAGAGAAATAGGGAGAGAGCCAAAAAGGATCTTAAGTTAGGTCAAGATATCGAAGATTTCCTTGTTGAATAGGCAACATAAATTTTAAGATTTATGAAGGAGAATTTCAAGAGGTGTTCAATTGATTCACCGACATCATCAATGTAAATTGAAACTTGAGAAGTTATTCCTTTGAGTGTGTTAGATTTGAAAAATTTCTGACATATTACCCAACTCTTGGAAAGAATGATCCAAGACCAAAATAATGTTTTCCCAACCGCAGATGTGAACCCTCGATCCTCACAGCCTACCTATAACTAAGACCTTGAAAAAGAAGACATGACACTACTTATCGAAAGTTTTAAAGAATGATCGTGAGATGGTGGTTCCTAACAGAAGGTACTCAAGACTGTGACTCGATAGAAGCAATCCATATGGATAATATAGATGTAAAAGCTCAAAATGTCACACCCAAATCTAACGCCGGGCGCTACAGGCATCCGACATTGAAAGCAATTCTCATGGATATAATAGCTCACATAGTTTCCCATCATTATTACTAAAAATTTAATTATATGTATATAAATTAAGATAATTAATTAGTCAAATAAAAATTAATATCCATAATATGAATATTTATCTAAATAAAATAAACATAGCAAGTACCAGAATAATTCAAACTTTCCCTAGTCCCGAACTCGTACTTGCATGAAAAACCCATGTTTTCAAAAATTTTTCTCGAATGATTCGCATAACGAGTCGTCGTAGCTCATGAACATCCATTGTCCGAGTTGTCATCATCACTACCGAGTCTTTCCTGAACCAACTGCACTGGGTGAATCTGTCAAGGAAGAGATCGACGACCCATCCCGTTCAACCATTGGGAGAAGTCTGAGAAGGAAGAAATTAACTAAAGGGGCAACAACGACCCGTTGTTCCACACAATGAGTCGTCGTCGATCTATGAGCCAAGTCCTAAAATATTAGTGGCTAGGACGGTGGTGACTAATGACCCATTTGTCGACTAACGAGTCATTGTGTCGCCGTTGGTAGGAGTCCAAGCCTGAGGTTCAAAAGTCCCTCTAGTGACTGGAGTGAGAGGAACCAATGCATCTATCGTCTATCCAACAAGTCGTTGTCCCCTCCTCGTTGGTCAGTTCCAAGTAGTTTTTGCACCTTAGTCCCACGACAAATGATCGGGTCCCAACGAGTCGGGTGTCAACCAATGACTCGTTGTGTGACCTGGATCCTAACCGAGCGCTTTAGACCTTTATCTTCAGGGGAATTTTTGTAAGTTCCCATATTTTTAACTTAAAACTATGTCATTTGGGGTTATTTTTAGAGGGATTTAGGGGGGTTAGTCGACGGTTTCCTCTCATTCCTCTCATTCTCTCAAAGTCGAACGTAGAAAATCCAAATAAAGCACAAAACGGGATCAAGGGTTTCCAATTTTCTTCTTGCATTTTCAAGGGTTTTTCTCCAAAATTTCTATTGCATATGTGGGAATTCAACAAGAAAATGTCTTCCTTTGTGCCCCAAAATCCTTCCATAATTTCCTATCAGTTCTAGCCCCGAGGTTTTGAGTTAAGGTAAAATTTAGCTAGATTATGAGTAATTCTTGTGGATTGTTGTTTATGTGAATTCTTGCTATGTTTCCTCTACGTAGTGATCACCTTTCTATCTTTTCTACGTGGAAATGATTTATCCCTAACTCTATAAATGCGTAAATTAGGTCTTGAGTTAACTAGATACTATTTGCTTTTTGACTCTATTAGTTCTTGAATTTCCATGTTATTAAAATCATATGAGTTCACAGTCAATTGCATGTTAGTCCGCCTTAGTCGAAACTAGCATTTTCGCATCTTACAAAAATGTCATCCTATGCGAGTTTGACTATAGCCGCTTGAGGTATCGCAATACCTTCCCATTCTAGTTTGGTAAAGCACGCTAGTTACTTAGACGGTTAAGTGATGCTTCCGATAGCAATTTTCCTCGAGTAGTCTTAGAACCATCAATACATATCTAAGGCTTCTAAGACTACATGTAACGCTTCCGCATAAGTAGCTCGACCATTCTTAGAACACCCAGCTTTCAGCTATTCGGTCCTGGCTGCATTCTCAAAAGTTGCTTCTAGATAAGTATTCCTAACTTAGTCCAGATATCAACTTCGAGCTATTAGCTTAGCAAAGTAAGTTAGGACTATCTAGTGAGACACAGCACGAGCGATCAAGTTCCAGCGCACTCCAAAGTTCCTAGAACTATGTTGCCACCAGCATGTTGGCCCACGGGGCCTGCACTGTGATCACCCAAAATGCCCACTATACCTCGGCAAGGTACGCTGGCTTTCTCCGATGGGGTGTATACATCTGATTCCAATTTAGCCCATGTGGTTATATACCTGTTATAGACTTCCCACTTGTCGCACAGTTTCAGTTCGGCTCAGCTT
This sequence comes from Datura stramonium, assembly GCA_018107945.1. NCBI lineage: Eukaryota > Viridiplantae > Streptophyta > Magnoliopsida > Solanales > Solanaceae > Datura > Datura stramonium. The sequence goes on from JACEIK010001060.1 coordinate 125,206, forward strand.
CGCTTAGCTTAGTTTAGTTGCTCAGTTCCAAGACATGTTTATGATCACAATCGTGGTCATTATCGACTCACGTGGGCTCTAGCTCATCTTTTATCGCATGCCCGCACGGTTGGTCATTTCATGTTATTTCGCCCGCTTACTTATATTCCATGCTTATTGCATATTCACCTACTCAGTACATTCAAAGTATTGACGCATACCTTGTATGTTGTATTGTATGACATGTGCGCAGTTTCGCCTCAACATTGCCGCAGTTCCCTCTCGACAATTTCGCAGAAGCAGCCTTGGTGAGTCCTCATCTTCTGAGGACTGTATTTTCTTTCGCTAGTTCTTATTTAGATAGATTTAGAGTTAGTCGGCTTGGTACCAACAACTCATCGCTAGTAGTTGGCTGCATAGTTGTTCAACAATCTTTCCGTATATGTTTACTCTTTTCAGATCAGTATTTGATGATTATTTTTTAAAGCTTCTACTTATGTTTGCTTAGTTTACTAGTGCAATGTTAGACCATGGCTATAACTGTGTCACTTGCGGGAACCAAGTACCGTGTCTAATCGAAGGGTGTAGACTCTAGTCGTGACAAACTTGCACGAGCAATAGGTTTAGAGTATCTTGTGCATTTCTGAAAGCCACAAGTAGAGTCCTTTTCATGGGTGTGAAGCGCGCAACACTTATGACTGTGGAGGCAAGGAAGATTGCGCCAAGCGCACACGCAAGCGCATGGTCTAAGGCACACAAGGCCCTTTAAGCAGAGCGATGTCGAACCCACACAAAAATGACCCGCCTAGCTAATTAATAAGTTCCTAAGGTATATTAACTTTCGCAAGTGTTAATATACTTTCGATAAAGCGACTAAGTCTGGGGGTGGTCACGTAAATACTCGAAGTAATTCAAGGAGCAACTAGAGCTAAGGCCAAATAATCATGTGATACTACGCTTTGTAATGGTTTAAGTACATGGAATTAATACTATCAGCCTCCACACATAATTACAATTGCATGTTCATGGTCTTTCGAGCTCTAAACACGACAAACTAGCCTCACAACTACACGCTGAGCGATGTGACATTCTAGTTCGTGGGCAATCTAATTATGGGAATGTGGTTTACGGTGTTTATGCTCTTGATTAGAGACTCTCATACTTCTAATCATTTAACCGAACTTAGATTCACAACTACTTCTATGAGTGGTGACGTGATAATTCTAAGTTGGTGTCTAGATCATCCCGTTTTAGTAACCAAGCAAGGCAAATTAGGTATAATTTCTTATCCTAACAACGAATTATATCGTAAGATACAAACTTGTTCTCACATTGTTTGTTCTTGCCTAGGTTTACTTTCAAGCTTTTACCTAGGCTTAACGTGTGTGTTTTCATGGTGATCAATCATTAAAAACCATAATTAAGAACGTAAGACAAAAACAATAATTAATAACCTAAACCAAAACAAATTGACATAGTGACACTATATCCCTGTGGCTTCAACCCCCCGAGGAAGGGTTCTAGCCACTCAAGTTCGTATAATACAAGAAAACATAATTAAAGTAGCATACTTACAAGACTTGGTGTAAGAGAAGATGGCACTCTAAGAACCCTAGGTGAGTTCTCCCACTTCTCCCTTCTCTCCTGGTAGTTTTTCTAAATACGTGACAAAATGTTTTTAGGAGCTAAGGGACCTATTTATAGTAAATGAGAAACGTACAAAATTATGCCCGACATGAAGTAGCTTCTGGGCACCTGAGGTGGTCGCGCCAATTTACCTCCGTGGCACGAGGTATCGCGGGAAGCAATCAATTGCATCAAACACACGCTGCATCCGCCTGCCACGCATGGCGCTGCAGCACAATCGCTTAGTCACAAGTAGGGGCCGTGGGACACGCCTTGTCGTGCACTCGGGCTCGCCGTGGCACGTTGTCAGTTTGGCCAAGCTTGTGTCCTCCTTTGCCGACTCTCGTATTTTCGATTCCATTCTCCACTTCACCAAATCATATCAGTTCCTCAAATTCATTTTAAACCTACAAAAACAAGACTAATCATGTTGCTTAGTATATATATATATATATTCACATTTACATAGAATTACATGACAATGTATATAAATAAGTAGATAAACAAGACGAAAACTAAGTTATAGCATCACTTTGGCATGCCATTTTGCCAAGATCACCTACCCCACACTTAAAACCTTGTTCGTCCTCGAACAACCCTTTACATCTCATGTGTAATTGAAGACTACACATAACTAATTTAGCAAGACAATTCAAGCTAGACTACAATGATTGTTTGAAATAGCAAGTTAAAAATAGAGCATGCACGATTTAATCAATGAAATGATATACAACTACGTTAAGACTTCCTAACATCCAGAATCGACTCTCAATCTTAAAAAAACTACACCAACCGATCAGAAATCCGACATGAACAAGTATCTCTCATTAAACATGTGCCTCACAACAAGAGAGTTACCCCTCACAACTTTTCAAATCACAACATGTATGGGTATATGAATAGATACGCCGCTCTCAAGGAATTACATGCACTGTAGTGACCTATAAGCTTGCCCTTAGTGTTTTACCTCCACTAATTTAAGGATGATGAAACGTGAAGATCAAGTAGGACTTAATGGGTTGTAAATGTCAAGGACTAGGCTCAGAATACTATGGATAATAATAAAGGGGCTATCTTCCCCAAGCGCTTTAAGGTCTCAACCTTCATTAAGGACATCTCTTTTCTCTTACTCCCTCCTCATTCTTTTAACTCTTGAATTTCCTCTCTTGTTTCCATTTCTTTAAGAACATTCAACTTATTAGTAAGGGGTACTTAAGCAACTTTTCATTCATTTATTTCTATTCCCTACCAATACTCAGCATTTTCAAACAAGTACCCTGACCTTTCTCAACTTTTAAGAATCACATTTTTCCTTCTTTTTTCATGCTTCTACCTTCACTCTTTTGGATTTTTTTCCTTAAGCGCTTAGGAGTTTTGGATCAAATTCAAGACTAATGAAAGAAAAAGGATTAAGCTTATGTTGTAGCTATCAAAGAATAGGCTTAAGGCTCAATGGGGCTCACTAGGATTCAACATTCAAGGTAGGTAAAGTGAGGGATAAAAATTAGGTTCATTCAAAGAAATGCCTAAATCATCTCCTACAACCACATCCTTCATTTTGTTTTATATACACACTAGGCAAGTTCCTATAGCATTCCACAATAGCATGGAATATTCGAAACCTTTCACTCACAAAGACATGCTCAATTCAAGATACATCTGGGCCGTACCTTACTCACTAATCACAAGAATTCAAAATTAAGCCTCAAGCACATCGAGTCAAATTCAAGATCTTAAGTGTCTCAAACAAAGTTATACGCTTCTTACATGCTTCAACACTAACCACACTTGTATCTTACAATCATGTATAGCACATAACAAGAACATCAAGCCTCAATTAGCTACGGTTCAAAAACCAAAACCTATTGACTAATTTTCCTCAAGACGGTCATCATCCATCCATCGTCTGGAATGGTCTTTCTATCTATGACTAAAGACATTGCAGACAGACAAAGAGAAATTTTTATTCTTCGGTTGAAAGACCGCCGGAAAAAAACCCAAAAGAAAAACCAACTGGTGGGTGAAGTCATGCTCAACTCAAAAAATTTTCCAATATGTATCAAGCACTACATTCACCAAAATCATTAAGCACAAAAAGTTTGAAATTTCCTCACCCCACACTTGAATCATGCTATGTCCCCAAAGCATCTAATTAAACTTCAAAAGGGTGAGAAATACTCCCTAGGCCTCTATGCCTAGCTAAAACATGTTTTTCTTCATTTTTGCATAAATGGGTATTTGACCCCACACTTTTCCTCTTCCATGCTTTTTAGCTTCCTCCTCCAAGGATACTCGCATTTCCCCTCCATCTCGTGCTTAAATATCCATCAAAACAACACAAGTTGACAATAAACAAATCAACACAAACAACAATTAGCACTTGTACCTGTGAAATCTGGTTGCCTCCTGGGCAAGCCGCCTAATTTCCATCAAGGCACGACGTGAACTATCCTTTATGACATCCTCATACCCGGGTTCCTCGAGAAACCATATTCTTCTTTTTTATTTTTAGAGGAAACAACCTCCATTCTGTTCCTCTCTTCCTCCAACTTTATCAAACGGAAGCCTTTATCGTACCTGGCCAACACTTATCATTACCCCTTGGCCGTGACTCGTGGAATCTACCACCCCACACTTATCCTCCGACAACACACTAACCTTACAAAGGCTTTCGTGTGTGGGTGGGTTCATTTCTTGGTATACTCAGAAGAGTTCTTCTTCATCCTCGACCCTCATTTTCGTGGTCCCCGTTCTTAAGTCACCACGTTTCCTCCAGTGGCAAAGAATGGCCACCCCAAGATTAAGGGTACCTCGGTCAACATGAAAATCTAAGATAATAAAATCAGGTATAATAAACTTACCCACTTTAATGAGTAGGTCCTCTATGATTCCATCCGGTGCCACTGCGTATCCGCAACCCGCAACATCAATCTTGTTGGTCATCACGGTTTCAACCCTAGGGTTTTAAATAAAGATAGGAACACTAACCGCCCCCAAATCACATAGGCCAGCACTTCAGCCTTTACCAATTTGTATGGGAGGGTAAACTCCCGGGTATTTGAGCTTCTTAGGAATCTTGCTCAATACCATGTGAATGCACTCCTCCGCCAGTGCTACTGCTGGGACATCCACTAATCTCACTTTGTTAGTTATCCATCCTTCAAGTATTTAGCATACTTGGGCATTCCCGCAAAACATCAATAAAGAGTAGTACTATGTGAAGTTCTTTGAAAATCTCAAAGAACTTCTTTGTGCCATCTCCTGCTTTCTGAATCTCTGAGGAAATGGTGGAGGTGGTTGTGCTGGCTGCACTGAAGATTGTGCATTTTGTTGCACAACACTCCGATTCTCTCCCTTGTCGTTGGATGGTCCTTGTTCAACTAACCCGACTCCGCACCTCATTTCTTTTCTCTTTTGGCACGCACGTCTACTTGTTTGTCAGCCCTCGATCGATGGCATTGACCTGGAGGGGGTTAGCTTCAGTGTCACCGGTAGTCCTCCCCTCGCGGCCTTCATGTGGTGAGCAAATTTCCTATTTGACTCCATCTCGTTTCTAAATTGCGTGTGGCCAATTAAGCCGATCTCTTCAAGTCTCATGCCATCCTTGCCTGAAGCCACAGTAATTGAGTCTGGGTCTCCATGATTTTATGCAACGTTTCTCAATGTTGCCTGCCAACCATCCATCATTCTCGCCTATTCTGATACTCGTCGCCGTTGAGGTTAAGCCGATAACTTTGCTTTTGATTTCACCCCAATAAAAACGTGTGCTCTTCCAATTTTTGTTGTAGTTGTTTCAAAATTTCCAGTGTTCCTCTGCACATTCCCAACAAATAGACTAATTCCGCATTGGCTCCACAAGATTCTGCATTTTGCCCATTATTCCTGCACCACACCAACCTCTGAGCTTGCCGAACCGCATTAACCCGGGCCTTGTTGGTTCATACTCGCTTATTGAATCGAGTCACTGGATGCCGGAATGAAGATAATCAAGCCGCAAGGCATTCATACCATCTACTTCTATCGCTCCCGCTTTTCCCGCCTCTCTCGATGACTCGCCGTGCCACTGATTTCCAGGCAATTCTATTCAACAGTGTACAACCCATCATAAGTCTTCTAAGGCTTGCCCAATTACACAACTATAAACATGACAAACCAGCCTCAAAACTACATCGTTGAGCCGGGATGTAACATTCTAGTTCGTGGGCAATTCAATTATGGGAATGTGGTTTACGGGGTTTATGCTCTTGATTAGGACTTTCGTACCTCTAAATCATTTAACCGAACTTAGCTTCACAACTACTTTATGAGCGGTGATGTGATACTCCTAAGTTGGTGTCTAGCTCATCTCGCTTTAGTAACCAAGCAAGAAAAATTAGGTATAATTTCTTATCCTAACCGCGAATTATATCGTAAGATACAAACTTGCTCCCTACATTCTTATGTTCTTGCCTAGGTTTACTTTCTCAAGCTTACTAGGTGTAACGTGTGTGTTTTCATGATTTAGCTTAATTTTATAAAATTCTAAATTATTAAAAATAGATTAAAATTAATTAAAAATTTATAAAATTGAAATTGTTGATTTATTTATTTAAATCTTGAATAATTAATATTGTTTGTTTTTCAACATTAGAGGAAGGGTTCTAGCCACTCAAGTTCGTATAATTATAAGAAAACATTGTTAAAGTAACATACTCATACAAGAATTGGTGTAAGAGGAGATGAAATTTAAGAACCCTAGGTGAGTTCCTCCCACTTCTCTTCACTCCCTTGGTAGTTTTTCGTAAATATTATTACGTGACAAAATATTTTTAGGAGCTAAGGGACCGATTTATAGTAAATGAGAAACGTACAAAATTATGCCCGGCATGGAATAGCCTGTGGCACCTGAGGTGGTGTCGCTAATTTACCTCCGTGGCACTGAGGTATCGCTTGGCAATTTGGAATTAGCATCAAACACACGCTGTGCAGCCCTCACGCGATGGTACAGACGCCGCCAGTGCGCGTTAGGGGCCGTGACACGCCGTTGTTGCGCCTCGGCTCGGCCGTGGCAGTTGCCGTCGCACGTGGGCTGGGTCCTCCTTGCCGACTTTTGCATTTTTCTTCCGATTCCATTCCTCCACTTCACCAAATCATAGATTAGTTCCTCAAATTCATTTTTAAACCTACAAAAACAAGAACTAATCATGTTGGTTAGTATATATATATATATATATATATTCACATTTACATGCAATACATGAGAATGTATATAAATGAGTAGATAAACAAGACAAACACTAAGTTATAAAGTATCACTGGGCATGCCATTTCCAAGATCGAGGCTACAAGGAGTTAGAAAACTCCTTGTTCATACTCCTTATCGTGCATTAAAGTTGAATCCCAAAAATGTCCTCTTAACTCGTGCTCTATTCATTTTAGTGAGAATATGCCTCCAAAATGAGAAAATGGAAGAGGGACGGCAATGCCAACTCCAATCCGCCCCACTAGCTCCAGCTAGCCCCTCTGACGACCAAGCAGTCCTGCGTAATTTGAGCTATATACATGCTGCTTAGACAAAGGACTGTAAACCAAGTGAACCGATAGGTGGTTCTAGTGAACGTAAAATGGGTCTCGCATCAACTGCTAGGTTAGGATTTAACCCGAATGAACTCTTCGAGCTTTTCTATTGATACAAGGTGGGAGAGGACCAAAGAGCTCAGGGGATGAGGTGCGGAAGATCACTCAAATTATGGGTGTTAGTTTTGTGAGAGGCCGATCTAGCGCCTACCAGTTGAAAGGGGTGGCCGACGGTATAATTAGTGGAAGGAAGGAGGCCTGCTATAAGGTGATCGCAGAGAGTGGGACGAGTTCACTACAACATTTGCATGATTCTTTCTTCGAGAATCTCGAGAGAGGCTATAGTTGCGAGTTCATGAATTTGAACAGGTAACATAATAGTGGAGGAATATGCATTGGAGTTCACTGCTGTCGAGGTATGCCCCCGTAGATGGCTATTGAACCAAGAGCTCACATGCTCAAATTCATTAATGGAGTGTCAGATTTGGTACTTAAGGAGTGTAACCGCAATGCTCATCAGTACATCAACCTATCTAGTCTTATCATTCATGCACAGATTGAGGCCGAGAAGTTGAAGGATATTTAGTGGCCAGAACAAGTCACTGGACATGGTCACCAGAGATCCTATGGCGTAGTCACCCACAACAAACAAAGAATGAGAAACCCAAGACCCACATCAGCCGCCGCACTTTCTTTATGATCCCGGCGGCAAGTGATAGAAGGTGAAGCATCTAGCTCGCCCCGTGAGTTTTAGTGCCAACAACCATTACCCAACTTGTGTCCTAAGTGTGGCAAGAACCATCCGTGAATGCCTCCGGCAAAGAGAGTTTTGATGGACAGCTGGTCACAAGATAAAGGAGTGTCCGTTAGAAAGATGGGGGAAAGCATGCCTACCACTTCAAGAAATTTCAAGCAGGCTCAAATTTCGCAGGGTAACCCTTCTGTGTACGTATGGAGGTTAGCGCCAAAACACTTTATGCTTTGTCCTCCAAGTAGGGATCAGGAGAGCTCACTTGATGTGTTTACATGTATGTTACGCTCCTTTCCATCTAGATGTATATTCCCTGATGCGTATCCAGAGCCACACTCATCATTCGTGACTTACATAGCCGTTCGCCTTGAAATCGCCCGTAAGTCCTCTCACTACCTCTCGCCTCTACCCCGCCAGAGTCAGCTAGAGCTAGCCTGACATATGAGACTTCCCAACATCTTGCTGTTGAGTAAAATAATTCCAATGGATCTAGCAGAGCTAGACATGATCGATTTTGACCTCATTCTGGCATGGATTGGTTACATTCCGCTATGCCTCGCCTGACTCGTAGAACTAGAGTCTTCGTGTTTCAGCTTCCCAATGAGCCAATCTTAGAATGGACAGGTAGTGCTTCGTGCCTAAGGGCTCGCTTTTATTTCTCCCTTAAGGTAAGGGAAGCTCATTTCTAAAGGGTGAATTCCATCACCTAGTTCGGGTCAAAGATTCCAATTTTGAGACCCCAACTATTCGCCCCGGGCCCCAAGCTTGTCGGGCCGAATTTTCGACGTGTTTCTCGAAGATCTTTCCTGAGTCCTTCCCGAGTGGGAAATAGACTTCGTCATAGACCTTCTTCTAAACTCGTACCTTCATCATTATTCCTCCTTACAAAAATGGCTCCAACCGAGCTTAAGGATTTGAAGGAGTAGCTGAAGGATTTGTTAGTTAAGGGTTTCATCAGGTCCAACATCTCTCCACGGGTGCTCCAAGGTTGTTCGTGTGAAAGAAAGACGGTGACTTCCTGCACGTGTATCGACTACCATCAATCAAAAGTTACGTTTAAGAAAAGGTACCCCCTACTCGGGGATCGGTTTTACTCTGTTCGATCGGGCCTAAGGAGCTAGTTGTTTTTCCGTGTAGTCCTCAGTCGGGGTATCATCACTTAGGGTCAAGGAATGTGACATGCCTAAAATAGCCTTCAAAACTTCCTGCAGATCACTACGAATTTGTGGTTGTTCTTTAGACTAACTAATGCCCCGACAACTTTCAAGGACCTGATGAACATGGTATTCAAAAAGTATATGGACATGTTCATCATAGTGTTCATGTATTTATATCTTGGTATATTCTGTGAAATGTAGAGGAGGAGCAAAGCAACCATCCGAGGATACCGTTGCATACTTTCGTGAGACCACCGCTGTTCGCTAAATTCAGCAAATCGGGAATTCCCCCGCCAAGTCTCAGGGCTTTCCTTGGTCACGTGGTCTCTGTTGAGGGTATTCGTGTAGATCCTAGAAGATAACAACGGTGAAAGACTGCCAAGACCCACTTCTCCACAGATATCAGGAGTTTCTTGGGTCTAGCTTGCTATTGTCGATAGTTTGTATAAGGGTTTTACTCTATCACGTTTCTCCAACTAAGCTAACTTAAAAAGTTGCAAAGTTTCTAAAGGGTCGATGCATGTGAGAAGAGTTTCCAAGAGTCAAGACTCGACTCACTACAACTCCACTTTTAACTTTACTGTATGGAACATATGGGTTCATAGTCTATTGTGATACTTCTAGAGTTGGCCCGCCATGCCTGGCGTAGGGTAAGGTGATAGTATGCCTATAGATTTTGTCTATGAGAAGAACTATTCGACTCATGATATGGAATTGGCAACAGAAGTGGTGTTTTCTGAAAATATGGAGACATTGCCTTTTATGGGATTCACGTGGATGTTTTCACCGACCATAAGAGTCTTCAATACGTTTTCAAATGTAAAGATTTGAACTTTCATCAAAAAGGTGGTTGGAGTTACTAAAGGATTACGACATGAGTGTGTTGTATCATCCTGTAGAAAAGCCAATGTGGTGGCCGGCCCTAAGAAGGATGTTCATGGGGAGCGCCAAGCCATGTTGAAGAGGGCGTAAAAGAGCTAGCAAAAGATATCACAAAAGTTAGCTCAAGCTTGAGAGTGCAATTGGTGGATTCAATGAGGGCAGAGTAGTACTACAAACAATGTAATCCTTGTTAGTTGTTGAGGTTAAGCCAAAGCAGATGAAGATCCCATACTACTTAAGCCGAAAGAAAGAGTTCTGCGAAAAGAGGTGGAAGCATTCTCCAATGGGGGAGATAGTGTGCTTCATTACTGTATGTACTATGTGTTTTGACGTAGATGACTTGAGGCAATAATACTGCGTAAGCACATAGCTCCGCATATTCTATCCATCCGTGTTCAATTAAGATGTACCATGACCTACTAGATATATACCGGTGGAATGGCATGAAGAGAGACACTGCGCACTTATGGCTAAGTGCTCAAATTACAAAGTGTGTTAAGGTTGAACATCGTAGACCCTGGGGTATGACTCAGATATCAAACATAGCTCCACGTGGAAGTGGAAAGAAGTGAATATGGACTTATTACGTGTCTACCTCGCATTTTCTAAGAACATGATTCAATTTGGGTGATAGTAGACTTGATGACCAAGTCAAAGACATTTCTCCCATTTCAAACCATAGACTCGGGCCAAGGATTGTTCTAGACTGCATATCTGAGAGTTGGTCAGACTACATGGAGTTTTCTTATCCATCATTTCGTATAGAGGAACCCACCAATTCGCATTTTTGGAAGTCATTTCAAAAAGAGTTGGGTACTCGTGTCAAACTCAAGTACAACTTTTCACCTCAAACAGATGGATAAGCCGAGAGAAGACTATTCGCATCTTAGAAGATATGTCAGAGCTTGTGTGATCGACTTCATGGCGCTTGGGATGATCACCTACCTCTCATCGAGTTTGCATACAAACAAAGCAATACCCAAAGATTCGACGCCCCGCTTTGGGGCCTTTTATATGGTAGAAGGCGTAGGTCTCCTATGGGTGGCTTGAAGTTGGCGAAGCTTACCTTGATAGGATTAGACTCAGCCTACGAAGCTATGCAGAAATTGCAACTTATCAAGAAAAAGTTGAAAACAACTCAGTCGACATAAATCATATGCCGATGCGAGGAGGGGAGAGAGTTAGAATTTGCCGTACGTGTTACACCCCAAAATTCTCGACATGTAGATGGCCTATTCGCATGTTGATTAAGAGATTTTTGAATGCCATACATGCTAGAAAAAGGCCCGGGGGAAATACTCGGATAAGAGATTCTTCGAACTATCGCTAAGGAGCCGGGTAGCCCCCGGCGATGGCCACGTGCCACGGAGCGAGGGCCTCCGCACTGGCGCCGCGTGTCACTGAGGCCCCTGGGCCCAGCTCAAGTATATAAACTCCTCCACTTCGGTTTATTTCATAAACATTCTATAATTTCCATAGGAAATCACTAAGTAAACAGGAGAACGAGGTTTCTTGATAATTCTCTTCCGATTACGCCGTCAAACGCGGTCCAAACTCAAATTAACCTGCATACCGAGGTATTGAGCAGCAGCGAGCATTCCTATGGATTTAGTTTCGTGAAATCACAATTGAGATTCGCTGTGGCTACCGAGCTAAGGTAAGTGGAATTGCTCCAAATTAGTGTCAATATACTCCCTAGCCCCAAAGTTGAGTATTTCTCCCTTCTCCGACTTTCGAGAAAAAGCGAAGCTTTCGACTTATTTTTCGATAAGCCAAATTGGGCTATATATATATTGAGTTATGTTCAGTTTTCTTTTGCATACTCGCACTACCTGTACCGACGCCCGCTTGGGGCGTCGCATTACTTGCCTCGCAGTACCTATAGACGAGGAGCGATCCCCGTGGATCCTGTAGCCGCAAAGTCATTAGTTCCCTTGCCATCCTGAGCTTGATATTCGTAGGTTTACATCATTTTCTTTTGTTGTATAGTATCTGCAGGTCGGGGCCCCGTCCCACCATCTTATCAAAGATTCTTAGAGTCTTGGCGTATTGTGTATATATCTCCTCTGGTTAGTTATGCACGCAAGGCCGTGCATATGTTTAGCCGTTAGTATTGTTGTTTATGTTGGCCGTGGTGGGCCATATCCAAGTAGGTAGTGGGTGACCTTGCCTCACGTAGCAATTCAGCATTTGTTATATTGATATAGAGATAACTAGATAAAGTATGGTGGCCTTGTCTACCCGCATAGGTTTCCCTATACGAAAGTGATCGTTAGCCGATTTTATAGGCACAGTGGCTATAAATATCTGTAAATTCTGAGTACGATTACACTGCTATATAGCCCTGTTGATTCCGTGAAACAAGTTAGAGCGCCAGCACCAGATGTGCTTAGGCTCGCAGTCTAGAAGTTCAGTCCTAATAGGCACTAGGTGCCGCCTCATACCCCCAAGGCGGGGCGACAAACTGGGTATCGAGCGTGTCAGGTCCTGAGGGAGTCTACAAACCGTGCTAAGTAGAGTCTTGTCTATGGATGTGTTGTGCACCACACATACTATAGGCGAGGCCTAAGGCACATGATAGATAGTTACTCTTTCTTCTCATTCAATCGTGCTATAGAGCGGTACAAGATAGGTTGAGTCCTAAAACTTATCATATTTTCTAATACAGATACAAGTCGACTGATATCCTATCCCAGAAGAAGATTAGATATAGCAATGAGAGGGCACCAACCAATTACAAGGTAATTACAAGAAGAAAAGAGGAGGTATCGGACCTCTCCCAATGTGATACCTTTATCGGTACCATCCCCAAAGATATGTTGATAACTTCTAATAGGAAGTCATAAGCATAATGTATAAATGAGTTGATTTATTTGTGTTAAACATATAAGATCCGATTAGGATGATAGACAATATTACTCATCGATACGTGTGAAAAAGAGAGGGAAATGTAGGATCCTTACCTCTATCCTTTCGTATGTGGTACGCCTATGTCTTCATTTTGTTGCAAAAGAAGAAAAGATTATTCCCACCTCTTAGTTTTAATTCCAAGATAGCAAAGGGCATAAGGATTGAGGCCATGTTGCCCAAAGTGCGTTAAGTGAAGATGGATTGCTGATTCCGTAAAGTGTTAGAAAGAGTAAGGAGCCTTATGATTACGAAAGTTGTGCAGACTACCGTGAATAAGTCGAAGAGCAAGTAAGACTACTAGCTTACTCGAAGTGGGCGAGGAGATCCGTCGCTGATGGACTTCCGCAATAGTCAAGTTCAAGTAAGAAAAAGGCCGAGCCGCCATAACACGCTAACAACGACAGGATATACCTGCAAGATAATAGCTATGATTTTAGTTGTGATACCGAAAGGTAGGGTGGTCATGTGTGAATCGTATGGGTCTCGATCGCAAGCGTAAAGAAGTATAAGCCGAGATTTGACCAGCACCTACTAACAATGTAAGGAAGGTACCTTGAACCCTGTGAGCTCACCCAAGAAGGATAAGGGGAAGAAGCAAGAATACCAGATTTCGTGGGGAAATTAGATTCACCTCCAGATTGAGAGAATATCAGTATTAAGGACTAAGCCTGACTGATGTGCTACAGACAAAGTGAGATTAGGGCTTAGAATGTTGCGTACGTCCGCCGCGCAGAAGCAAAAGTTACTAAGAGGCCGACACAGAGACTCTAATCTAGTGCGGTTCGAGATAAGGCCCATCGGCTACCATGGGCCCTCAATATAATGTCAAGTAAGGCCACAAGATTCGGATGTTGACCCTACGTTGTAAGAGTGGCGAAATTCTCAAATAGTGTCATACTAAAGTGCACGGTGTGTGTTGCTTTAATGATGAAAATCCAACGAAATGGTACGAGAGGACATGTGAGATATCATTAAACCGTAGAAGCGCATATCATGTGCAAAGATGAAATCTCGCAAAGCATGCCGTAGATTACGTATTACTACAAAATTCCGCATGGATCAGACATAGCTGTTAGATATATACATACGCACGTATATGCCGTGAATAGCCGCTAATAGAGGTTACACCGCACGATTCTCGGTTAGTTGCTAGGAAGTATATACAGATCGTATCGACCCTCGCCAAAAAAAGCTAAGGCAGGAACTCTCCTGCCTTCGCCTTTGTTGACATGGACTTATGCTTGTTTCCTGCATCTAGACCCGAAGCTACCTGCACTAGTAGCCCGAATTAGGTGGTTAGATGATAAGGGCGCGCTAGATCTGCCTAACTACCCGCACGACGCCGTATTAGCAGGAAGAACCCTAAAGAGCAAGAACGATATTGCATGTGCCAAACCGTAAATAATGACCTACAGCATACTCCAAAGATTAGAAACACCGGAAGTTTCCTGCAGGTTAAGTGGTCGTACATTGCTTTCCAAGCTTTGTAGGTGAGAGCGCTGTCAACCTAGTCGTCATCATGCGTAACATCCTGCAAGTCAAATAGCCGCCTCCGTTAGAAAATCGAGTACCCCAAGAAAAGGTCCACATCAAGAGTTTCATGACGGATTAGTACCCCAGCCTAGTTCTCGTAAGATATTCGACAGAGTCCTAGGAGAAGGCCGCCTTACGGGGATTGCTCATAAGACCGAGAATTTCGTAACAAAAGATAGATCCGAGTGGATACGAAATCCAGACATAAGGAAGTGGTAGTACTTGCTAGCAATAAACATTTACAAGACACAAGGAGATTGGTAGAAATTCTCATGAAGACCTGTGACTATCGCCTAAGAGTAAATCTACTGCCTAGCTCTCTACAGATTGCTCAATTAGGTTAACAAAGCGCTTAGCTGTCCACAACTCTACGCTTATGCATGAGCTACATGTCCGAGTAGGACATATAGAGCATCGTGACTACGCATTCGGTCCTTCACCCCGCCCAATCGCTTATTCAAACCCGTATTTATTAGAGATTATGATCACTATCAGATCTCTCCACTGCATACATGCACATGGTGTGCGTACTACTAAGGGCTGCATTATCCTGAAGAAGGAGTGACATTAGCATGGGCCATAAGGACAGATAAGCTCTGGCTATACAGAGAGATTACTTGTCGGGCTCGGCATGATGAATCGCATGATCGTCAATTATATGCCAATTTCTAAAGGTGAATTTGGCCGAATTTAGTAGTCTTTTTGGTCACCATTGTGTCGGGGAGGTTGGTATACGACAGATGCACATTAAAAATAGAAGCAAGTGAAAATATAATAAGACCTACCACTCCGACTAAGGCACACAGCTTCAAGCCCTGCACAGTTTGTGGAAGGATTTTTCCACTTTGCAGACTCCACTAAACTGATGAGGTGGAAACGTAAAAGTTCCAAGAGACCGAGGCATAAGGAGCAGTTTTCAAAACAGAGGATGGAGTGTTGAGATATAAAGATCGCCTTAAGGCCCTAGACGTTGTGAAGACTTTGCCGCAGATTAAGGGGGCAAGGTACACTATGCCTGTCCATTCCCTCTATCCAAAGTTCAAACTAAAATGTACCATGATATGAAATGAATCTACGTGTGGCTAAGATGAAAGAGAAATAGCGTAATTTGTAGCCCAAAGTCCTAACCGCTAAAGAAGTAATAAAGGAACACCGTAAAAACTGTGGAGGATTGACTCAGACATAAAGCAGTCTCTTCCTCGGAAATGGGAAGCAATAAACATGGACTTTGTAGCAGGATTACTCCGCACTCGCATGACATGATTCCATTCGGGTAGTA
Source organism: Datura stramonium (assembly GCA_018107945.1). Taxonomy (NCBI): domain Eukaryota; kingdom Viridiplantae; phylum Streptophyta; class Magnoliopsida; order Solanales; family Solanaceae; genus Datura; species Datura stramonium. The sequence continues at coordinate 140,879 of JACEIK010001060.1, forward strand.
GTTGACAGACCGACGAACAACTCATTTCCTCGCTGAGTTACTTTCTCCCGCCGAAGATTATATCGACTCAGCACGTAGAAATAGTTAGATTACATGGTATTCCAAAGATTCATTCTCGATGAGGAGCATAATTTACTAGCTAGATTTTTGGCAGCTCATTTCAGAGAGGTCAGTGAACGTTCAGATTAATTTGAGCACACCATTCCACTCTCGCATTGCATGGACAGCCGAACACACTATTCCGCATGCTCGAGGATATGCTACGGCGTGTGTGCTAGACTTTGGAGGTAGCCGGGATGAGCATTTGCCGCTAATTGAGTTTGCTTATAATAATAGCTATCACTCGCCTATCCGTGCATGGCGCCTTTAAATGCATCACCGCTGGCCGGTTTGAAGTGGGGAGAGTCACACGATCAAGCGCATATTATTCACGTCGTGAGAAGAAGGTAAAGCTTATCGTAGAACGCCAATGACCGCACGTAGCCGCTAAATCGTATGCCGATGTGCGGCGCAGAGACCCGGAATTTGGTGTGAATGACTCGGGTATTTTTGAGTATCTCTCGATGAAAGGTGTGACAGATTCTAGAATATAGGTAAGCTCACCCGAGGTTCATGGCCCGACGTATTCGTCAAGAATAGGCCAAGTGGCATATGAGTTGAACTACCCCTGCATCAGGGAATCCGTTCATCCAGTTTTTCACGTATCTATGCTAAGGAAATGCATCGGAGACCCATCCAGAGCGCCCCAAATTCAGATGTCCAGTTACTAAGAGTCAAGCCTACGAAGAGGTTCCAAAAGAGACATCTTAGACAGATGTATTCGTAAATTGAGAACTAAGGATGTTGCTTCGCTGCTGTGCCGTGGCATAATAGGAACCGAGAGGAGATGACTTGGAAGTAGAGCAAGAAAAAATGAAAATCTGACATCCTCACTTGTTTCAAGCCTGGGCCAAGCCAAGAGGTATGTTAGTATTGTTGTTTTATATAGTGCCCATAGTATATGTATGCTTGTGATAGTCGACTTTAGTCTTTTATGAGATGAATACTATAGTATTGTGTGGAGTAATTGTATTGGACTTTTCAAGATTTCCGTGTTTTTGAGATAGTCCATATTATAGGGGAAACTCGCCAAAATTTTTCACAAATAAGTTGAGTAAGCCGAGAATTCCTATAAATAGAAGTTTACATCTGAGGATGAATGTTCTTAAGGGAGGGGAGAATGTTACATCCCCCAAAAATTTCAACATGTAGATGGCCTATTCGCATGTTGATTAAGAGATTTTTGAATGCCATACATGCTAGAAAAAGGCCCGGAAAGACCTAAGCAAGAGATTCGCGAACTATCGCTTTAAGGAGCCGGGGGGCGTGAGCTCCTCCGTGATGGCCACGTGCCACGGAGGGAGGGGGCTCCTGCTCGTGCCTTCTGCCGCGGGGAGGCCTGCCTGTGCTTAAGTATATAAAAACTTCTCCACTTCGGTTTATTTCATAAACATTCCATAATTTCAGAGAACACGAAGTAAAAACAGGAGAACGAGGTTTCTTGGTAATTTCCTTCGATTACGCCAAACGCTGGGCCCAAAACTCAAATTAACTCCGAATAACGAGATTAGCGCATGGAGCATTCCTACATTTAGTTTCGTGAAATTCAGTCATGAATCGCGCTACCGAGCTAAGTTAAGTGAAATTGTCTAAATTAGTGTCAATATACTCCTAGCCCTAAAGTGAGTATTTCTCCTTTCCGGGACTTTCGAGAAAAGTGAGTTTTCGACTGCTTTTTCGATAAGCCAAATTGGGCTATATATATATTGAAAGTGATGTTTTCTTCCAGAATATTAGCATATTTAGTTCTAATTGACATATATATGAATGCGCTGGGAGAAGCAGCGTATACCGACTCCAGCTACAAGCAATAGTTGGAAATCCGGGCTTGGGCGGTATGTAAAGCTAATTCTTCGGCAAGTTAGTAATCAAGTATAGCAAATAGCGGAACTATAGAAGAAAGAATTCGTAAGTCGAGAATTGAGTCCAAGATTTAATTCAGTAAAGCATGTTTTATAATATGATATATATTCGTAATGAAAGTTAGTAAACAATATCGATACTGATGATATCTTAGATACAAAAGATAGTTCAAGATGAGAATCACGAAGAAGAAAGAGTTCAATAAGAAATCGAATACAAATAGTATTTTCGCATCAAACATGCTTGCTATACGTGATTATTGTTTGTTGAGACCTGTTTGTGCCATGGGGCACTCCTTAGAGCGTCCCCGCCGCCCGGCCAATAGCCGTGTCGACTCACCCGCCAAAGGGTGAGGATACGTTATCTAAGGAGTGGCATGCCTTCAAAAGAGGATGAAGATGGGATGCAACATTCCCATATCGAAGCTTCATCGTAAGATACTGAGGCTTACCCTATTGTGGCGCTTGCGCCAGCGTGAGCCATGTGACATGACATGCTTATACATACAGAGTCTCCTGGACTCGGCATACGCTATAGTCGCAGGCCATAGTCTTAGCCTAATCAAGTGTGGCTCTGTGAGAGGTGCACGAGTTAGTAGGCGAGTGGAGTGATTTATTTTTTGGATGGTTTTGACCCGAGTAGGGGTATATAGATTGTGTGATGGCTAAGTTCTCTGCTTATGGGGCTATATTGGTCTTGTTGTTATATATATGTATATATGATATTTATTAGCCGATAGATAACAGCGCATCACCACGTCGATTGTGTATGCTCTACCTTACTCTCGCATGTATGTTTATTTCGCATTCCATCACCCGCATAGCGTATATTTCCTAATGTTCGTAGTTTCTAGTTATGTTGCTTATATTCAGCCATGTTCGCCTTGCTTTGCATACTTAGTACTGAAGGGTACCGACGCCCGTTTGGGGCGTCGCATTACTTGCCTCGCAGTACCTATGCATGGTGAGCCGATCCTCGTGATCCTAGCTAGCGTGAGCCACGCCCTATCATCCTGAGCTGATATTCGAGGTTTACATCATTTTCTTTTTGTTGTATAGTACGGGTAGGTCGGGGCCCCGTCCCGACCATCTTATCGCATTCTTAGAGGCTTGCGTACATTGTGTATATATCTCCCCGTGGCTAGTTGTGCCTTCTACGTGTGGGCCGTGCGTATGTTTAGCTATTTAGTGGTTAAGCTTATGCTGGGCTACGTGGGGCCGTATCCGCTATAGTGGTGACCTTCCTGGGCCACGTAGTTTTCAAAGATTTGTTATATTGATATAGAGATAACTAGACAAAGATGGTGGCCTTGTTTACCCACATAGGCTTATGAGCATGATTCTCAAGTTAGCTGGGAATTTATAGTATAGGTGGCTATAGTCTGGGGCTTACTGAGGTCAGACATGTCCGTTATATAGCCCGTTGATTCCATGAAACAGAGTTAGAGCCACCAGAACCAGATGCTTAGTTCGCAGTCTAAATAGCCTCAGTCCTAATGTGGCAATTGTGTATAGTCATACTCTTCAAGGCGAAGGAAAGATGATCATTTATCTAAAAATTTCACCCGTGAAGGGAGTGATGCGGTTTGAAAGAAAGGGAAACTTAGTCCGAGGTATGTATGACCTTAGAGGATTCTCCAGGTGAATTGGAAATGGGCCTATAAGAGAATTACCTTCGAGCCAGTGACCGTGCAACCCGCCCCTTCCATGTATCATTGTTGAAGAAGTGCACGGAGATCCGACTCTTAGTTGTGCCACTAGACAAAGGTGTGGGAATGAAGGATTTATTCCTCTTACAAAGAAGTCTAGTTCAGATCCTAGACCTTCAGGTTTCTAAGCTAAGAAACAAGGAAGTCGCCTTTTAAAGTCTTAAGGAGGAACCAACTAGTGAGGCCAAAGAAAAGTGGACATGATGGCTAAATATCCCCATTTATTTCCTACTAGTTCGCCTGACGTGTGTATTAAATTCTTCCTCAATACTTGCCCAAGCAAGAACCCATCGCTCTATTTAGATTTTCAATGTGCACTCTAGATGTGTTAATTCAATTAGTATGCCTATTCCAAGCTTTTCCAATAGTTTTTGCCTTCATTCGAGGATCTAATGATCCCAGTGGGGAGATATTGTAACACCCTAAAACTTCCTAGACCAAACTCGTATTTACATGGAAAATCCGTATGACTAGAAAAGTTTTCTTAGAACGACCTTACAACGAGTCTGTCATCAAGACTACAGGAGTCCTTCCCGAACTAATGAGCCCAAAGAATGGATCTTGAAGACCAACACCATCCTATTCAAATTTATTTGGAGAAGTCCGAGAAGGAAGAAATTCATCTAAGCAATGAAGGGGCAACAATGACCCATTATTCCACACAACGAATTGTCGCTCTATCCGTGAGCCAAGTCTTGAAAATCTTAGGCTGTGGAAGGGTGACAATGACCTATCGTCTACCAACGATTCGCTTTGTTGCTCATTGGTAGAGTCCAAGCCCAAGTTTAAAAGTTCCTCAGCAACCACAAGAGGAACCACAACCTGGTTCATCTAACGAGTCATTTTCTCTCTCGCGTCGCCCTAGTAAGCTCGTACCTAGTCCCACGACCAACGATTGGTCCTAACGAGTAGTGTGTCAATCAACGACTCATTATAGACCTGATCCCCACCTAAATGCTTAGACTTTATCTCGTGGGGTATTTTTGTAAATTTCATCTTTAACTTCTCTAAACTATGTTGTTTGGGGTTATTTTTAGAGGGATTTAGGAGTTAGTCTGAAATTTTCTCTCATTCTTTCTCATTCTCTCAATGTCGGAACGTAGAAAAACCCACTGTGTAGCACATAACAGATCAAGGGTTTCAATTTTCTTTCGTATTTCTCAAGGGCTTTTCTCCTAAATTTCACACTGTGCAGAGAGGAATTCCAAATAAGGTAATTGTCCTTCCCTTGTGCTCCAAACACCCTTCTAAAGTTATCAGTTCTAGCCCTGAGGTTTTGAGTTAGGGTAAAATTTTAGCCAAATTTTGAGTAATTCTTGTGGATTGTTGTTTATGTGAATTCTTACTATGTTTCCTCTATGTATCAAATTATGTTTCTATCTTCTTCATGTGAAATGGTTTACCCTAACTCTATAAAACGCAGTAAATTAGGTCTTGTATAGTTTACTAGATACTATTATTGCTTGATTCTATTAGTTCGAATTTTCATGTTATTAGAATCATGTAGAGTTCACGATCAATTCGCATGTTAACCAAAGATAGTCGAAACTAGCATTTTCAATATCTCGCAGAAATATCCGATCGCCTTGACTAGGTCGTTAGTAACACCTCCCACCCTAGTTTGCAACATCAGTTTACAAATAGTTCTTAGACGGTTACGATGCTTCCGTGCATAAACACTCTCCGACCTCGCCTTAGAACCATTAGTATTATTACAGCTAGTTCTTTAGATGGTTACGACTTTTCCGTATAGGCACTTCCGTCATTTTAAAATACTAGTTCGCTTATCCGGTCCAACAAAGACTTTAGGTTGCTTCTTTGCATAAGAGCCCTGCACATCTCAGACCCAAGCTTCGAGCTATCAGTTTATTAATCAAGTTAGGACTATCCAAAGGAGAGTAGTACTTAGCACCGAGCGAAACCGAATGCCCAGCCGCACTGTGTTCCTGCAACTACATTGCAAAGGTAGGTTATTGGGCCTAAAGGGCCCCAAGACAGCCTCACCTAGCTCACCCACTATACCCTGGCAAGATACAAAGGGGCTTTCTCGATTGGATGTATACATCGAACTCCACATTTAGCTCACATATATGTCACTATAAACTCCCACTTTTTAGTACAATTTAGTTTAGTTCGCCAGCTCAATTCGCTGAGCCTGGCCTCCAGGACATATTTATGATACCAATGTGGTCATTATTGACATTGCTAAATATTTTCCCCTCGTTTGTTCCCCTTTTCCACAATGGATAGCCCAATACGCTCTTAATGCAAAGATTGCAAAACACATTGAGCAATTGAAGAAAGCTACACTTCGTGTTCCATTCATTGATGCTAAAGAGATGTCGCTTTTGCTGGGCATCCAATATGTTTCGACAGCCGCCATGTGAAAAAAGAGTTGATTCCTTGGACATCGTAAGTGCCATTATTGGCTGCACTTATGTTGAAAAGAAGGGAGATCCTGCAATTCACTATTCCATGCGTAATCGGATGATATACTGCTTTGCATGCCTTATGTGACAACGTGGGGCTAGTATAAAACTTGAGCCCCTAGCCATATAAGGAACTATCAGTCTATACAACTACCACTATCCGACTAAAATGGTTGAAAAGTCTATAAAGACGCCGGTGGGGATGGTGGAAGATGGTTGGTGAAATCTTAATATTTGTGCTTCCAAACAATCTTGTGGTACTAGATTGTGACATGGATCGTAACATTCTTATCATCCTCGGGAGACCTTTTTTGGCGATCTAAGAGCACTTGCTGACTCGTAAAGGCATGAGATTATGTTCTGAGTCAAGAATAAAAGTATAACCTTCAAAGCTCGGGCCACTTAATTCCCATAGGAGGTGGGGATATTTGTATGGCGAATTTTATGGGAGTGCTACGACCCGAACATAGGGCTCCCGATCGAGACATGGGAAAAGAAAAACCCAAGAGGTTCCAAGTCAACCCATGACATGAACATACATCTGACTCAATCATAGATAAGAGGAAGATCATCATAAATAACAAAGAAAAAGCCCAACATAACATAACATCTAAGTATACACATAAGCCTCGAAGGTGAATACATACTATGTCCGAAAAGCCTCTAATCCCGACGAGTTGATGGGACAAGACCCCACCTACTTACTATGCTAAAACTGAAAATACCGAGGCCCTCAAAGACGAGGACTCACCGCCTCTTATTGGGAAGTACTAGTTCTAGTAATCCTCGGCTATTGACGCGACTAAGTTTGATATCGAAACAGATTGGCGAAACCATACAACATAGAGTAAGGTGGTTATAATGCGGGAATGTACCGAAAGTATGCAAGGTAAATAAAATAGACGCTTAAAATACATAAGAGTTCATAAGAGTAGGACAACATGATCATAACATAAGTATCATAATGTAAACATAAGGATTCAAGGTTTTCAAAACATTCATAAATCAGTCATAATCATATAATCATAAGAGAAAGCATTTTCTAAACATGACTTAAGCCAAGATATCATAACATAACCAAGGCATAAATCAAGGAGAACAATGAGAGAATCGTCTTAAACCGACATTACCACGATAGATGACGTGATCCCGACTATTAGCTCTAAGAGGGCAGATCCATCCATGCACTGCGCCGCTAAGGACGAAATCATGATATCGATATTTGCCGAAGGCCCCTTGGGGGCAGGGGAAGGCTCACAATGGAGGTCCCAAAAGTATATATATATATATATATATAACCTACATTAAGTATAGTTATGAGGCACAGTGGCTGATTGACCCTTAGCCTACTCTGCTAGACATCACTCCCAAAACATACATTTACCCTCCACTCTTTCAATGAAGCCGAATCATCGTCCGGTGACGTAAGCTGAATGTAATAATACATGCAAAATCTCAAAACATAAAATGAGGAGTTCTGCTCAAATCATACTACAAGTTGAGAAATAATGGGAGTCTAGACTCCAAAATCCTTGTGGTAAGCTGATACATGAAATCACTAAACATACTTGATCATATGGGTTGCCTAATACTTAAACATGATTGTAATCAAATGATTTACTTTGAAACATGAACATAGACATGGATATTTCAAAACTCATACTTTCTTCATAAACATCTCATCATACTCTTAAAACACATATTCCATGAATTCAACTTTCATGAACTTTCATGATGGGCATCATACTTTAGAAAAACTTAAAAACATAATTTATAATTTAAAATATTTAAAATCTACCCATTTATCACACCACATTTAAAACATGCTTAGATCATACACATGATTGATATACTTAGGAAATTCACACATTGGGTAATCAATTAGAATTTCTCATGAATTGAAAAGAGAATTGGGCATGGGTGTGACTATTGCACCCATTCATATCCTTACATACCCGAAAGACCCTATTTCGCACTTCCTTGATTGCCCAAGGATTATTGAGGAAGAACTTGAAATAAACTAGCCTTGATTACCTCAAACTCAAAGCTACATGCATGAATTAGGATAGGCTTAGAATGGCTTAACCTTTCTTAAAAATACTCTATTCTCGAGCGCTTAAAATGACGTAGTTTAGGCCTTAGGAACGAGGAATTACAAAAACCCTTAATAAATTCATAGGAAAATACATTAAAGGCTGAAATTCTCACGAGGGACTGATGATTTGCTGCCTGACCACACTCCGGTGGTCAACCTCTCATTACTTGCACTTCCATATTTCTTCTGGGGTTCTAAGGGGAACACCACGACCATGGTGCACCTGGGAGATTTGTGGTGAAGACCCGTTACCAAAACTAGCATTTTTCTTCTTCCTTCATATCACCTGACTCACTGGGGTGACCTAATGTATCGTGGTACCGACCATGACTCGTGGCTCACATCCGTGGTCACCCTAAAACATAACATTTCCAAACATAGTCAAACCCCTGCCCACTGTCACTTCACAGAGGGCTCGTGGTGTTTCGACGGTCACCGGACGCATACGTCCCGTGACCTCGACGTAGAAATTCTCTGCTTACCTGCCAACTCCCCCGTGTCTAATCTTAGAATTTTCGTGATGTTACAATATCTCCTCGTAATTATTAATCCTTGAATGTTGAAAATTAGACTCAAATAAAGCAGAGAAATGTAATCATTATACCAAATACCGAACATACATGTTGAAACCGATCCAGTGACTTTCTCCTCGATTTGAACTACACGGATGAACCGAATTCCCGAATCACACATACATTCAATAACATGAACCAACCGGGGCACATGAGCCGAACATGAAACCGAATAGAGTACTACGTAGGAAACTAATACCTCAAGCCGAAACCGAGCTAGCAAATAGATGCGAGTATTTTGCGCTCATATCTCGTTTCTGCCTACATAGCTCCCTCAACATGCCGATTCCTCCATAAAACCTTGATCAAGCTTTGTTTCCTTACCTTACGAACCCGATGATCCAAGATTTCCACCTAACCTCATAACTAAGGTTGTCCTTCACATCAACAATGTCCATCGGAACAACCAGAGCTGGATAGCCCACACACTTCTTTAAGAGCAATATATGGAAAACAGATGAACTAAAACTAACGCCGAGGGCAACTCCAACTTATATGCTACTTTGCCAACTCGCTTCACAAAATTAGGGCCAACATAACGAGACCGGAAGCCTTTCTTTCCAAATCTAATCTGCTTCCTTTCATGGAAGATACCTTCGCAGACACCCAATCATCAACTTTGAATTCAAGATCCCTCCTCCTCACATCCACAAAGAACTTTTAGCGAGCGCTGAGTTGTTTTCAATATGTCTCTAATAAGCCAAACTTTATCCATATAGCCTCGATGGATTGAATCTGGGACCTAACACCGTAGCTTCACCGACTTTGAACCAATCCAATAGGTGTCTCTGTACACTCGCCCATATGGAGGCTCAAATGGAGCCATCTCGAATGTTGGAATGGTAGCCGTTGTTATACGCAAACTCAAGGAGAGGCAAATGATCATCCCAATCACCCTTGAAATCAATCACACGCTCTAAACATGTTCTCAAGAGTCTCAATATCCGCCCACCCGACCATCCGTTTGCGGGTGAAATGTTGTGCTAAGCTTGACTCGAGTACCAAGTCCCTTCCGAAAGGATCTCCAAAATGGGGAGGTAAACTGAAAATTCTTATCTAATATGATGGAAAAGGGCACTCCATGCAACCAACTATCTCCCAAATGTATAATTTAGCATAACTTCACCGAATCAGCAGTTTTGACCAACAAGAAATGAGCTACTTTAGTCAACCCGTTGACAACCACCCAAAATGGAGTCATATTGTTGGCGAGTATGAGGCAACCTCGCGTGATAAAGTCCATACGCTGATCTCCTCTTCCATATCCAAGTAGGAATATTGATGTCTGAAGTAGACCTCCGGCTCCCGTGCTCAACCTTCACTTGTTGACAATCTTACACTTAGCCACAAAATCTTCTATGTCCTTCTTTCATGCTTCCACCAATAGACTTCCCGTACAGACATCTTGGTGGCACCTCGATGTATAGAGCATCTAGAACCATGAGCTTCATGCAACATCAGATCTCTTAAATCATCAACACCTAGAATACACCAACTACCTTGATATCGAATCACACCATCCCCCTCTTTGGAGACGACCTCTACCTTCCCGATCCTCGAACGACTCTCAATTTTCACAAAAAATAGACCTCTTCTTTACCTAGCTTTGACCCCTAATACCAAGATTCGTGCATCCATTCCGAACAATGAAACACCACCATACGTCGAGTTAAGAAGACGAAATCCTATAATTCATGCTATGAATTTTTAAACTCTTAAAAAGAACTCCTAGAGTTTTCATTTCGATGCTTAAAATCATGCTAAACACACAAAATGTTCAATTCAACCCGAAGCTTATCCCGAATCCTCCAGACACCAACCAACTATGCAATTCAATCATAAAACCCATTTCGGGATCGTGGGTTGGAATCATCAAATTACCGATATAAGGTCGTTTTTATTGAAAGTTGACCGTGGTCAAACTTTTCCTCCTTAAAGTTCATGTATCTCCACCAAAGGGTCTAATCACTCAATCACCTCGTGATCTATGCAAACTATCCAACTAAATCATAAATCACCATCGATCTAACAGCTCTCGCACTCCAAATTTGAGCTCGTTAACCCGAACTGACTTTGGTCAAACTCCTCAAACTTCAAACCTTCTCAAAATAAAAATCTCACCAATCTTCACTGGATCATCTCGTGGATTCGTGTCATCCACCTTCGCAAGTCATAAATAACCAAATAAATATTCGAATGGTTCAACCCTAGAAAACGGATCAATGATAAAAAATGACCATGCGGCTTGTTACACTTCCGATTCTGGCTAATACAACTACACTCGGACTTCTACATACCCGACATCTATGGTAGGTATAGGGAGTTATCCTGAGCGCGCTCCATTTTAACCATCATTTCCATCATGGAGAACATCCATAGGGTATAGAGTAAGGAAATCATGAACACGAATCATTCAAGAAATCTAAGTTGGGCATATACTTGATATAAAACGATCATATGAGCCGCTAAGGAAAATCTTAAGGATCGAGTTCATAGAGCCGAGCATGCCGAGAGACATGAGTTCACATACATAAAAGGGTCATGACATGGAGATGAATTTTTATGAAGTCATGGAGTAATATTAGGGATAGCTGACCGACTGGGGTTACCTATCATCTTAGGTTCTCGAACATAAGCATAAGTTGAGCGTAGCATCGAGCAAAAAATAAGGGAAACATCTAAATGAGAATGGATTGACTACCCCTAAGTACTATTTCTATAACTTGCTTCTAGACAATCTCTAAGACTTCATTTGGCCCTTCACTTACCATCTCCCCTTTAGTTTAAGGCTATCATTCAAGGCTCTAGGATCCTTCATTAAGGCTACACTAATATCACTAGCTCCATCTCCCATTCACCTCAAAGTTATCGCTTAAGACTTTATTTTATTCTTATAACCATTCTATACCCTTCGCACAATAAATCTCATACTAAAATGCAATAGGGATCTTGTACCTTATATAGTAGTTCTCGAAACTAGCAATCATACTAGGTTCGATAGGAAGACTTGTAACATACCTTTTGGACTACACGGAGGTTGACTGCCACTTGCTCTAGGTAACCTACGTTTCGCCGGGATGGACGATTTGCTGGAGTTGCTGATCTCGGTGGTTGGTGCACATGCTCTTACCCCTGCCCTCGTTTGGCCGATAGGTACCTTACACATTTTTCCGGGTTCCCACACCCAAACAAGCACCCGAACCTCCCAAGCACCAACCCGCATGTTTTCATCCGCATTGTGGGCATGCCGACTAGCTAGATAGGGCTTCGGAGGGGCACGTGGCAATGTGCTTTTCTCCTGACATCTCGCTTGGCCAAGGGAAATCTCTGTGTTAATGACCGGGCTAGCCACAATAGAAGCAAACATCTCGAACCCACCATACACTTTCTTATTTCTTCATGCAAAGACTCCGCAAACCGGGTATGAGCAATCTCCTCACCAGCTTGTTTCAAACTTGAGCTAAAGACCTTCAAGTGAGGTTGGGAGAGACTTTTACCATTTGACCCTTCTCGGGACTCCAAGTCTTGGATCTTAGGACTTTTGTTCCCACTTTCTCCTCCCTTGAACTCTACATCCATACTTGAACCACCAAACTTAGACGGGATCCTCCTTTATTATGTTCGAACTCCTAGTAGCCGCTTTCCTCTCCGCAGGGTTCGGGATGCGATTGTCCCCGCTCAATAGGCTGGGTGATCATGGCTAATATCAATACTCTGAAAGCGGCCCCAAGTTTTGTAACTTTCCCGAACATGGTATCCATTGGATTTGGTGGGCCGATCGACTCCCATTGTCATTTTGAAGAGACATGTTTCTGCACACACGTATAGCACGAGTTAGAGGAATGGAGAGAATTGAACTTTAATAGCATGAGGTAAAGGATAGAGAGACATTTCCTTGCACGACTTAGATCATTGTTGGTACATTTCTTAAATGTCTCGTAGCCTCTCATCATAAGTGTGGCGTGCTTCACACCTATGAAAAAGACTCCCACGTAACGGGCTTGGACACCCTAGAACACTTCAAAACCTAATGCTCCATACTGAAGTTCTGGACACCACTCCAAACATAGGTCCAAATCGAGACACGGACAAGAAACCCCGAGAGGATCCAAGTCGAACCATGGCATGAAATACATCTAACTCAATCATAGATAAGCGGAAGATAATCATAAATAACATAGCGGAAGCCCGAAATATTAACATAACAACATCTCGAGTACACACATAAGCCTAAAGATGAATACATACTATTTCCAAAAAGCTCTAATACTCGACGCAGTTGATGGTGCAAGACCCAACTAACTTACTATAGTCTAAAACTAAAAATACTGAACATATCTGAATAAAAGTCTCTAAAGATGAGGACTCACCAACTCGATCGAAGTACTAAAGGCTAGTAATCAAGTACTCCGCTGACCGAGTCCTGGATATGGGAGCCCGTATCATGAAATGATAAAACTTAGAGTGGAAGGTCAAGACATGAAATGTACCGAATGTGCAAGGTAAGTAAAATAGATAGTTAAAATACATAAGAGTTCATAAGAATAGGACAACATGATCATAACATAAGTATTATAATATAAACATAAGGGCTCACAAGGTTTTCAAACATTCGTGAAATCAATCATAACATAACCATGCATAAATCATAAGTAACAATGGGAGACTCGTTCTTATAACGACATTACCACGATAGAGCTTACGTGATCCCAACTATACTTAAGAGGACAGAGCCATCCAAGGCCTTGCTGTGGCTAAGGACGAAACCATGAGGCTGGTCAAGCTGAGGGACCCTTGGGGGTAGGGGAAGCCTGGGCCAAGGAGGTCCCAAAAGTTTGTGTATATATATATAACCTATGTTAGCGCGTATTCTAAGGCATAGGGTTTACTTAACCCTTTAGCTTACTCGGTGCTAAACACTACTCCCAAAATTATGCATTTGCTCTCTATCATTGTTCAACAAAGATGAACCATCATTTGGTGACGAATCTTAATTCCATAATACATGCAAAAATCAAAACAGATAATATGAGAGGAGCCTCGGCTCAAAACCATACCACAAGTTAAAAAATACAGGAGTCTAGACTCCAAAATCCGTGTGGTAAGCATACATGAAATCATAAAAACTTACTTGATCATACGGGCTGACCCAATACTTAAACATGCTTGAAATCAACTTGATTTACTTTGAAAACATGAACATGGATACGTGGTGTATTTCCAAAAATCATACTTCCTTCAAACATCTCATCATACTTGAACACTCCTTTTCCCATGGATCTCAACTTTCAAGAAGCTTCATGGATAGGCATCATAATTTTTAGAAAACTTGCTAATTTATAATTTAAAACATTTTAAAATTTTAATTTGAAATTAATAATTTCATAATTCAACATTTAAAACATGCTTACATCATACCCATAATTCATACTTAAGAAATTCAAACATTAGGTAAATCCCCATAGATTCATCAATTTGAATTTTCATGAATTAAGAGAATCGGGGTACGGGAGCGGGCTATTGCACCCATTTATTGCCTTACATACCTTAAAAGACCCGATTTCACACTTCCTCATTGCCCAAAGAGAATCGAGGAAGAACATTGAAGAAACTAGCCTTGATCACCTCTCAAACCTCAAAGCTCTCATGCATGAATAAGGATAGGCTTAGAATGACCTAACCATTCTTAAAACACTCTATTCTCAGCTCAAATGATATAGTTTAGGCCTTAGGAACTTAGGAATTACGTAAAAGCCCTTACCGTATTCACAAGAAAATACACACTTTCCGCTCCCACAAGGGACCGGATGACTCATCGCTTGGACCACGACTCCCGGTCAACCTCTCGTTACCTGCACCGCCATATTTATTCTAGGGGTCACCACGGTCATGGTGTATCCAACAATTCATGGTGATGACCCTGGTTACCAACATTGTCAAATTTCTTCATCCTTTAGGTCACCCTTGACCATGGGTGACCTAACGGATCGTGGTACGACTGACTCATGGTCACATCCGTGGTTACTCCAAAACATAAATTTTCTAAATAGTCAAACCCTCCCCCACAAGTCACTTGACGAATCGTGGTATTCCCAATGTCACTAGACGACTCATCCAAAGGACTGTGCAATAAATTTATTTTCTCCATTTCAACTCCCTAGTCTGACCTTTGGATTTTCGTGGTATTACAATGAGAAATGAAATGAATGAGCTAATCATATATTTAAAGCATCACCTAAGAAAGGGAAGGCCAAATCCAAATGGGTGAAGCAAGATCTTGTGGCTCAAAAGGCGTAGTGTCGAGTTAGAAAGTTCCATCCCAAGGACAACTCACCATGTGCTTGATTCGTATATTGCATCATGTCGCAATGTTAAATCGTGCGATTCTTCGCAGGGCAACCTGAAAGGATGTAAAGTACACTATGTATAGTGTCCAAGTTATGCCGCAATATCAAATCAAGCGCTTCTTGGGAGGCAACCCAAGTATTTTTGGACTAATGGGCGTTGAATTATGCAGTGAACTTAAAAGAATGGAGGAAATTGGTTAAAGCAGTAAAAGGGATAAAATGGAACCCAAGAGTCGAGGAAACACGACCGCCTTTTCAAAGGGCATACCTCCCTTCCCACCATCATCCGAAAGCGTGCCCTGGTAAGCCGAAGCAAGAGACAATTCAATGTATGGCACCATACTCTAGCTAGATGGTCCGTCTAGAAAGTCTTTTTTAAAATGTCCAGCAATTGGGTCCATTTTGAGACGAAATTGGATTGACCTTGGAAAGTGCCAAAGCTGGTCATTAAAAGCCACCCATGGGCTAAATAGACCACCCATTTTTTCTTGGAATTTAAAGGGAGCCAATAGGAAACCCTTTCCCGATATTACCCCCTTCGTATCTCCTCTCTCTTGATCTATCATCCGTATTTCCATTTTCCCCTTTGAAAACCTTTCATTGTTGACTTTATCTCAAGTTTCACCGTGCAATACTTTCTATACTCTTATACTCGCACACACCGGCCACTGCTCAAGAAAGCTAGAGGTTGTGGCCAATTCTGCATCTATTCTCCATTGGTACACGAAGACAAGAGCATCATCTAGGTCTTTAATTATTGCTCAAAATTTCCTTGGACAATTATCTATGATTATTTTTATCTATTGACTAGGGGAAGTATTCAAACCTATGCTTGATGTGATTTGGGGTAAAATTTGTAGAATTGGACGGGGCTTAAATGCAATTGTCTAAGCTTAATTGTATTGATATGTGTATACGGTTGTAAACAATGGTAAAAGTCCCATCCTATGTTTTATCATTTCATGAGAAAAGAAAATGCCAAAAGATTTACTGCGGTGAACTCCCCAAAGGGATGGACCGTCTTTCTAAAAGACTCGACCTTCCTCTCTATCGCTGAATCTATATATCCGTATTTACTATCGTGGGATGATTTAGGGGACAAACCGTCCCTAAACCATCCTTGAGTTAGGGAATTGCCTTGTCGATTTAATGGACGAAACAAGGCACGGTTCACCTCTTCAAAGTGCGGCTCATCCCTTCCTCTATCCCTTGTTGTTTTTCATTTTATTTTTGTATTACCTCCGAGTCCAAGATGTCACCCGAGTATAGACCCTGCATTTAACACGGATCAGAATCACGAATGGAGCCAAGCTAACCCGTGGCACATGCATAACACAATCATAAGCATATAACTAAGTGGAAGTAAGTCATGATACATATCATAAGAGGAAGTCTAAGGTAGCATAAAACTTCAAATCGAGATGACAAGTCAAACAACCGAATATCTATACATCATGTTTGAAAGTCAGAAAATGTAAGATTAGTCAAAGGGACAAAACCCCAAACTAGCTTCATTAAGTTTGAAAGCCGAACTTACAAAAATATATGACCAAACTGACGCCCGCGGATGATGAGGACTCACAAAAACTTTGTTGAATCCGAGCAAGATCAAATTCACCGGGGGCCGAGATTGATCACTCGAACCTATATATCATAAGATGATATAGCACTAAAGTATGTGACGTAAGATTAATGTACCGAGTATGTAGGATAAGTAAAAACATGAGAGTAAGGACAACATTCTATAAATCATGATCATGAGATAGTCTTAAAACATGAGCATCATCATAAATAGAAGTATAATGACCCAAGGTTTTGAAAGAAAATCATAAAGCTTAACATGTTTGAAATCATAAAGCTCATAATCTAACCAAGGGCTAAATGCATTATTGTAATACCCCTAAAGCCCCAAGATCGATCCGAGAGTTGAAACGAGAAAATAGAAATTTCTACACTGCAGTCACAAGATGACTCATCCAATGACCCATTGCTGACACCACGAGTCGTTAAGGTACTCGTGGGGAAAGGTTTAGACTCCTGGTTGAAATCTATGTGTACGTAGTGACCACGGGGGTGAACACATGTCGTGGCTCTACACTATGACCCGTTAAGTCATCTCGTGGTCAAGCAGAGGTTGGCGGATCAAGGATTTTGACAAAGGTACCTATCAACCGTCACCACGAGTCGTTGATACACCACGATTCGTGGTGTCCCTTGTGGTGACCCTCAAGAATGTTTTAGCAATGCAGTGAGATGACTAAGATACCATGAGTCGTGGTCCAGGGTAACGATCCATCTAGTCCTCATTGGACCGGGCAACCGCTTTTCTCTCGGGAGTTTATTAAGGGCTTTTTCATAATTTCTAAGTTCCTAAGGCCTAAACTACATCATTTTAAGCTCGTAACAAAGTTTTTTTGGAAGGGTTAAGTCATTCTAAGCCTGCTCTAATTCATGCATGCAAGTTTAGAAGCTTGAGAGGTGGTCAAGCCTAGTTCTTCGAGGTTCTTTCTCAATTCTCTTTGGGAAATCAAGGAAGTTTTGTAAATAAGATTTCTTCGTGTATGTAAGGTTAGTGAATGGGTGCAATAGGGTAGTCCATGCCCATGCCAATTTCTCTCGCTCATGATGTTTTAATTGATGATTCCATGGGGTTTTTTACCCAATGCATGAATTCCTAAGTTTCCATCATGGGTATGATATAAGAATATTTTTAAATGATAATTATGATTAATGAGAAGATTTTACAATGTTTTAAATTATAAATTATGTTTTCAAGTTTTTAAAACTATGATACCCATTCATGAAAGTCCATGAAAGTTGAGATCTATGAAGTATGTGTGCAAGCATGATGAGATGTTTATGAAGAAAGTATGACTTCAAGATACCCATGTTTATGTTCGTGTTTTCAAAGTGAATCAAGTTGATTTAAAGCATGATAAGTAATCGGAAAGCACATATGATCAAGTATGTGTTATGATTTCATTAATTAGCTTACCATATGGTTTTGGAGTCAAGACACCCACTATTTTCATCTTGTAATACGGTTTGAGTCAAGGCTCCTCATGTTATGATTTTTGATTTATGTATGTATGTTATTATTCCGCCTTGTCATTAGACGCTGGTTAGCTTCGTTGAAAAATGATGGAGAGCTTATGCATGTTTTTGGGAGTAATGTCTAGCACCGAGTAGGCTAAGGTTACCAACCCCGTGCCTTAGAGCACGCGCCAATGTAGGTATGATCAGATTATTTGGGACTCCTTTGGAGCTTTTCCCCATCCCCAAGGGGCCTTGAGCTTGATATCCATATCATGGTAGTGCCCTTTAGCCTTGGCAAGGCTTTGGACGGCTCTTCCCACTGGAGTGTGATAGCCTGGACCACGTAAGCTCTATCGTAGTAATGTCTATATGATGAGTCTCCCATTATTCCTCATTATTTCGGGCTATGCATGTACGTCAATCATGATATTATTTTTTCAGCACGCTTTGTTCCAATGTTCAATTCTTACTTATGATTATCAACACTTTGGATCATGCGATTCAGTTATGATCGATCATGAATTCAGAAAAATACGCAAGCCCTACTCTCGTAATCTTATCTGATTATGTTTTTATATTATGCATGTTTAATGATTTTACTTACTTAGCATTTTTACTTATCTTTCATACTTGGTACATTCCATGTACCGACCGCATACTATATTGTAATGTTTCATGATATAGGCCCGATATCCGCATCACCCGCCTGCCAGTCGATTCCTGTGAGTTAGCTTTCCTCCGCCTCGCTGGTAAGTCCTCATCTTGTGAGAGACCTTCTTATCAATTGTATTTCTCGCTCTTTTTGTTTTCAGACTATAGCGTGAGTTATTTGGGGTCTTGTCCGATTAACTCATCTGAATTAGAGGCATTTTTGACAATAGTTTGTATTCAACTTTAGATGGATATATGTATTCAGATGTAGTGTTTGTTTAGACTTCCGATATGTTATTCATGATGATCTTCCGCTTATCTATGATTGAGTTAGATGTTATGTTCATGCCATGGGTCAACTTGGAGTCTCTCGGGGTTCCTTATCCCGTTCGATCCGAGCTCTGTTCTAGTCGTGACAAACTTGGTATCAATGCATTAGGTTTTGAAGTATCCTAGGTGTCTCAGCTGTATTAAGTAGAGTGTTTTTCATGTGTGTGAAGCGTGCCACATTTATGACGAAGAGGCTACTTAGACATTTAGGGAAATGTTCTCCTTTTTTCATGATCTATGTCGCGGTGAAGTGTCTCTATCCTTCTAACTCATGGTATATGCGCTATGTAATCATGCCTCCTCACAGTAAATAGAAGGAGAAATGGAAATGGTAATGGCCATGAGAATAGAAATGAGATAGGCACCAGCAAATCTTTACCAAAAACCCAACGAGGAGCACATACCTAAGCCAGCTTGCCCATGCAAAGTTCTCAGTGGGCAAATTTATTCAGATGCTTAGCCTAGGCCTTGATCGCTGTGTCAATCGAAGGCGGTGTATCATGTCCCTCACAATGGGAATGTGGTAGTGGCAAGAGTTAGGGATTTTGTGAGGATGAACCCTCCCTAGTTCCTTTGATCAAAGGTGAACGAGGATCCACATGAGTTCATTGAGGAGGTTCGTAGATCACCTGACATGGGTGACTAGGCTGAGTGCACCGATTTAGCCTCACACCCATGGAAGGGGTAAGCACACATTTGATTCAAGGCAAAGGGAAGGATAGTAGGCGCTTGGAGCAGGCCCTATTAGTTGGGATAAGTTTGTTACCACTTTCTTAGATCTATTCTTCCTGAGATGAGAGATCAAAAAGAACAAGTTTGTGAATCTAAAGCAAGGAAAAATGACAAGACAGGAGTATGCCTTGAAGTTACATGCTTAACTGTGTTCACCCGAGATGGTGTCGATCGCAGGGCCCAAGTGAGCCGCTTCGTGCATGGGTTAAAGGTGACACGGTCATGATTGTCAAAATCAGCAATGCTTCATCGATATTGACTTTGCTTTGATAGTCCTATACGCCCAGTACGGAGGCGGTATAGATGAGTGACAGAGAAGGAGGCCAAGAGGCCCAAGACCGATAGCCGGATTCTCCTGGGTCGCAGTCCTAGTGGGCACTGGCTAGGCCTCCCAATTTCGTAGATCTTCTTAACCCCAAAGGTTTTCGGCTATGAGCTATCTAGGTCCAGCACGATCGTAGGGGACGAACATCAAAGCCTCAAGAGGTCGTGAGTAGGGTAGCCCGTATAGATCGCTCCCTTTAATGTAGTGGATGTGTTCCTGAGACACATAGGGTAGTGTTTGGTGGGTACAAAGTTGAGCTTCTGCAAAAGGGAATCCTGACATATACTTAGGGATTACCCAACAACAAACAGGGAGCCAGATACTGTGGCCAAGGCCCACTTTCCAGTCAAATAGCTCCACTAGCACACCCAACTCAGCAGGGGGCTTCTACTAATATAGGTGCCTGACAACGTCAAAATAGATTTATGCCCTAAAGATCCGCCAGAGTAGGAGGTCTCCCCAAATGTAGTCACTCGTATATTGCGATTATTCCACCTTGATGTATATGCATTGTTAGATCCAGGCTACTTTGTCCTTAGTGATGCCTTATGTTTCAAGTAGTTTTAGTCACCCCGAAATCATCGAACCCTTCTCGCCCTACTCCAATGGTGATTCAATTAGCTATATGTGTATATAGAAATTGCCCCGTCACGCTCCTTAGAATGTCACCAAGCATTTGTAGAGTTAGTCATGACCGAACTTGGATGTTATCCTTGGCATGACATTGGTTATTTGCATGCTATGCCTGTGTGGAATTGTAGAACTAGTGCAAAAGAGAGTTCAAGTTTCGGGGTGAGCCGCTCCTAGAGTGGAAAAGCATTCAACCAGGCCTATAGGTCGTTTCATTTCCTACTTTAAGGCCGAAATATGGTTTCTAAGTGGTTGCGTGTATCATCTAGTTAGGTTAAGATGCTACATCCGAGACCCAGACCATCCACAGCCTCCATAGGTATGTGAATATCCGTATGTTTCCAGGATGATCTACTGGGAATTTCTCTCAAAGTGGAAACTGCCTGGTATTGACCTTCTTACCCGATACACATCCTATATATATTCCTCCTTATAGAATTGCTCTAGCTAAGCTAAAGGAGTTGAAGGACCTTTTTAGAGAAGGGATTCCATTAGACCGAGCAAATCCCCATGAGGTGCCCGCCTCTTTATCCGTAAGAAGGATGGTTCCATCAGAATGTGCATTGATTATCTGTGATCAACAAGGTCACCATCCGTAAGTATCCTCTCCCCAGATTGATGATTTGTTTGACTAGCTTCAGGGTGCTAATTTCTTTTTGAAATAGATCTTAGATTTTGATACCAATGCTTTAGGGTTCGAAAGTGACATCCCGAAGACAAATTTCTTTAGGACTCGATATGGTTTACTATGAGTTCAGAGTTATGTCTTTGGACTAATGAATGCCCCCTGCAGTTTTTAAGTGGATTTTATAAACATTGTGTTCGCTATCTAGCATATGCTTGTGATTGTGTTCATAGATGATAACTTTATATACTCAGAGCGAGGAGGAGCAGCATGCCGTCATTTGAAGGTGGTGCTGCGTAATTAAAGGATCAAGCGCTATATGCTACCCGCAAATGTGAGTTTTGGTTAAACCCGATGGCATTTTTGGGTCATGTGGTGTCATGAGGTGTACATGTAGACTTTCAAAAGATAGAGGAAGTGCAAAAATTGATCTACACCTATGAATCCTTCCTAAATATCGAGTTTCTTGGCTTAGCTATTATCTGAGATTTATTGAGGGGGTTTCATCTATTGCAAAGCACCGTTGACCAAATTGACCTAAAGAAGGTAAAGTTTCAATGGTTAGAGGCTTGGTGAGAAGAGCTTCCAAGAGTTGAAGACTCGACTCACCTCAGCACCCCGTGTTAAACCTACCCGAGGGTACCGGGCTGGGTTTGTGGTATATTGTTATTCTTCTCTAGGATCGGCCATGGTTGTGTATTATGCGATGGTGATAACACTCAAACCAACACTTCCGCCTGTAGATGAACTCATATGGTAATTACTTCACAATGGATGGATTCTAATAAAATCAATAATAGAAACAACCAATAGCCAAGATTATATTTGCAATCAATAGTTAAAGGATAAACTAGGTTTATGTTCCCTATTGGTTCATAACAAATGAGTATACACTGCATTCTTTACCGATACTTACTATTAACTGATAACTTAGGTTCATTCAAATGACCATCAATCCCTATTGAATGACTATCTCACTACTCGACCAAGTCTCATGTGTTTTTGAAAACTAACCGTTCTCACTAAGTTCCGTATATAACTATTCTCTGACCACATCTCAAGTTAATACAATGATCATCACGATCAAGGTCCCGTTGTAATTCTCTTTCCTAATCTCTACCTCTTCGAGCTCAAAGCAAGTAAAGAATTCAAGAACTTCCTAACGTTGTGCACCGCTAAGAATCATTAAAGATGAAGAGACTACAATATAAGTAATTAGTATTGGTTTTAGAATCACTTTGTGTGTCCTATCTTGTTAATCCACCATGGTTCCCACAACTTAACTTTGGAGGTTTTAGCCTCTCATAGTTGCAAGGTGAATTGTATTCATGATTGAAGACATAAAACAATACTTACAAAGATGATTGAGAAAAAACGATTCCTTTAATTAATCCGCAAAATCTTGAACAATAAGTAGCAAGAATACAAATTCAAGAAAAAGGTTGATCACAAGGTTGAACCAACTCAATTCTCTCTTTCAATCATGTAAAATTTCTCTACTAAGCAATGTTTTCCTACTAAAATTAAGTCTATTTGTCGTCCTTTTTGAAAATAAAACATAAAAAGTATTTATAGAGACACAAGAATCCTTTTCCTAAACTAACAGGACTGCTTATGATTGTAGCCGATTCATCACTAGTCCACCTAATGCACTGTAGGGGGCTTCTACGCATCATGGCACTGACTCTCGTGGCTTGAAGTGTTGGCTAATTTGGGTATTGGGCAAAGGTACGATTCGTACCTACATCCTCGCGACTCGCACATTTCTGCACCGTGGCTTGATCCTCGGTACTTTGAACCTTTATATGAACTTCACTACCTACTCGCATGGTATGACTCGTACCTTCATCTCACGGGTTGTAGGGTAATTTTGCACCGAGAATCAGCCTCCGTGCAATTCTTCTGGATTTATCACGGACATCTTTGCTCACGACTCGTACCATCATGGTGCTGATCCGCGGACAAGTCTCATGGAATCAATCTTCCGTGTTAAACTTCACCTTCTTATAAGGCCCTCGCATCACTCCGTAGGTCCATCCTATGCACTGTAACATGACTCACTTTTTCCCTTTTTTTGCACATTTTAGCTTCCTTTTGCAATTTATTGTTCCAGCACTCATTTATCCCGAAATCAAAGGAAAAGTGCCTCATATCGACATAATACACCCAAGTCCATGCTATTTTCTTGGTTTTGAGCGTCATTAGTGTGTTGTAATTCCACAGCACACTAACACCCTCAACTTAAGACTTTTGCATGTCCTCAAGCAAAGAAAAAGAAAAACTAAACACGACGCCTCAACTAGAAAATAAAACTTAAGATACTACGCCTAAAAACTCAAACAAATTTGTGCACTCTCTATAAAAAACTCTACCGACCCTTCCTCCGAAACATCATCACAATGTATTGGGTAAGCAACATCAAAACATCATATTTGGGGATCACGATATGTCATCTAACTATCAAAAAGAAATCAATTCATCACCAATGTTTTTCACAGAGACCAATGGTAAAAGCAATCATAATCCATGTACCCTCACAAAAATGAAGTCCCCACTCTAGCATGAAGTATCAAATGAAACATGGGACTAGGCAAATGAAGCAATCTCACTTCAAAACTGCAAGTATTATGCATCAGATACCAAAGGCTTGCCCTTATTTTCCCTACCTTGGTTTGTTAAAGGTCAAGTTAAGATCACTATGTGACTTGATATGGCTTGTTATGTAGGCTTAGGGTCGGGACATGATAAAGATGAAAGATTTTATGAGTGACTATCCCTTCCTTGGCACTACATTCATTGGCTACACCATTTTTCTATTTCACCCTTCATTATTTTTGTTGTCTTCTTTTCTTCCCTTTTTTTCCATTTTAAGAATATTTGCATGGGTGAGGCGATTTTCCACATTTTTCAACAATTTCAGCTTTTTTTGTGAATTTTCTTTTTTCAATATTCTCAAAATTTCAGCTTTGTACTTTTTCACCTCACCGCACCTTACTTTTCACCATTTTTT
Source organism: Datura stramonium (assembly GCA_018107945.1). Taxonomy (NCBI): domain Eukaryota; kingdom Viridiplantae; phylum Streptophyta; class Magnoliopsida; order Solanales; family Solanaceae; genus Datura; species Datura stramonium. The sequence continues at coordinate 165,331 of JACEIK010001060.1, forward strand.
CTCTTCTTTTTCTTTTCTTTCCTTTTCTCCCGCCTCCCAAATTACTTGGCGAACCCCCACCTTAGCCACCCTCAACTTAAGCATTTTGCTTTGCTGAGGTTCACAATATCCAAGGGAGAACCAGTACAAACAAGTTCATTACAAAACAATGGGTACAAGCTAGGTGTAACCGAGAAATATGGTCTATTAAGGCTCAAACATGGGACTGGTGATTCATGAAACTTCGCAGGGCAACAGGCTAAAAATGAGCTAAACAAGAATGACCTATGATCATATCCCAACCAACCATCCTTAACCTATGCAGAGACCAACCCGGAAAGTTCTAGATCTTCAACAACATACCAAAATAAAGGCCAAGACCTCACTCCACATAGTACATGAACTATTTTTACTTTACCTATCTAGTTCATACATGGCTTAACAAGACTAGCACTATTAATAACTAAATGACATAAAACGATCCACTTAAATCTGCATTGTTGTTGCAAATACATAGAATTTTTTTAAGGTGGTCTATTTTTTTTAAAAAACAACAAAAGTAGTACATATCCATTGGCCGAGTATTCCCATGTTACTTAATCAAACAAAAATCACAAATTAAAAAAATCCTAACACATGCTCAGTTTCTACTAGATAGCATGCCTCGGTAGAAAAAAAGAAACACGACAAGGAAAACCTCATACAAACAAAATATCCTTAAAAATAAGGCATCTCCCTTTTGAAAAATGAGTTTCTTCCCCCGCGTAAAAATATAAGCATGTAGGGAGAAGGACATACCGCGCTACTCCAACTTTGCCTTGTTTTCTTCCCATGCAAAATACCGATTTAACATCGTGGCACAACGCTATTTTTGTGACTTCTCGGGCATCATCAAGGTATATTTCCTCCACTCTTTTCAATTCGTCTCATCTCCTGCATACACTTTTATTCTTTCGCCCATTTACTAGAACCTTTTCCCCTTGTTCTCAAGTTCCACCGCACCGTATGGAAACACTTGCACACTCTGTAAGGTCCTATCCATCTAGATTTCAACTTCCTGTAAGGTACTGAGTCTTGTGTTAAAACAATACCAATTACCGGCTAAACTCCCTTCTGTGATCTTTTTGTCATGATAGATCTTCATTCGTCCTTTATAAATGGCCGACTCTCATAAGCCTTAAGTCGAAATTCATCTAACTCATTGAGCTGGTTCAATCTTAGCTTGGCAAATATCATTCCAATTCATTTAGCTTTTTCGGCTTCCCACAATGCTCTTATAACAGAATTCAACTGTAAGGGCGTTTACCATAAACCAGTTGGTAAGATGATGAGCCAATAGGAGTCTTATATGTTGTTCCGGTAAGGCCCACAATGCATCATTAAGCTTCTTGCCCACTTGTCCGGTCATATATTTACCGTCTTGCCAATGGCCTTGATTTCCTATTAGAAACTTCACCCGCACATTCGAATTGAGGTGGTAATGCGTGGCTACCTTGTGTTAGACAATCGTATTTCTCCAAGCAGAAAGCCATGAGGCGATTGAACAAATGCAATCCACCATCGCTGATTATAACTCGGGAGAGCCAAACTCTAGAAAGATATGCTTTCAAGGAATGTGGTAACACTCTTGCCTTCATTAATCTCAATGCAAAAGCCTCCACCCATTTTGATACATAACTACAACCACCAAGGTACTTCATCCCATATGAGCTATAATGAATAGCCCATGAAGTCAATTCCCAAACATCAAATTGTTCTACCTCCAAAATTGGGGTAAATGGCACCTTCATGTTTACGCGATAATATTGTCTTGCCTTTGGTACCGATCGCACTACTTGGCAAGGTCGTATGCATCTTGATTAATAGTTTGCAAGTAATACCCGCATTACAAAATTTTATGTGATGTTCTCGTGCCACTATGATGCCACCCTACATGTGAGATAATGACATGCCTCCATAATGCTCAACATCTCCACTTGGACACACCTAACACAATCCCACCGCACAAATGCGGAATAAATATGGCTCATCCCAAGAATATCATTTGACATCAAATAAGAACTTCTTCTTCCGTGAGGAGTCATGTCTTCGAGATTATGTCGCGCAACTAAGTAGTTAGCTATCTCAAGAAACCAACAGGGCAAGTATTGTGATGCAGCTAATACCTGCTCCTCTGGGAATGCATCATCGATTCAACTCTCCACCAGCCCTTGCTTCACCAAGTCTAGATAAACGATCTTCCACCCGGTTCTCTCGTTCCCTTCCTATCTTTTACTTCAAATTCAAATTCTTGGAGCAAGAATACCCACCGAATTAATATGGGTTTGGCATCTTTTTTTTAGATATCAGGTACCTCAATGAAGCGTGGCCTATGTGAATGATCACCTTGGTTCCGAGCAAGTATGCTCGAAAATTTTGAAATGTGAAGACCACTGCCAATAGTTCCCCGCTTCGTGAATGTATAATTTTTATGGGCTATATTGAGTGTCTTGCTAAGTATATAAGATTTGATGAATGATTTTACTCTCCTTTGACCTAAACAGCATCAAGAGCAACACCACTATCAAGCCACACATTACCTCAAAGAGGAGACCACAACTGAGCTATGATGATAGGAAAGCAAGGAAAATCTTCTCTTTTTAGGCACTCAAAAGCTCTTATTACGCCTCATTGAATATGAACTTTACCTCTTTTACAATAGTTTGCACAATGGATTAGCTATTTGGAAAAGTCCTTGATAAAGCGCCTTTGTAAAACCCCGTACGCCCTAAAGCTTCGATCCCTTTGATGGAAATAGGGGGTGGCAATCCCGAGATAATCAATTTTTGCCTTGTCCACCTCGATCCCCTTTCTCGAGAGATTTTATGGCCCAAACACTTATGCCCCTTAACCATGAAATGACATTTTTCCCAAACTTAGACCAGACAAGTTTCTCACATCTTTTCAACACTTTGTCCGTAGATGCTCAAGGAAGGACTCTAATGACTCACCTATAACCTAGAAATCATCCATAAACACTTCGATGGTGTCTTCTATCAGTATCCGAAAATATGGACATCATACAACGTTGAAAGGTGGATGGTGCGTTACACAATCGAAGGGCATTCTCTTGAAAGCAAAGGTCCCATATGGACACGTAAAGGTGGTCTTCTCCGATCTTCTCGATAATAGTGATCTCGTTGTAACCGAAATATCCATCAAGGAAGCAAGCATCATCATCTACCTGCCAGCCTATCAAGCATCTGATCTAGAAACGGTATCGAAAGTTGATCTTTGAGTGAAGTGGTTGAGTTTCCTCAGAATGGACACATTAACACGCCATCCGTGTGATCGGGTCGTGCTGGTAATGTCATTTCTTGCATTGGGAGCCACCGTAATACCTCCCTTCTTTGGTACGCATTAAACATGATTTACCCATTGACTCAGTTTCACATATGGGATATATTACCTCAAAGGTCCAACCCTTGATAATCTCCTTTTTACCACTTCTTGAATGGGCGTTTCTGTGCGGCGCGATGCTCTATGCTTGGCTTAGAATCTCGGTTCAACATTTTATGGGTGCATATGCCTGGTGGGATTCCGATGATATCGCTTATGGTCCATCCAATTGCCTTCTTGTATCTTTTCACAGTGTTGACCATAACTTCCACCTACTCATCGAATGGGGTTGTTGCAACTATAACCGGCAAGGTGTTTTTTTCTCCAAGGAATGCAATACTTGAGATGTGAGGTAGTGCTTTACCAAGATAGTAGCCTCCACGTATGGTTTGGCCTATGGTTTTGAATGCTCCTTTAAACGTGTCTAGCTTCTTTGGGCCGAAGATATATGACCCTAACCCATTCAAAGCATTAACCGTCTCCGTGTATTCGGGCTCCCATTATCTCCATAATTCATTATCACAGCTTGCCAAAGTATTATTGGTCACAATTCCTTCCACTAAGGTTGACAACCGATCATGTTCCATCTTTGAGTGTTTGAATGGAGGTTTATCCTAGATGAAAACTTGAGGATGTCATAAAAGAAAAACAAATAAAATCAGAAAAAGTGTGAAGTAACTACCAACAAGTCAAATACAAGCTAATAACCTAGTCTTAGTCGTACTCCTCAAGAACGACGCCGCTTTTTTGATAATGCTCAAAACCACACTTTCACCCGAAGTATGAAGCGGACGTTGTCACTAAAGAACCCAACTTAGAGGTTGGGGCCCATCCTACTGTGGAATATGTAAGATCTAGATTATTGTACCAGTAGATGAACTAGTATGGTAATTACTTCACAATGAGGGATTCTAATAAAATCAATAATAGAAATAACTAGAATTCAAGATTATATTTGCAAATCAATAATTAAAGGATAACTAGGGTTTGTGTTCCCATGGGTTCATAATGTTTTGGGTATACACTCGTGATCTTTACCAATACTTACTTGGCGTAACCGATAACTTAGGTTCATTCGAATCCATCGACCAATCCCCTTATTGAATGAATATCCTCAATTACTCGACCAAGTCTCATGAGTGTTGCAAACTAACCGCTATCACTAAGTTCCTAATATAACTATCCCGCGACCACAACTCCAAGTTCAATACAATGATCATCAAGATCAAGGCTCTATTGTAATTCCCTTTTCCTAATCTCTACCTCTTCGACCAAAGAAAGTAAAGATTCAGGCACTTCCTAACGCCAGCATCGCTAAGAATCATTAAAGATGAAGAGACTACAATATAAGTAATTAGTATTGATTTTAGAATCACTTTGTGCAACCCTAGCTTGTTAATCCACCATGGTTCTCACAACCCTAGCTATGGAGGTTTTAGCCTTCATAGTTGCAAAGGTTGTGAATTGTATTCATGATTGAAGATATAAAACAATACTTACAAAGATGATTGAGAAAAATAATTCCTTTAATTAATCCACGAAATCTTGAATAACAAGTAGCAAGAACAATATGAATCCAAGAAAAGGTTGATCACAAGGTTGAACCAACTCCATTCTCCCTTTCAATCATATAAAATATCTTAATAAATGTTTTCCTACTAAAATTAAGTCTATTCATCGCCTTTTTTGAAAAATAAAACATAAAAGTATTTATACAGACATAAGAATCCTTTTCCTAAACTAATAGGATCGTTTACATAGACCAGAAATGACTCACATGGTCCACCTACGACTCGTAGCTTCTTACCTGATCATGGCACGACTCATGGCTTGAAGTGTTGGCTTAATTTTGGCTAAGTATTAGCAAAGGTACGATTCGTACCTACATCCTACGACTCGCATTGCACCCTTGGCTTGATCCCCGGTACTTTGAACCTTTGTATGAATTTCACCGCAACTGGTATGGTACGACTCAAACCTTCATCTCACGGTCTTAGGGTACTCTCATACCTGCAGAATCAGCCTCCCGAGGCAATTCTTCCTCGGATTTCATCACGATCGGCCTACCACGACTACTCATCATGGTACGATCCGTGACTAGTCTCATGGAATCAATCTTCTAGGTTAAACTTTCATCTTCTTATCAAGGCCCTTAGTACTACTTGTAGGTCCATCCTACGTATCGTACCGTGACCGCACCTTTTCCTTTTTTGCACACTTTTAGCTTCCTTTGTAATTTATTGTTCCAACACCCATTTATCCTCGAAATCAAAAGGAAAAGTGCCTCATATCACATAAATACACCTAAGTCCATACTTTCTTAGTTTTGAGCTGGCCACAGTGTTGTAATTCCACAACACATCACATGGTAAGGTTATAGCCTAGGCTTCTAGGAAACTGAAGGTCCATGAAAAGAATTATTGGACTCATGACCTCGAGTTATTGGTGGTAGTATTTTCCTTGAAGATTTGGAGACACTATTTGTACAAGGTTCATGTAGATGTGTTCATTAAACACAAAAGCTTGCAATACATGTTTACCTGTAAGGATCGTAATCTACGTCAAAGAAAGTGGTTGGAGTTACTTCATGATTATGATATGTGTGTCCTTACTATTTGGGAAAGGCTAATGTGGTGAAGCACGCTCTTAGTAAGCTTTCTACTGAGAGTGTGTCCCATATAGATGAAGGGAGGAAGGATCTCGTAAAGGATGTGCATTGGCTTGAACTCAGTTAGGAGTCTGCCCGCTGACCTCGACCAATGGTGGTGTTATTGGGTATAATGGGTCGAATCACTCATGGTGACTGATATTAAGGCTAGGCTAGATGAAGATGCTATTTTGGTGAAGTTGAAGGAAGCCGTTCATAATCAAAAGGTAGAGGCCTTCTCAAAAGGGGAGATGGTGTGCTTCCGATATCGTGGTCAAGCCAGGTGTTTCGGATGCCGATGATTTGAGAGATCGATGTTGCACGAGGCTCACAATTTAGATATTCCATATCCAAGTTCCACCAGATGTACCGTGACTCTATGCCAAAAATCTATTGGTGGAATAAAGATGAAGAAGGACATAGCAGAAGTTTGTGGCTAGGTGTTCAAATTGTCGCCAAGTGAAGGTTGAGCACCGATACCGTGAGGTGTACTTTAAGACATCAGCAATTCTACTTGAAGTGGGAGGAAATCAATATGGACTTCATCACAAGAAAGGCCTCGCACTCATTGATAGTATTAGACTCCATTTGGATGGTTGTGGACAGTTGACCAAAGCAAAATTTATTTGCAACTGGCCAAAACTATTGATTCAATGAAGCGGATTACGCTAATTTGTACATTCGGAGCTAGTTTGATTGCATGGAGTGCCCTTGTCCATCATATCAGATAGAGGTACGCAATTTAATTTCCTGTAGTTTTAAGTCATTTCAAAAGGGACTTGGTACTTAGGTCAAGCTTAGTACAACTTTTCACCCGCAACGTAATGGTCAAAGTGAGTGGACCGTTCAAACTCTCGAGGACATGCTGAGAGTGTGTAATTGACTTCAAGGGTAGTTGGGATGACCATTTGGCTTCCTCATTGAGTTTGGATAAATAACAACTACCATTCCAACATTTAGATGACTCCGTTGCGCTCTCTATGGGCGGAGGTGAACGCCCGCCATTGGTTGGTTTGAAGTCTGGTGAGTCAGGCCGAGTGATCCGTGATTCAGCCCATGAGGCTATGGAGAAAGTTCATCTTATGTTGATAGGTTGAAAAATAGTTCGTAGTCACCAAAAGTCCTACGCGTATGTGAGGAGGAGATCTTGAGTTTCAGTGTTGATGATTGGGTGTTTTTGAAGGTATTCTATGAAGGAGTGACGAGGTTCGAAAAGAAAGGGAAACTCTATCCCCATTATGTTGGCCCACACGGACAGAAATTGGTGGGAAAGGTAGCATATGAAGTGAAGTTGCCCTTTAATTAGCTTTAGTCCATCCAACTTTTCCATGTACTCTTAAAGAAGTGTTCGGGGATCCAACTCTAGCCTGTCTTAGTGGATAGTGCTCTGCAGGAAAGACAAAATTCTTTAGTTACGAGGAGGTTCCTACTGAAATATTGGATCATCTGCTCGTAAGCTAAGAAATAAAGAAGTAGCATCGTCAAGGTTTTATGGAGAATTCAACATATTGAGGGAGCTATGTGAAGCCGAGGCATATATGATGGATAAATACCGCATCTATTCCTTCGCCGCTCAGCCTTAAGGTATCGGGCTTCTCCTTACATTTCCTTATTCGGTGTTCACATTCACCATGTACCTCGCTTTTTTCATGTAAATGGATGTATGCGTGGTTCGTGAATTTAGTTCAAAGTGATGTAGTTCAAGAGTGGCGCCCGGCCACCCATAGATAATGGTTTCATCGTGTCAGTAAATCCCCTTCGTGGGTGCACAAGTCTTCTTTGTTCGAAAAGAAGGGATGGTTCCCTTTAATGTGCATTGATTATCGAGAAGTTGATCAAGGTCACAATCAAGAACAAATATCCCTCTCCATAATTGATGACTTGTCAATTAAACTTTAGGGAACTAAGTGCTTCTTAAAGATACACCGTATCCGGATATCATCGCCTTAGAGTTAGAAGTGACATCCCGAAGACAACCTTCCGGCTTCTATGATCACTATGAGTTCGTAGTTATGTCTCTTGACCGACGAATACTCCTAAAGCCTTTATGGACTTGATGAATGTGGTGTTCGAATTAGTATTTGGATATGTTCGTGATTGTCTTCATAGATGATATTCTCATATACTCTAGGAGATCTTTCAATCAGCTTCTTTAAACTCCTTTAGCTCCTACCGGAGCCATCTTGTAAGGAGGAATAGATATAGGCTGTGTATTAGGGAGAAGGTCAATACTAAAGTCAATCTCCTACTCAGGAGGAACTCTTAGTAGATCATCCGAAACACCTTCGGATTCTCACACACTATAGGAATTGACTCAAGAGTCGTGGTCTGACGTAGCATCCTTAACTCGAACTAGACGGGTACATGATGGCCTTTAGAAATCATCTTAATGGCCTTGAGATAGGAAACAAAGTGACCAACAGGAACAACTAAACTACCTTTCCATTCTAGGACTGGCTCATTTGAAATTTAGAACTCTACCGTACGGGTTCTATAATTTACTATGCGTAGCTGCATGTAACCAATCCATACCAAGATAACATCAAAATTCCTGGCCATGAGTCTAACTCCACTAGGTCGGCCGAGGTGACTTTCTCAAGGACGGTAATGTGACAATTTCTATACACTGGCTGAACTATAATTGAGTCACCGACTGGAGTAGAGACTGAGAAGGATTCTAATAGAATTTTGGGACCGACTATGAAACTAATAGAAACAAATGGAGTCACAAAAGATAAAGTAGCCCCTGGATCAAACAATGAATACACATCAATATGGAATACTCTAAACATAGCGCAATCACATCGCGAAGTCCTTACTCCGATGAGATGATAGTATAAAATATGTTCTCGGTGTTGATCGCCACCGTACTAGTGGATTCGCCCTGTTGAGCTTAGGTACTGGTGGAGCATCTTAATTGGTAGTCAAGTTACGGCCTCTACTATGTCCCTATCCTGGATGAAGGGCGCTTCCTGCTGAAGATGTCCGTGCTTCCCACACCCGAAGCACACACTCCGAACCCACTAAGCACTCTTCGATGTGCCTCATACCACACCTACCACAAACTATAATGTCAGCTCTCTCGACATGCCCCCTCGACATGTGAGCTCCGATGGTCTGACCCTCCGATCACGCCTAGGTCCGAACGGAACACCACATGAAGGCGCTAGGGTTGATGACCTGTGGTGGGATGGAGGATGTCCTCCACCGGACTCTCAGCCGGAACTATCCATAATTCCCTATCTCCGCCCTCTTGGCCTCTCTCTCTCCTTCATTTGATCCACCTCTATCTACTGAGTGTATATGACCAACTTGGAGAAATCTAGGTCAATGCTCAACATAGCGGTTTTGCACTCCTTGACCCAAGGAATCTCGCTACTCCATTTACAAACCTACTTCCATATCAGCCCTCCGATTCGCAACCATTCCCGCACATGCTTAGGATAGCCTGCAAACTCCAACAAATACTCTTGTATAGTCATGTGGTGTTGCATCAAGTTGACGAACTCCGCCACCTTCGCCTCTCAACTCTCTAGTGGAAGAACCTATCCAAAGAAGGCAATCACGAACTCATCCCAAACTCATGCAGAACTTCTCCCACCGGCTGCACTCATCCTTCCTTCGGTGGTACCATATAGCAACCCCTTTAAGATGATAGGAGGCTAAGTACGCACTCTCCTCTCCAAAGCCACTCCTTATGATCTAGGTGATTCTACACCTCCTCAACAAACTCAGCGCGGGTTCTCATCCACTTTCGACCTCGTGAACCGAGGTGGGTTCATCTAGAGAAAGTCTCGAACACTAGTCGTTGTTGCCTTTCCATTCTGAGGAACATGGCCCACCGCCGCTGATTGACTTAGCATTCATGGCTCCGTGCTAACATATGAAATGTCGCCTAAACTCGCATGAGTGACCCGGCCGAGCAAAGGATCCGCTGAGAGACTTATGTTGATGCCCACTCCATTGCCATTATCATGGCCATTCCGTTTCTACTTCTTCTACCATTCACTTGGCATGGAGGCATAATTTCCAAACATGTATAGAATGAAGTTAGAAGGGATAGAGAGATACCTCATCGAACGACATAGATCATGAAAGGAAGGGAAATTTCTAGTACGTTCAGCCTCTTCCCATAAGTGTGGTATGCTATACACCTACGGAAAAGACTCTACTCAATGTGGCTTTTAGACACCCTAGGACACTCTAAACCTATGCTTTGATATCATGTTTTTCACAATCCAAGTTGAGACCCCAAATCGAGATACGGGACCTAACCCCGAATGGCTCCAAGTCGACCCATGGCATGAACATAGTAACTAAAGAGGATATATTGAAGTGACACCGATGACTTAAACATGTATAAGAGGAAAACTAATAATATAACGTATAATAACAATCATAAATTAAGTCAACACTTGATAAAGCTTCTCGAAAGTCTACATAATATTTGATAAGCTCTCTAACTGTCTCGATGACTCCCAAGGCCGGACAACATCTCAACTAGCTCACGAAAGTATGAACCGAAATAGCATAATCAACAACTAAACTAAATGTCCTCGGAAGATGACGACTTTCCAATAACGAAAATTGAGTGGGATCAAGGAGGGAGCTAGACTAACAAATAAACCGAGTCCGACGCTTGGACATGTATCATGAAATGATAGAACATAGAGGCATGCAGCCAATACATTGAATGTACCGAGTATGTAAGGTAAGTAAACACATGTTGAGTAAATGTTAACCGAAATCATGCATATAAATATAAATCAATATATAATGAGAGTAAGGACTACATGTCAAATATGAATTTGAGACATATATATAGTCATAAGCTAATTATCATATCTGAACATAGTGACCCAAGGTTAGAAATAGAACCATATGACTTGTTATAGCCGAAATCATAAGTTAAAAGTCAATAATAATTGGGTCAAATCTACTATAAACATAATATCACAAGTCATGAACATGAATAAACAAAATCATTAGGAACAATGGGAGACTCTTCATAATTAACACCATCAATATAGGAGCTTTACGTGATGTGCCCCAACCGGCCACACCCCAAGGCGTAGCCGTCCAAACCTTCCTGTGGCTAGGAAGATACAATGATATCGAGCATTGCCGAGGTCCCTTAGGCAGGGGAAACTTCAAGGGAGGTCCCAATGTATATGTAGATCTACTAGCACGTAGTTCTAAGACTCGAGGCTTGGCTCGAATCCTCGCCAACTCTAAGTGCTAGACACTACTCTAAAAATATGCATAAGCTTCTCCCATCATTTTCCAACTAAGCCGAAATTATAACTACATGCATAGTCTCGAAATCCGAACATTGGGAATCCTGTCTCCGTACATACCATAAGCTGAATTAGGAGTATTGACTCCAAACCATATGGTAAGTTGATCTTATTAACCTGAGCTAAATCATGAAAACACGCTTAACTTGTGGTGGCTTACCTAAATCTTAAATCATGAATATTTGAAATAGACTTCAGAAGTCAATATCACATGTGATTCATACATGGGTAATTTATAAATATTCACTCATGCTTGATATCTCATCATACTTGAAATCATGAATCATAAACTTGACTTTTCATAAAACTTGTGTAGTAGGGAATAATTTCTAAATTAATAATATAAATTATAATCAAATTGTGTATAAAATATACCCATAAATCATAAAACATGCTTTAAACATTAGGTAATTGACCTATAGACATATCATAGAGAATTTCATAAAATTAAGCTAAAATCCCATAAAACCATATACTTGAATTCATGAACTTGAGGAGGATCTCGGGAATAAGAGTAAAAGGAAACTCTCATTCATATCCCTACATACTTGAGCAGATTGGATCCTCCAACTATCCTGAGAGCCCAAGAGAATTGGAAAAGAATTTGAGAGATTTAAGCTTGATCTTCAAAGGGAATTTCTAACCTTTGCATGCATGGGAATTCCAAAGCATTAGAATAGGTTAAACTCCTTAAAACACTTCTTTAAGGGCTTAAAACGACATAGTTTAGGACTTAGGAGCTTAGGATTTATGAAAATATCCTTAATGATTTTGCAAGGAAAAGGTCACCGCGATGCCACGATTTGTACCACGGTCGTACCTTGAAACAACAACCCGTGGTTTCCTCCCTATTGCCAGGACGACTTTAATCCCCCATTCTCTGATTCTTTCCAGGACACTTACTTACAACTTGCAGTTTCCCGCCAGACTCATCCCTCGTATGACCAAGATCCTGAAGCCAATAACATGCTACGACTCCCGGCCACAAGTCGTACCGAGACCACGGGTCGTTGACCCATCCATTGTCACTGGGTAAAATTTCCAACTTCTCTTATCCTCACCACGACTACTTATCACAACCCATTGTTTACCATGATGAGTCGTACAATGAGTCATACCTTCCAAACTCCGATGCACCGCAGGTTGTCACGACTCCTAACAATGGCTCATTACAGTGGACCCACGAAGTCGTACCCACCTTGGGTCCGTGACTTGTCAACCAGAAGCTCACCACAACTCAATCCCACGACCCTTTACTCCACACCACGACTCATACGACTGGCCGTTCGAGACATTTTTCAACTTTTGCTAATCATATTTTTTTAATACCGAATCTAGTCTTAGAAATTTTTGGGGTGTTATAATTTGCATGAAAACCTAGAATGTTGCATTCCATATAAAGGGAACACGACCTTAGTCTTTAATCTTAATGGTTTTACAACAATTTCAATTTAGCAATTTTAGTTGTTAATTCAAAATCAATTCTCTATATATGTTTACGGATAAAAATAAGTCTAATCGGGTCAAGTATTCATTCGATTCATAGCTTTTCACCCCTATTCCCTTTGAAATTTGATCCCAACCTTATTAGGTTACTATATTTGCATACGGCCAAATTGCTCATCTTATAGGTGTAATTTTAAAGTGTATTAGCACACAATGTGTGCATTACACTACTTCACGACTCCAAACATAGCCCGCATCTAGATACGTAACCTAGAACCATAATGGCCCAAGTCGACCCATAGCATGAACGTGACAACTAAGGCTCAACACAAAAAAATGCAGAAATCTAACATTTGAAATAGTGGAAGTCTCGATTTAATAACAATCAACAAACAAAATAATACACAACATTAATCAAGCCGAATACATACATAAGCCTCTAAATCCGACGAAGTTAATGGGACAAGACCCCAACTAACTCACTAATAAACCGAAATTGAAAATAAATCGATGCTAAGGTCCTCAAGGATGAGGACTCACCAACACACTGGGAAATGATAACACCGAGGATCCGGCTACGAAGTGACCGAACCTCAACGTCCAAGCCCGTATCATGAAATGATATAATATAGAGTATGCTGTCGCATTTAAAATGTACTGAGTATGCAAGGTAATTAAATCCACAAAGTAAGTAAAATTATAAATCATGCATAACATAAAATATTTTATCATAAGATTCTAAGAATAAGACTTGCATGTTATTATCTAAAACATGATTTAAACATGGGTAGCTTAAAAAATGTTTTCTTTTAAAATGTTAATTAAAATTAATAATTAAAATTGAAAATTTTAATAATTAATAACTTAATTCCACTCAATTTCATAAAAACACATAAACATGAAATTATCATAATCATGAGAAATAATGGGAGACTCTTCATATAACCTAGTGATTACCACAATAGAGCTGCGGGTCCCGACTATCACACCTGGCAGGCAGAAAGGTTCAAAGCCTTATCAAGGCGAAGGGTGCCGCCATGATATTGGATATCGCTAAAGGCCCTCTGCTATGTGGAAACCTCACAAGGGAGGTCCTAAATGATCTCGAACATACCTATGCCGCACATACTGGTGACATAGGGTTGATCAACCCTTAGCCTGATGCTAGACGCTACTCCTAAAAATATGAAAATGCTCTCCATCTTTTTTCAACAAAGCCAAACATCGCCTTGAAATGTAGTTGAAATCATAATAGTACATGCATAATCCGGGAAGCATATCATGAGGAGCCCGCTCAAACCATACCACAAGATGAAAAGTGGGAGCGCCCAGGGACTCTAAAATCATGTGGTAAGTTAATAACATGAAATTGAAGTAAATCATGAAACATGCTTGATCATATGGTCTTTCCCAAAATTGTACATGCTTTGAGATAGTCAAAATCATGGACATAAACATGGGTAATCTGAAATAATACTTTCATCATAGATATTTCATCATATTTAAAAACATAGATCATAATCTCAACCTTCATGAATTTTCATCAATTGGGCAAGAAATTCTTAAACTTTGAAATTATAAATTTGTAATTAAAATCATTATAAAATATGTTCATGAATCATAAACAACATGTAGAAACATGAATATAATTTACCCATGGTTGATACTTAGAGAATTTCACAAATTGGGTTAAAACCCCATACATTTGTCAACCTTGAATTACATTAATTTAGAAGAGGATTGGGCATGGAAGTGTGAAGGAATACTCTCATTCATAACCCCACATACCCGAATAAATCTACCAAACCCTTTCTTGATTTCCCAAGAGATTTGGGGGAAGAACCTAGGGAATTCTCAAGCTTAATCTCCAACTACACTCTAATCTTGCATGCATGGAATGGAAAGGCTTATGATAGGTTAAGTACTCTTAAAATTCTTCTTATTGATCTTAAAACAACATAGTTTAGTACCTAGGGGCTTAGAAATTAGGAAAACACCCTTACTAAAACACAGGAAAATTACTCACTATCAACATAACGACACCACGACCGTGGTGTACCCACCCACTGCTAGGTGCAACCCATGGTGAACACTCGCCAAAATCTCAACACCCAAACCTCGTTTCTTGACTAACGGACAACTCCACGAGTCGTGAGTCACTTCATGACTCGTGGCCCTCGTGTCACCGGCACCACACATCTTCGCCAACTTTTCCTTACCTCATGAGTCACTTAATTACTCGTGATACCCTCCACCGAGTCACTGGATGACTCGCCCTATGACTCCGCGAAACATTTTTTCTCGCTTTTCTTCATTTGAACCCCGGTCCGATCTTAGGGACTGTGGTATTACAACTCTAAAGGGTGTGAAATGCCAATTTTTTTTCTTTTTCTAACTTTTTAATCGCCACATGAGTAGGAGCCCAAAAATATTAAAAATAAATTTCAAGTTAAAAATTGTAAGAAAATCTATCAAGAAATTAAAAATCAATCAAAGAAAAAAATATCCTATTTTATATACCCCACCTACTCCACCCAACCTTCCCCTCCATTCTCCCCATTAGAACCCTTCCTCGTCCCATTCCCCGTATCTCTTCTTCCCTTCTTTTTATTCCCGCCCACCGTCTTTCTAGATTTTTTAATTTTCTATGTCAATCTTTTTTATTCCAATAAAATTAGTAGGCAAAAATTGAGAAAGCACTAGAAGGAGATTTGTTCTTGTAGTACATCATAGTCTTCCAACTTTCACTATTATCATTTTCTTGAAAAATTTATATACTTATAAGTGTTTTAGAATTTTGGGGGATGTGTGAAAGGGAAAGGGTGAGATAGAGAGAGGAATTGGGGAGGGGGAGGGGGCGACAATGGTAGGGGTTCACTTGAAAAGGGTGGGATGTACAAAAATAGATTTTTAAATGTTTTTTTAGTAAAATCATTTTTATTAGTTAAATAAGTTTATACAGTTTTTTTCTTAATTATATATATATAATCCGTTTCTGAAAGATCTTGGCTGACTTGGTGGTGTGTATATATATATATATATATATATATAAAATTATTTTGGATCACTTGGCATATGTCATTGTTTCATTCATTCTTCGATCACATTATCTATGTGTTAGTTACACACCTTTTTGCTTGACCGAGGCCGAATGACACATAGTATATGTAAGTGCTCAAATGGCTTCAGGTTTCGTATGGTGGCTAAGGGAATATCTAGACTAATTTAGGGGTCAGCCATGTATTACACCAAAATAATTTGAAGGTTGATTAGAGGTCAATTCCTAGAGGAAATTCAAAATATGATACTCTAAGGGTATGGATTGTAATAACCTTTTATATATAGTAATTACTAATAAATAAAAGAATGGGATAAGAATTTAATGATAAAAATAATTAATAATAATAATAATAAGGGCCAAAGCCTAATTGAACTAAAATGCTATTTCTCAAGTAGAAAAGCGTAACGCAAATGTAAAAGATAACGCGGAAGAGGAGAGAATGAAGGAAGAGAAAAGAGAAGAAAGAGGAGTGAAAAAAGAATTTTTGATCTAAAGCATCAAGATAATGATCTTAATCTTTATCGAGTTTATTACGAGATTATCGTAAAGTTTATGTGATAATTACTTTAATTTTGAAGAAATTGAAAAGTTTAGCCCTAAAGTTCTTCAACGTAAATAATCAATTTGAAAGGGAAAATGTTATCAAAATTTGATTTTGATTAATGTCATGGAATCCTCTCATCAAGGAGAATCCGTTGGTGGTTATTGTTTGGGAACTCCGGGTCCTGACTATAGTTGACTTTTTTGATCAAACCTTTGACAAGCCGAATTTGACTTTTATTAAAATTAAGAAAACTTTCACCAAAGGGTTTTTGACCATTATAAAACTCATTTATGTGTAGTTTGAGGTGATCCGAAGACCCGAGGGCATAGTTCTAAACTATTGTAAAGTGTGCTTGAGTTGTAAATTCGACGTAAGTGAGACTTTAAGCTTTGGTGCTTGCTTTTTAAAATTGTTTCTAAAAATATTTTTGTCTCGCTCGATCCATGTGTTGGGACAAGTGTGTACTTGCGTAATCGGTGTTCTTTAACCAACCGCATATATGTTATTTTGAGAAAATATTTTAAGAAAAATTATTTCATAATTGATTTGTGTGTATGGCATGGTCTCGTACTCATGGCGTTAAAGCGCTTGATATCCTTCCTTCGATGTCGTGATATAGTTACTAGGGAATACATGCGCTACCTTATCATGTTAGGGGCCTTGTACTCGCTGTCTTAGTATATTATTGGGGCATTATATATGTTGTCGAGGGTTAGCCTGGGTGTTAGGTTGATCTCTTTCACTTCCATTTGACAAGTCCTAAGTGTGAGTTGCGTTGAGATATATATCTATATATATAGTGATCTTGTTGACATTTATTTGGACGCATCGGCTTTATATTTTTGAAATATATTGTTGTGCATATTATTTTTATGGTCATTGTGGTTGCATTTTCTAACACTTGTTCCAGGGGTATTAAAGTATGTGTCGAGGATCTTACCGAGTTATATTTATATATAGCTCACTCCTTACTTGCATGTCTATGAAAATTCCTATCAAGGGAGGCGAGTGGCCGACGAGTCCGTTCATGATTCTCGTTGCTGAGTGAGCCTTCACATCGATTCATGGAGGCTATCGTTTTCGCCTTTATCTACTCTTCATATATTTTTTCTTGGGGTTTGCATATCCGAGAGCTAAACTCATATAACTCTATTAGATGTCTAAGGTCTTAGTGTGATTTGGACTAGAGATACACTACTTAAATGGTCGTGGTGCTTTCTTATAAATTGAGACTTGATTTTGGTTGGATAATCATTTTATTTTTATGACTATTGATGTGTTTAGAGTTGCATATATTGTATTTCAATTCTTATAGAAAAGGTTAAGTGTTTGGAAAATAGGTTCGTCTGGGCTATGGTGTTAGCGTGCCGCCATCTAGGTATTTTTGGGACGTGACAACGCCGGCACGTAGCTTAGGCTTTAAGTCTCTGGTCATGGAGCAAGATAGTAGAGTCTTTTTATGGTATGTAGGCTCTATACTTCCTATGACCCCAAGGTTATCGAACATTTAGGATAAGCTCTCTTTTCATTCTTTATTCGTATGTTGAATTAATTCAAGTCCGATGTTGCAATATTTATTTCATAGATGACTAAGAGTTACGCGCTCATCTGCTAGTCGATCAAAGGCACCAGCTTGACGGGTATGCATGGTACTACCCCCGATGGTAGTTTCCAGATGGGGCCCATCAAACAAGGATCAAACTAGGCAATGTGCCAATCCTCGCCTGAAATTGTGAATGGGAGTCACTCTGAGTTGCTGCTCCGAAGTGAGTACTGTGAATAAGCCGCCTGCATGCCCATCAATGCTGCGCTGTTGTACCTACCATCGATTTGCCTACTGATATAGTGAGGAGATTGTTAAATGTGTTAGAGGGATTGGTGCCTAATCATGGTGGACTTCCAATTCCTCAAACTACTTCGCAAGCGCAAACACAAGTTCAGCTTGAATATTGCCCTACACGCGACACCCTGGGCTGACCCCTACCGACTGCGTTCATTTAGTTGCAACTACTGGGTAGTCCATAGATCTTAAGAATTTCATGGATCTTAAGCCACTCGAGTTCCATGCTATGCCAACTTCTATTGAGCCTCGGAAGTTCATTGATCATTGTGAAAAGATATCACTACATTGGGGTTGAAGGAGACTTGAGGTGTGGAATTTACAACTTTCCACTTCTTGAAATCAGCAGAGGCATGGTGAACTTCAGCTCGAGAGGCAAAAAGCGGTGGTTACCAAGAATCACTTAGTTAGAGTTTTCAACAATGTTTAAGGATAGGTTCATTCCCTTGAGCAAACAGGACGACATGAGACGTCACACAACCTATGCTGTGGAGCTATGACACACAGAGTATGAGTCTAAGTTCATCTGAGTTATGTAGGTATGTTCCATTTTTAGTTGAAGACATGAAGGAGAAGGTGAGATGATTTGTGGATGGACTTGAGCATCGTTATCGTAGTTCTATGATATGAGATGTGCAAAGTGGTACCTATTCAGATGTAGTTGACACTACCCTCCGTTGTAAGTCCTATTTAGAAATGGAAAGAGCTGAGCGAGAAAGCAAAAGGGCACGTAATACGAGCGAGTTCAAGGATGGTCCATCTAGGGAAAGAATGGCCATCATCGTGGCAATCCAAGCCTATGCAATCAGAGTCAGTGATAGCGCTTTTGAGAGGTGTACCGCCTAGACAGGTCAACAATGTATGCGTAAGAGAAAGGGTAATGCTCTCATGTCAATAAGTCTATATTAGAATTGTCCTAATTGTGGTAGGCATCATGGTGGTCATTGCTACGGGGTTGTTGGTCCTCGTTTACTTGTGGTGAAAAGGGGCATATTGCTAAATATTGTCCTAAGGGGAACTCCGTACTATTCACTACGACACATCCGCATGGAACTCCTATAGGTACACCCGCTCAAGCTCAACCAGCTAGGTCACGCCATAGGGTGCTTTGCAAGGTGGTCAACAAGGGTGCACAAAGCTGCTCGGGGAGCAGGTGGACCACCGTGATTCTTTGCATGGGCTGTAAAAATATCGAGGCATCTAATGCGTAGTCACAAGTATTACACAATACAATTCTCATGGGTCACATGCTCTTATTGATCTTGGTTTACGTATTCGTATGTATCTCAATCTTTTACATATTCTTAACGGTTTAGTCTCTTATTGTGCCATATATGGTTATGACCTCAAAGGGGGAGACTTGGCAAAGGGATAGAGTTTAGATACTGTGTAATATTGGTTCAGATAGGGACACTGTAGTTGATCCACTAGAGTTACCCATGTCTACTTGATGTGATTATGGGTATAGATTGGTTGTTATCATGTTATGCTTTAGTTGATTGCTATGCTAAGCTTATACAATTTAATTTTCTTGGAGAACCACCTTTAGTGTGGAAAGGCTTGACTTATTTGACCCAAGGAAAGATAATATCTTATGTAAAGGCACATCGAATGATTAATCATGGGTGTTTGGGTTTTATTGCTACCATTCATGATACTCGAGCGGAGGATGTTACTATTGACAGTGTTCCTATTGTTCGAGAATTTGTTGATGTATATCCAGAAGATTTGCTTGGGCTACCCCAATAAGAGAAATTGAGTTCAGCATTGATTTAGTCCTAGGAACTCAACCTATTTCTATTCCTCCATATCGTATGGCTCCAGCTGAGTTGAGCGAACTGAAGGTTCAACTCCAAGAGCTACTTGATAAGGGGTTCATCAATCCTAGTGTATCTCCTTAGGGTGCACTTGTGTTATTTGTTAAAAATAAAGATGGTAAAATGAGAATGTACATTGATTACAAACAGTTGAATAAGGCGACGATCAAGAATAAATATTCATTGCCTCGTATTGATGATGTATTCGATCAGCTATAGGGTGCTACTCACTTTTCGAAGATTGAATTGAGATCAGGTTACCATCAACTGAGAATCAAGACCGGGGATATCTCTATGACAGCTTTTCGGACCAGATGTGGGCACTTTGAATTTTTTGTGATGTCTTTCTGGCTGACTAATGCACCCGCAACATTTATGGACCTCATGAATAGGGCATTCAAGCCATACTTAGACCATTTTGTGATTGTGTTCATTGATGACATTCTAGTCTACTCTTGGAGTGAGGCAGAACATGAACAACACCTGAGAGTTATTACAAACACTTAGAGAATGAAAGCTTTATGCCAAGTTCTCGAAATGTGAATTCTGGTTGGGCACAATTTCCTTTTTGAGACACGTAGTGTCATGGGATTTGATCCCAGGAAGATTGAAGAGGTTCAAGATTGGCCTCGACCCAGTACTCCTACAGAGGTACGCAGCTTCTTAGGACTAGTTGGATATTATAGAAGGTTTGTAGAGGTCTTCTCAAAGATAGCCGCTCCATTGACACGTTTAACTCAAAAAGGTATAGTATTCCAATGGTCTGATAGATGTGAATAAGGTTTTCATAAATTAAAGACCGCATTGACTATGGCTCCGATTTTTATGTTACCTACAGCGAAGGGTGGTTTCACCATTTATTATGATACGTCTCGAGTCGGATTGGGTTGTATCTTAATTCAGAATGGTAAAGTGGTGGCATATACCTCTCGACAACTAAAGATTCCTGAGAAGAATTATCCAACTCACGACTTGGAATTGGCCGCAGTTGTATTTGCACTGAAGATCTGGCGTCACCATCTTTATGGTGAGCCATGTGAAATCTATACTAATCATAAGAGTCTATAATACATATTCAAGAAAAAAGATTTGAATCTGAGACAACGACGATGGTTAGAGTTACTTAAAGATTATAATGTTACCATTTTATATCACCCTGGGAAGGCGAATGTGGTGGCGGACGCCTTGAGTAGAAAGTCTATTGGTAGTTTGGCCCATTTCACTATTGAAAAGCAATCTATGGTTATGCATATTCAGGCATTGGCCAATCGGGGAGTTCGAATTGATCATATAGTGCCAGACAAGTTACTAGATGGTATGGTGGTACAAGCGTCCTTGGTTGGACAAGTCAAGACTGACCAATATGAAGATCCTTACCTTGCTAGACTACGAGATCGAGTGCAGGATGAGGGCGTCAAGTCATCTCAATTGATGGTGAAGGCGTACTTCATCGACATGGTATATTATGTATTCCCATTGTGGGTGATGTGAAACAGCTGATTCTTGAAGAGGCTCATAGTTCAAAATACTCCATTAACCCAGGTGCTACAAAAATGTATCAAGACTTATGTGGATTGTACTGGTGGAAGGGTATGAGGGCTAACATTTTGAAGGATGTGATTAGTTGCTTAAATTGTCAACAAGTCAAGTATGAACATCAAAATCCTGGGGCATTGTCACGAACCGAACGAAGGCCCAGATCGTAGAAACGGGACAAGGGACCCCGAGAAGCCCCAAGTCGACCCATGGCACATGCATACAACTATTATCAATTAAACAAGCGGGCATTAAACTTAAAACATAGCGGAAACGTAACCATAGCACAACATCAAGAAATACTGAACGTATACAAGAGTTGAGTACTGCATACTAGTCTGAAAGCCTCTACTACATACGATGGGTTGATAGGACAACATCCCCAACTAACCCGAATAATACTGAAACTCAAGATAACATAAAAGTCTATCAAACATCCCTTGGAACATGAGGACTCGCTAATGAACTGATAGCGTAAGTTGAGATGGACTAAGGATGAAGGCGAGCCTGAGATCCGGACCCTGTATCATGAAACGATACAGCATAGAAAGTATGTGGTCAGTACGTGGAATGTACCGAGTATGCAAGATAAGTAAAACCACGAAGTAATATAAATCCATTTAAGAAAGTTATACATATATCATAAGCTTTTAAGGATGAGAAGAAGACTACATGCATTCATTATGAAAACATACTCATATTATACATGATCATGCATGGCTTTAGAACATCATGACTGACTCGAATGACTCAAGCTAAAACCTGACAATAATATCAAAAGTGAAACCATGAGTCAAACCTTACTTCTTGTACATGCATGCATAACTGACCATCATGAATAGTGAATATGCAATCTGAATGATACGAACAGTGGGAGACTCGTCACTTAACCAACATACCATGATAGAGCTTACGTGGTCTCAACTATCACACTCAAGTGGAAAGAGTCGTCCATAACCCTTCAAGGTCGATGGATGCTACCAAGATATCAATATCAAGCACAAGGGCCAATCAGGCGGGGGATAGCTCACAAGTGAGGTCCCAATAATGTATAAGTATCAACCTACGTTGGCGCATAGTTCTAGGGAATAGGGTAGTCGACTGATCTTGGGCATAATTGCATGTCCAAGTGCTACTTTATAAATCAATTTAGTCTTGTTTATCTACTTATTTAGATACATTCTCATGTGATTTTATGTAAATATGAATATATACTAACCAACATGCTTAGTTCTTGTTTTTGAAGGTAAATAACGAATTTGAGGACTTAATCTATGATTTGGTGAAGTGGAGGAATGATATCGGGAGCGATACACCAAAGTTGGAACAAAATGAGGGATCACTAAAGGGTGCCGCGATGGGCACCGTGTCACGGAGCCATCACAGCAGTGTTCTGCCTCCAGGATTTAAATAGGGCTATTTCCATAGGGCTTCCGTGATACCTCCATGTCACGGAGGCAGTGCTCCGCGATACACTCCGTGTCACGGAGGCAGTGCTCCGCGATACACTCTGTGTCACGGAGGCAGTGCTCCACGATACACTCTGTGTCACGG
>JACEIK010001060.1:215368-237588 GCA_018107945.1 Datura stramonium
CATCAATGGGTAAATAGATCATAATTCAATTCATCATGGGGCATGCATAATTAGGCTTAAATACATAAAAATTGAAATCGATAAAATTATAAATTATTTAAATAATAAAAATTGATTAAAACCCATAGATTATGATAAGATTTTAAAATCACAAAACCCATAATCAAATCACTAGAGTTTAAGTAAATCAATTTCAAAAACCCTATGAGTTTTTGTTGAAATCTTTGTAAAAATCATAGAGGAGGGACATGGGTGTGGAAGAAATCACCCATTGATAGTCGTACATACCTGGGATGTCTGATTCTTAACTTCCCTTGATTACCCAAGAATGAAATTGGAAGAATTGAGGAGAAGAACCTAGAATCTCCCTTGATTGCCTCTCACTATACTTGCATGCATGAATGAAGAGAAAACTGAACTTAACCCATTTAAATTTCCCTATTCATAACCCAAAACGTCGTAGTTTAGGCCTTAGGATCTTAGGAATTTTCGCAGAAAATAACTGCCAGGTGACCCTAACGGGTGACCTGACGATTCGTTACATGCCCAAATGATCCGTCACCCTGCCCGTCAGATACACTATCTAAACTGATCACTGGGGTCCTAACGGATGACATAACGACTCGTTACGGGTGGCCACGAGTCGTGGCCACCACTCGTCAAGTACATTGCCTTCCTTATGCCAATTATTCAAAATTCCACCCAACGACTCAAACCACGACTCATTGCCAGACATGACGAGTCATGGTCTCCTTCTATTAAGCCCACTGCCTTGCCTTTTCTATTTTTCTTATACCTCCTCCCCACGGATGACCTAACGACTCGTGATGTTTGACCACGAGTCGTTCCCAAGCCCGTGGGGACTCCTTTTTCCCTATTCTCCTAGGCCTCCCCACGAGTCACCTGACGACTTGTGGGCTCTCCTCACGAGTCGTCCAATGACTCGTCCTGTGCCTGCAACCCAGATTTTCATTTTTCCCCGTTTCAACTCCCGGGTCCGATCTTTGAGTTCCTAGGGTATTACATCTTCTCTGGCCGAGGGATATATTATGCAAATGATTCAAAATTGAACTAGGATGCCTTATATATAAACACGGGTGGTGGAACAGGGGCGCCTCACGCTGGCTAACGCGCCAGGGAGGGTGCTGCGCCGTGCCTCCCAAGGCGCTGGTCCTTTTGGCCAGCCGCGCCGCCCAAAACACAGGCAGGTTGGCGCGTCGCGCTGGCCCTCGCGGTCTGACCTCGCCCAACCCTGCTTCTGAGGCTCTTCCCACACGCGTCAAGCTCTCTTTACTCATCACAACCCACGCGTACGCCTACTAACCGTTACCATTTCACGGGGTGTAACATCCTCCCCCTTTAGGAACATTCGTCCTTGAATGTCATCTTCAGGCTTAAAGGAGTTAACTCTTTTAACTAATATTTAGAAAAATTTCAGCAGAGTCTCCTCTGCATTATGGACTATTCGGGAACCTGAAACGCAGCAAAACCCAACATAGGCGGCTCACAAGATGCTATAAATAACTATTCCACAACAAAGAAGTAACCAACTAAACAATACTAATAATATAAGCAGTAAAATATCAACTGAACAACAACTTCACCTTAACCTCATAATTTGGATCAATCTTGG
Source organism: Datura stramonium (assembly GCA_018107945.1). Classification (NCBI taxonomy): domain Eukaryota; kingdom Viridiplantae; phylum Streptophyta; class Magnoliopsida; order Solanales; family Solanaceae; genus Datura; species Datura stramonium. Next base: position 217,002 of record JACEIK010001060.1, read on the forward strand.
AACAAGTGAGGATATCTAGATTTCATGTCGTCCTCTGCTTCCCAGGTCATCTCTTCTATATTTCTGTTCCTATATAGGACTTTAATGAAGGCTACATCTTTAGTCCTTAACCTATGAACCTGCCGATCTAGTATAGCAACTGGGACCTCTTCATAAGATAACTCTTCAGTAACTTGAACATCCTCAACTGGAACAACCCGAGACAAGTCCCCTATACACTTCTGCAACATAGACACGTGAAAGACTGGGTGAATAGATTCTAGCTCTGGAGGCAACTCTAACTCATATGTCACTCGGACTATCCTTTGAAGGATTCGATACGGCCCAATGAACCTAGGGCTAAGCTTTCCCTTCTTGCCAAATCTCATCACGCTCTTCATCGGCGAAACTTTAAGGAAAACCCAATCATAAACATTAAATTCTAAGTCTCCACGCCGCACATCGGAGTAGGACTTCTAACGACTCTAGGCTGTCAGTAACTTCTCCCTGATGATTTTTACTTTCTCTTCTAATTGGTGGATCATATCAGGTCCGACTAACCCTGCCTCTCCTACCTTAAACCATCCGATGGGGGATCTGCATTTTTGCCCATATAATGCCTCATAAGGCGCCATCTAAATTGCAGAATGATAATTGTTATTGTATGCAAATTCAATAAGGGGTAAATGCTCATCCCAACTTTCTCCAAAATATAGCATACAAACCCATAACATATCCTCGATTGTCTGAATGGTGCGCTTTGCCTGGCCGTCTGTCTGGGGATGAAAGGCGTACTTAAGTCTCTATGCCGCACATCAGAGTAGGACTTCTGATGACTTTGGGCTGTCAGTAATCGCTCCCTGATGAATTTTACTTTCTCTTCTGACTAGTGGATCATATCAGGTCCGACTAACCCTGCCTCTCCTACCTCAAACCATCCGATTGGGGATCTGCATTTCCGCCCATATAATGCCTCATAAGGCACCATCTGAATTATAGAATGATAATTGTTATTGTATGCAAATTCAATAAGGGGTAAATTCTTGTCCCAACTTCCTCTAAAATCTAGCACACACGCTCGTAACATATCCTCGAGCATCTAAACGGTGCGCTCTGCCTGGCCGTCTGTCTAGGATGAAAGGCGGTACTCAAATTAACCTTTGTCCCCTAACCTTTCTAAAATGATTGCCAAAATCTAGCTGTAAACTGTGCCCCTCTGTCATAAATGATAGATGTTGAGACACCATGCAGTCAGACTATCTCTTTAATATATAATTCGGCGTAATCTTCAGCTGAAAATATATTTCGAACTGGCAGAAAGTGAGCTAATTTCGTCAATCTATCAACAATAACCTAGATAGAGTCAAATTTGCATCTAGTATGGGGTAGTCCTATTACAAAATCCATATTAGCTGCCTCCCACTTCCACATAGGTATAGCCATCTCCTGAGTTAGTCCGCCAGGTTTCTGATGTTCAGCCTTTACCTGCTGACAATTAGGACACTGTGCTACAAATTCGGCTACAACTCTCTTCATTCCAGGAACCAATATATCTCTTTTATGTTGTGGTACATCTTTGTCGAACCTAGATGAAGAGAGTAGCGAGAATAATGCACCTCTGCCATAATCTGCTGGCGGAGCCATGCTACATCTGGAACGCAGAGGCAACCTCTGTATCTCAAAACCCCGTCTTCAGTTAACTCAAAAGCTGATTTTGGCCCTGCCAAACCTTATCTCTAAGCTGTACCAGACTAGGGTCCTCGTACTGCCATTCTTTTACCTCTACAACTAGGGATGATACTGTTGTATTTTGAATTATAGCCCCATTATCCTCTAAATCTACTACCCGAACTGCTAAGATGGCTAGTCGGTGCAATTCTCAAGCCATTTCCCGCTGTTCTGATCTCAGATGTGCTAAACTGCCCATGGATTTGTGGCTAAGGGCGTCAGCTACGGTATTAGCCTTCCCTGGGTGATACAAGATGTTTACATCGTAGTCTTTCAACAATTTTAGCGAATGGCGTTGTCGCAAATTCAGCTCTTTTTGCGTGAAAATGTACTGGAGGCTTTTATGATCAAATAAATTACCAAATGCACACCATACAAGTGCCTCCATATTTTTAAGGTAGGAACCACCGCAGCTAACTCCATATTATGGGTGGGATAGCTCTTTTTATATTTACTTAATTGCCTTAAAGTATACGCAATTACCTTTCCGTGTTGCATCAAAACACACCCTAACCCAACACCCGAAGCGTCGCAATATACAACATAACCCTCTGAACCTTCCGGCAAAGATAAAACTGGTGCCATCGTCACTCTGTTTTTCAATTCCTGGAAACTTTGCTCACAGGCCTCGGTCCAATGTAATTTGGCTGCTTTCTTAGGCAATTTGGTCAAAGGCGCCGACAGGGTAGAAAATCCTTCCCCAAACCTTCTGAAATACCCATCTAAAACCAAGAAATTGCGAACCTCCATTGGAGTTGTAGGTCTAGTCCATGTCTTTACTGCCTCAATTTTCTGTGAATCAACCTGAATACCAGCATATCATACAATGTGGCCCAAGAAAGCTACAGAATTCATCCATAACTCACATTTAGAAAACCTTGCATATAGTTGGTGGTCTCTGAGGATATGAAGTACTATGCGCAAATGATGTCTGTACTCCGCTTCTGAGCGGGAGTATACCAGAATATCATCAATGAACACAATCACAAATAGATCTAAGTATGGCCTAAATACTTTTCATTAGGTCCATGAACACTTCTGGTGCATTTGTCAACCTGAAGGACATAACTAGGAACTCAAAATGACCATACTTGGTCCTGAAAGCTGTCTTCGGGATGTCCTTCTCCCGAACTCGATCTTGGTGGTACCCGGATCTTAGATAAATTTTGGAGAAATATTTTTCCCCTTGCAGCTAGTCAAATAGATCATCTATCCTTGGAAGGGGATATTTATTTTTAATGGTAACTTTATTCAATTGCCGATAATCTATACACATGTGTAAGGAACCATCTTTCTTTCTTACAAACAGAACTGGCGCACCCCACGGTGAAGTACTCAGCCTAATAAAACCCTTATCTAACAAATCTTTCAATTTTTTCAATTCCTCAGGAGCCATTCGATACGGAGGGATGGATATAGGTTGGGTATCTGGTAGAAAGTCTATGGAAAAATCTATTTCCCGCTCTGAAGGGATACCAGAAAGTTCGTCTAGAAACACATTCGGAAACTCATTAACCACTGGGATGGACTGGAGAGTCGAGGATTCTGCTTGCATATCCCGAACCCTAACAATATGGTATATACAACCCTTTTCTATCAACTTTTCTTCCTGAAGATAGGATATAAATCTACCCTTTGGCGTGGCTGCATTACCTCTCCACTGTCGCACTACCTCCCCTGAAAAGTGAAATCGGACAATTATGGTCCAGTACTCTACCGTGGCATAACATGGTGCCAGCCAATTCATACCCATAATTACATCAAAGTCAATCATTTCTAATTCTACTAGATCTGCTAAGGTCTGGCGACCGATAACCTCTACTGTACAACCCTGGTAAATTCTTTGAGCAATAATAGAGTCACCAATCGGTGTAGACATCGAGAAGGGTCGCTGGAGCAATTCTGGCACTATATCAAACTTTTGGGCCACTAATGGAGTAACATACGACAAAGTAGAGACTGGAATATCAACACATAAACTGGATTAGAGCAAACTTCTAGCATACCTGTAACAACATCTGGCAATAACTTTGACTCTTGTCATTCCGGTAGTGCATAAGTGCGATCCTGACCGCTGCCTGAACTGGATGCCCCTAATCTACCTCTGCCTCTGCCGGTTGGAGCTGAGGGCCTGCGCCCTGCAGAAGGTGCTGGGGAATATGAACCTGCTTAGGATCTATTCTGTTGGTCCCGATTGCCCTGGTGTCTAGTCGGACAATCCCTCATTATGTGTCCCTCCTGTCCACAGGAATAACAGGCGGTGGAACCATACCTCCCTCCCTAGAACAGGTGCTGCAATGTGGTACCACTGGTCCCATCTGATCTGGCCCCCTCTGCTGCTGTGAGCCTGACGCTCGTGAATTTTTTTCGGGACCTGACTGTCCACGATGATCTGATCTGCTGCCCCACTGCTGCTGGAATATGGGCCTAGGTGGATACCTGATAAATGAGGCCTGGGCCCACCTGAAGGTCTTCCTGAAAGTCTGCGGGTCTAGCCCTCCGACGCTGCTCCTGACCTGCCCTATCAATCGCGTACTGACGCTGTCTGAGTTCCTCTATGTTCTGAGCAAAGGCTTAAATCCGTGAGATATCCATATCCTCTCGCAGTGTGGCGGTGATACAAACTTCCACATATTCTGGCGCAAGTCTCATAATAAATCGGTGTACCCTAGCTGACATAGTAACAACAAACAAGGGCGCATATCTGGCTAAGGAATCAAACCTCAATGCATATTCTTTGACACTCATTCTGCCCTGCTCCAGATATATGAACTGCTCCACTCTGGCCTGCCAGACCTCTCGGGGCAAATAGTGGTCTATGAAAGCTTTAGAGAAGCTACGCCACGTAGGTGGGGGTGCATCTTTGCCTCGAGATCTTTCTCAACTCTCGTACCATAAAACTGCTACCTTTCGCAATCAAAATACTGCTAACTCAACTGATTCTGTGGACGAGGCATGCATGACCCTGAATATCTGTTGTAGCTGATCTATAAAGTTCTGGGGGTCCTCTTTACGGCCTATCCCTGTAAATTGCGGGGAACTCAAAGCAAGGAACTTGTAGACTCTCGAACTCTTGGGTCCCTCAGTGTGCTCAACAACAACTAGTACTACTGTCTGAGGCTGACGCTGAGCAGCCATCATTTGGAACATGTATAATGCACCCCTGAGCTCCTGATCCTATGGCACATGAATGGCTGGGGGTGGTACTAGCATATCTACTGCCCTAGAGGGATCCTGGTGCGGCGGTAAGTGCTGGGGAGATCGAGCTGATGTCTCCCTTTCGCCCTCAAATCAGGATGACTCTGACTGGGGGCCTCCTACTAGTGTCCTCTCCCGCCGCAACATCCAACTCTCGACCAGTCGCGGTCTGTCGTGCGTTAGACATTTCTCTATAAATAAGTAGAATAACGTAAGCTTAGGGAGTTACCCTATACAACACAACTCTATAGCACGACTGAAGGAGAAAGAAGAGTAACTACACTATTATGCCTCATAGCCTCTTGTCTATAGAATGTGGTGCATAACACATCGATAGACAAGACTCTACTTGACACGGTTTGCAGATTCCCTGGGATACGACCTGCTCTGAGACCAAGTTTGTCATGTCCCACCTTGGGAGGCATGATTGACACCTAATGCCAACTTGAGACCTGGACTGACTTGGCTAGGCATAAGCACCTCTGATGCTTGCCAGCAACTCAAAATCAAGAAACAACGAGCTATATCTCGGCTGTAAATACATCCTCGGATTGATAAGACCACATAGCCACCTATAAAAAGAAAACAATTAACCAACAACATGCAATAAAAGGGATCCTATGCGGCCGACAAGACCACTATGCTGTCTAGTTATAACTAAACGAAAACAAGCAACAATAACTATGTCGTAGCCGACAAGGCTGCTAACTAATAGCTAACCTAGGCCCCACATGACCATCATGCAAAATAAAATATACATAGGCCCCACACAACCAAAAACTGAGAATCTATAGCCTGAAAGCCTCTAGGAATAGAATAATGGTCGGGATAGGGCCTCGACCCACCTATAAACTGTACATCAAAAGAACAAACCTCCTCTACTATCAACTCCGGAGAAAAGGAGATGAATGAACTGCTGACTCTGGCTGATGACTAGGGAGGTCCTGAATCGCGTCTATCTGCACCTACAGACAAGTAATGAAGCGCCCCAAGGATAGGCGTCAGTACAATATGTACCGAGTATGTAAGGCAGTAAAATAATAACTGAATAGAGGCTGATAAAGCTGAAGTAATCAAAAGAAGGATAATAATTTAACTTGAGCAATCTCACAATCTAAAAAATAACTAGCAAGTATATGTACAAACAGGAACCTAATCGGGCCCCCATAATCCTGGAAGGTACAAACAACACAGAATAACCTACCTGGGCCCCACAAGCCCCGATAAGTACAAACAATACACACTTCTCATATCAGGACTACTAAAGGTTCGTAGGCATGCTGTAACTCAGGAGTACTCATCCTATGAAACTGTATCTGAGTCTGACAGGGTCCTGTTCCTAGGTTGAGCCGTCCGGGCTCCTGTAACTGTGTCTGGGTCTGAGCCGTCTGGGCTCCTGTAACTGGACCCCAAGCTTTCGCCTATTTGAGAGTCATGGTGCCACTGCGGCATAGAGGAGTCTGGAGGTAGCTAGACCTCAATATGGCCCTTACGGCCTCAATCTGGTCCCTTCAGGCATCATGTTGGTCCTGCGAGCGTATAGGTATCTCAATACGACCCTCACGACCTCAATTTGGTCCCTACGAACATCATATCGCTCCTACGAGCATTTGGGTAACTCAATATGGCCCTCACGGCCTCAATCTGGTCCCTGCGGACATCATATCACTCATGCGAGTATATCCCTATAGGAAACGAAACATCTAACAACCCAAACATCATATGCAGAGGCCAAGCTAACTAGGGTTAACTCTGACGAAGGTTACTATGTCATCGCTGTGTCTCAGTTCTATTTGTAGCAGCTGACCACAATAAGCTTATTCTGGAGTACTATAGATAAACAAGTCGTACTAATTTTACGACGAACGTAACTTGCCGAAAAGCATAGCCTTAACATACCTCATTCAATGATTTCTGGGCGCTCGAACACTTCCAACCTGAAGTCAGTAATTTCACCAATTTGCAGCCCTCACGCTGAGAAAATGAGGCTATTTCAATACTAACGATCAACAATTAATAATATCTTTGAATAGAATTAACTATAACTTCAACTTCGATTAATTCTGCCGAAAACCCGCCAATTCTCGGGAGTTTAGAAGGGAGAAATGCTTACCTAATTCCTATGGCCATTTAGGATCCAATTTGGAGTAATTCTGACAACCTTTACTCGACAGGGTTCCGGTATGCCAAGCGAATTTTCGAGAAATAACTCCGTAGAAATGCTTCCCGTAGGCCTAGAACTTGTTACCCGAAGTTAATTTGTGTTTGGACAATGTTTGATAGCGTAATTTGACGGAAATTTGATGAAAGTTGCATTTTTCCTCTTCTTTGGTCGAGGGATATATTATGCAAATGATTCAAATTGGACTAGGATGCCTTATATATAAACATGGGAAGTGGCACATGGACGCCTTGCGTCGGCCAACGTGTCAGGGAGGGTGCTGCGTCGCGCCTCCCAGGGCGCTGGTCCTCCTGGCGTGCTGCGCTGCCCAAAGCACAGGCAGGTTGGCGCGTCGCGCTGGCCCCTCACGGCCTGGCCTTGCCTAATCATGCTTCCGAGGCTCTTCCCACACGCGTCAAGCTCTCTTTACTCGTCACAACCCACGCGTATGCCTACTAACTGTTACCATTTCACGGAGTGTAACAGACAAGATACACAACTGAGGCAATAATATGATATGAAATCAAGATCATGAATTAACTGAATAACTGAGACAATGCGACCAAGCTTTTGAAACAAAATAATAAGGGAGTTATATGCAACTTATTATAAAAACATGCTTTGAAAACTAGAGGCCTGGTGCCATAAATAATAGTTTAAAACGTTTTTTGAAAATTGAATAACTGAATAAGCTGTATAACTGAAAACATGCAATAAGACTATGTGTCTAACTATCTAAGTTAGGAAGCAAATCATATGCAAAATACCATAAATAATATTTAGTTAAAATAATCAATATTTGGTTTGGAAAATTTCTTATAACCGACGTACACCATGTGAGCACATGATGTCCAACCTCTGGCCCAGTTGGGAGAACCGTCCAAAGCCTTATCAAGGTAGAGGACAACGCTAAATTGTGGATCCATACTAAGCCCTTACCAGGGGCTATCTGAAGAGTCACCCGAACCAACGACACGATCATAACCTATGCTGGCTATGTAGTTTTGAAATTTCAAATTATCTGAATTTTTCACCCATCTCGGTACTAAATAATCCTCCCAAAACTGTTGCTCATAAAATACGCCTATTTGAGGCAATTAAAACATCTCCGTGGATCTTTCTAGCTCAAAATTAATATAGATGTATTAATACTGGTGAGCCTCTATGCTTAAAACTATACTCTACTAGTGAGGCTCTGTGCTCAAAATTGTATTATGCTGGTGAGCTTCTATACTCAAAATTGTATTTCAAGAACTACTTTTTACTTTCTTTTGATAATCATATGCTGAAGATAAAGCTGACTGAACTAAAACTCTTTTCTAGAAATACTTCTCTAAAGTTGAGCTTTTCTTTCTTTATGAAATCATGTATTTGAAGCTAAATATGCTTAGATGAGCTCTTTCTTGAAGATATTTTTTAGAACTTGAAAACTATTTTTTTACTCATGAAAATAGTGCATGTAAATAGTATGACAATACTTTCAAATAACTTTAGTTAAAAAGGCTCCATGTGGCAGCACAAGCATAAACCATCATGATATGAATTATGACAATCTTAGTAGTAGAAACAACAATAATCAATTCAAGATATAGAGAATTTGAAATAGAAGATTTTAGGTAAAAACTCTAGCTTTGATCTTACTAAAACTAGAACTCTGAGATAGGGCGCGAGGAAAAATAGGGTTCCTCACTTGTGATAGCCTTACATACATTTAAATTCTCCAAGTATAAAAAAAATTGATATGGAAAGAGAAGAACCACAAGAACCTTTCTTGAACCTTGGTGATGAGTTCTCTAAAAAAATCCTAGGTTCTGATCATAAATTCTTGGTTACATAATCAATTGTTAGAATTCTTAAATATCATGAGAGTATGATTACCTTGATATGGAAGGAGGTACATTCTCTTTGATAGCTGGTGGGTCTTGTTAATAATCAAATCTTGAATCCTAGAAGTGAACTCTTGATTCTTTCTAGAGATAGGAAGACTATTTTAATGTTAGAATCATGAAGATATTCATGGATTACGAGCCCTAGGAGAGCTAAAGAGAGCTCTGAGAACTGATAGGATTGATCTGGAGGCTAAAAAATAACAAAAGAATAATTCAAGGTGGCTTTTGAAAGTCTTGAAATCCCTAAAGGACGACCCAAAGGACGAAACGTTGTTTGGATTGATAGACTTGAACTTGTCCGTCGAATTCAAGTCAAAATTCACAGTTTCTGGTCATTTTTGATGTGTCAAAGGATGAACCGTCCTTTTGTTTTACGAGTTGTCGTTCTGCCCGTCAAAATCTGATAGTGCTTCACTAAAATACCCATAACTTCTTACTCCAAATTCGAATTAACAAGCAGTTAGTGACATTAGAAAGAAGACTCAAAAACCTTTAATTTGGTAGGTCATGGGACACATAACTCTTTATATAATGAGATGAATAGTCATTTGAAGTTGAACCTTATAAGAACTTATATGAAAACTCACTCGGTAGGAAGGCTCTCAACTCAACTCTATGCTACAAGTTTCTTATGACCTTAATTTGTATCCAATGCACTTCCCACACTTAAAAATTGATCTTAAGACCTAGTTTCAATAAAATTCATTGTGTTCAGATCTATCTACATACCTAGAACAGTTTCAAACTTAGCCCGAAAGTCTGAGGCATTATAATATCTCCCCCTTGGGATTATTCATCCTCGAATGAAGGTCATAGACATAGATAGAGTTTCCTTCATTGGCAGGACTAACTCAATCTCTAAATAGCTATGAGTAGACTAGGAATACTATCATGAGTCTCATCAGACATTGAAAGGTACATGGACCTGAAGAATTGCATGGGAACATGGTTTTGGCCCCTATTGGCCTCTTAAGTCATGGAGTAAGAATAGGACTTTTTTCCCCAAGCGATATGACTAACAACCCTTAAGCTTAGAAACACCTTTTTAGCCACACCAACTTCTCTGAATATCGCACTTATCATTTACAACTTATAATTCACACCTATGCTTATATCAATACTAAAGTCTGAGTCTAATAACAGGATTCCACCATGTTCAAACCGAATTTTTCCATCTTAAAATATTTAGATATGCAGTGTATGTTCTAATTGCTCCACCACAACACACAAAGATGGGTCCCCAAAGAATATTCAGAATATATGTTGGGTATAAATCTCCTTTGATTGTAAAATATTTAGAATCTATGACTGGATATTTATTAAGGCAAGATTTATTGACTGCCATTTTGATAAATAAATATATCCAATATTAAAGGGAGAAAACAAGCAGTTGAAAAAGGAAATAGATTGAAATTCATTATCATTATCCTATTTAGATTCTCATATAAATCAATGTGAACTGGAAGTTCAAAAGATAGTATATTTGCAAATCAATTGTCAAATGCATTCATTGACCAAAAAAGGGTTACTAAATCTCATATTCCAGTTTCTAATGCTTCAATTTAAGTTGATGTACCGATAGAATAATTAATTAATGCAAATGAGTCTAAGACACACTTAAAATATGATAGACTAACTGGTTTCAAAGATAAAAAACTTTGAAAATAAAAGGAGCAAACAATTAAGATGGTCATAATATGAAAAAATCTACTTAAGAAAAAAATTGAGATATAACAATGATAAAACCTCGAGAAAGGTTCAGGTACCTAAAATTAATGAAAATAAAGAGATCTCAATAAGTTTTGTCTAATAAAAAATATATGAAATCGAAATGATATAATTGTCGATAATACTTTTGCCTATAATATTGTTTTGGAATAATGCAACAAGATGAGGATCTTGAACCAAAATCTATTGAGGGATGCATACAAAGAACTTATTGGCCAAACTAAAAAGATTCAATCCAAATTGAGTTGGCTTCTCTTGAAAAACACAAAGTTTTTAGACTTAGTTCGAACACCTGAAGGTGTAAAGTCAATGGGGTACAATTGAATTTTTGTATGAAATTGAAATGAGAAATTAATAAAGTCGTAAGATATATAGCACGACCACTAAAAAAAAAGAATTTTTGCAAATATCTAATATTGATTAAATGGAAATATATTTTTCTATGGTAGATGCAATCACCTTCAGGTACCTTATAAATCTGTCAGTTCATGAAAAACTTGATATGCATTTAATGAATGCTGTCACAACCTATTTATATGACTCATTAGACAATGATATTTTTATGAAAATTCTTGCAGGATTCAAAATTCCTGAAGCATATAAGTATTCTTGAAAAACTTGTTTAATAAAGCTTCAAAAATCTTTATATGAATTAAAATAAAATCAAGACACAAGCGGTATAATCTCCTTAGCGAATGCCTATTAAAAGAAGGGTATAAAAATGACTCAATTTTTTTGTGTCTTTATGAAAATGTCAGGATAGAATTTGTCATCATAGCTATATATGTTAGTAACTTGAATATCATTGGAACTCCTGAAGAAGTTCCAGTAGAATGTTGAAAAAGAAATATGAGATGAAAGATCTTGAAAAGATAAAATTTTATCTTGGTCTATAAATAAAATATTTGTCTATCAATTAACATATACTGATATTATTTTAAAGAGATTTTACATGGATAAAGCACATCCATTGAGTACCCAGATGTTGTGAGATCACTTGATAAAAATAAAATTTTATTTCGACCTTATGGAAATGAAGAAGAGCTTATTGGTGCAGAAATACCACATGTCAATGCAATTGATGCATTAGTATATGTTGCTAAAAATTCTCAATCAGATATACCTTTACGTGTAAGCTTGTTGGCAAGATGTAGTTCTTTTCCAACATGAAGACACTAGAATGATATTAAACATATATTCAAATACCTTCGAGGTACCCTTGACATGAAATTATTTTAGTTAAATAAATTCAACTCACAGGTTTTGTAGATGCATGATATTTATCTAATCCACATAAAGATTGATCTCAGATAAGTTATTTATTTATATGTGTGGGTACAACAATATACATGTCGTTCAATGAAATAAACCATGATTGCTACTTCTTCAAATAGAGATAATAGTCATTCATGAAACAAGTAGAGAATGCATTTTATTGAGATTAATAACTCAACACATCCAAAAAAAAATATGTGGCCTTCCTTTGTAAAGAGATATTCCAACAATATTGTACAAAGATAATGCTGCATGCATAGATCAACTAAAAAGAGGATACAACAAAGGAGATAGAAAAATATATATTTCATCAAAATTCTTTTTTTTTATTCATGATCTTAACAAAAAGGTGAAATAGATGTTCAACAAGTTCTCTCAAGTGATAATTTAGCAGCAAACAATGTATATTATAAATAACCATGCATACTTTTTTTTTTGCTAAAACTTTTTCGTACATGAACGGGAGCGTAGTAACTAAATCAAGTGGATGCCCATCGAGCCCACTTCTAATGTAGAAAACTTACTCTTTTTTTCTTCGAATAAGGCCTCAAGGGACAATTTTATATTTATTTAAATCCAAATAAACATAACAAAACCTGGCCCAAATGGACTAGGCCCAAATATTCTACTCTATGATATAATACTAAAGTAATAAATATCTTGTTTCTATCATTTGCTAGGTCAACGTGACCGTATCTCTTGGTCAGTCCATCGTTTCTTCTTCCCTATTATTTTCTATCTCTATTCCTTCCCAGAGGCAAATGTAGCTTTGAAATTGTGGGTTTAATTGAATCCATACTTTTAAAGCATATCATAAATTTATGTATAAAAAAGTTATTAAATTTAAAATTAATAATAGATATGAATTCATAATTTTAAAAATATAATTAGTTTAATATTAAAATCTTAAGATTAAACTCATAAAATTTAAATTCTGGATCTGCCTCTACTCTCCGGTCTTCTTCTTTTTGGATGTGTAGCACTGATCTTTGACTTGCGGTTCTTGACATGCATTTCGGCTGTCCTATTATACGGTCGGAGTCTCATATAGAAATTAAAAGATTTTTCTTTTTTTGATGCCTCATGTCTCTTTCTATGAGACTATCTCTGTAAGTGTCTCCATCCTCTTGATTTAGTAGTTTCTTTATTTGTATGCTTCCATCTTCTGATTATTTTTTTCTGTGAGGTATTTGTGTTGTATTTTTACTTTTTTTGGGACTTGGTATTTCATTATCTCTATGTTATTTTCATTTTGTTGTAAGCAGTCTATGAAGGGTAAGCAATTTTCTCTGGATCTCTCTGTTTTTCAGATTTCCAATTCCTTATGCTAGTGCATCATTATTTGCATGTCAGTTTTTTTTTTTTTGAATTGTGTTATCTATTTTCTTGTATATATGAATCTTGTGGTTTTGGAAACTTGTTTTTTGATTTTCTTTTAAGTATCTTTTCTCCTGATTTTGATTTGATTATGATCCTCGTTCATCTTTTGATTCTGATTCTTAGATGTGGTATTTGTGTTTTGCCATCGTTGAGGATTTTTCTTTGCGTTTTTATTAGTTTCATGAAGCTATGGCATCTGATATGTTGGTGCTATTGCGTTTTTAAAGTAGGTTTGTATCTCTCTAGTACTTGAACGAAGAGATTCCATCTGTATGATATTTGTTGGACTGATGGGTTTCTAAATTGTGTCAATCTCTCAATTAACTTTTTCTATGATCTTTTCCATCATGTTTAATTGCATTCCTTCTCTTACACAATTTTCATAGGATTATGACTGGTACAACCTGAAAAATTGATTTTAGTATATCTGCAATAGGGGCTTGCCACCATTTCATTATGATTTACTGTAATTGTAGTCCTTCTACGTTTAAACCTGCAAAAGCACAAAAATAGGATCAGGTCTTTTTAGCAGTAATAGATGTAAAAAATAGACGTTGGAATGTCTTCTCCATAGGATTTTAACAACACAACATCTAGATACCATATTGTATCTCATTCTCTTTAACACATCATCTATAAATACTTTATATTTCCAGCATCTCCATATAAATAAATAAAATTTAATAGGGAGCCCTTTGATCCACATAGTTTTATATGCTCCATCTTTTGTCCCCTAAATTCTTATGTATTCCTGGATTGAATTTAATGTAAACTCTCCTGTAGTGTTGAGTAACCATCAAGGTTTGTCCATTCCTTTCTCCAAACTTGGTGGTTAAATAGTATTAGTGATATGTTCCACCATTTCAAGTGGAATTAATTCAGTCAGCTTCTCTATATCCCGTTCTCCATTATTCAGGACATTATTGACATTTTGAATTATTTCATCATAAAAGTTGTCTGGTGTAAAATAATACAATGCCTCCGTCCCTGTCCAATTATATACCAGAAATAAGCATTTCTTCTTCTTGTCCGCCACAATATCTGATAATCAATTAGATCCCTTTCTTTCAATATTTTTTCTAGTCTGTGACCCATATTTCCCTTGTGCTATTACTGAATTCACCTTTTTACAGTATTTTTTGAACATGTAAGTATTCCATAATGATGGCTTTATCTTGAAGTTTTACCATAGTTTGTAATATAGTGGGATAGATACATCATGTAATAATCTAATACCCGTTTCTCCATTCTCTATTGGTGGACATAAGTGTGATCATGATGAGCAATGTTTACTTTTCTCCCCGTTGTATTACTCCAAAAAAAAAATTGTGCAATTTGATTAAATTATCGGGTGGGTTCACTATTGATAGAAAATGAATTGGTATATTCTCTGGGAAATGTTTGATTAATATTGTTCTCCCCCCAAATGATAGTATCTTCTCTTTTCATGATTGTAACCTATGCATGATCATTAACAATGTATTATTATATATAAAAAATTCATGTTAATTGTAGTAGATTGGACATCTAAATATGTAACTGGAAAGTCTTTTCTACATATTCCAATAGTAATCTCTACCATGATACTGATGTCTCTAGGAATATTATGATGCATATAAATTGTGCTCTTCTTTTTATTTATTCTCTGTCCTGAGGTGATTTCTTATTTCCTCAAAAATGACTATAATTAGTTTCGTAAATATTAGATCCGCTGAAGAGAATATAATTATGTCATCTGCATATGTCGGATGTGTAACCTTAAGGCTTTTCCTAGGTAATCCATATTCAATATGTTGTGGTATCTGATTTAGTGTATTAAGACTTCTTGTGAGTACTTTAGCTGCCAATATGAATAGGGTGGATGACGTAGGATCTCTCTAGTTTACTCCCTTAGTTGATTGAAAAAAATTATTTTTATTGTCCATTTATCAATATTGAGTATCAATTAATGCTTATTATTCTGTATATGATGTCTATCAATCTTTTTGAAAACCAGTCTTCCTCAGTCTCGTAGTTAGAAATAACCATGATACTCAGTCACATGTCTTCTTCATGCCTAGTTTCATAATCACATTGTTGTAGTTGTTCTTAATCTGATTTCTGCTACTATTTTCAGTGTTAATAGGATATTTTCAACTATGCTCCTTCCTTTTACAAATCTTGCTTGATTTGGTGAGATGATATCATCAAGGCTATTGACCAGTCTTTCATAAATTAATCTTGAAATTTTTTTTATTAATAAAATTACTTAAATTAAATGGTCTCATATCAGTAAAAATATTAATAAATTTTTTTGGATATTAGTATCAGATTAGTGTGTGCGGTAAATTTTGATAGTTCATTTCAGAAAAGAAAGCCCTAACCATATCAGTAATGTCTCTTCCAATAATTTTCCAACAAGATCAAAAAAAATAATCCTTTAAAATTATCTAAATCCCTGCATTTTTCCTGTTTAGACTAAATACCATTTTTCTCACTTCTTCATGTGTAGGCATCTTAATAATTTCCTCTCTCCGAGAATCATTAATTATGACTGGTACTCCTCCAAATTTCGAGGCTCATAAATAACCTTATATTCTATATGAAATTACTCACTAAAGATAACAAAAGAAAAATTCTCCCTCTTCCCTTCTCTCCCTATTCTTGTCATTTTATTTTATTACATTACTTTATTTTAGAAAAAAGTACACAAAATGTCCTATAAGACAAATTAATTATCCTAACTTGTCCCTTCCTAACTAATTTTGTCAATATCCATTTGACCCAAACTATTATCCGAATACCCCCTTTTTTTTGCATGTTCATGATCTCTTTTTTTCCTTTCTTATTTTTTTCATTTATTAGTTTTATCTTCTTTATTATTATTATTATTATTATTATTATTATTATTATTATTATTATAAGTCGTCGTCGTGTCTTTTATCTTCTTCTTTTTGTTTTTCATTTACTATTTTTATCTTTTTTTCAAAAGTATAATTAAAAATATTGCATACTGTTAAGAAATATTTAAAAGATAAAATTTTCATTTATTATTTTAGTTCTTTTGTCTCCTTTTATCCTCTTCTTTTTGTTATTCATTTGTTATTTAAATTTGTACTCATTATTTTAAGAAAAATCTAAATAACCACTAATTCTCTGTTTATACTATGAACTGATTTTTAAATTTATTTTTCACCCTTTTAAAAAATTTGAAAATTTATTTTAATTTATTTATTAATTATTATTAATAAATACCTAATTTTATTTTAAAAGGAAAAGATTAATATGATCTTTTTACATTTATGGCCAAATTGTGGACACAAAATTGTGGCCATTTAGCATTACCCTTATTTTTATTCTTTTGTCTCATAAATTCATTTGTTAACTTCTATATTTTTTATTTTTTTTATTTTTTTTATTTTTTTTATTTTTTTTATTTTTTTTATTTTTTTTATTTTTTTTATTTTTTTTAGTTTTTTTATATTTTTTATATTGTTTGTTTTTTGTTTTTGGGGTTTTTTTTTTTTTATGAATTTTGAGTTTTTTTAATTTTTTATTTTTTTAAATTAAATAATTAAAAATTATAACAAGAAATAGTGAGAGATATTAAAATATAGATTAATAGAAATATATGTTTATAATTATTTATTTTTGAAAATGCAAATACAAAGCTTATATCTAAAATATGACTCTATTTTTATAATTTATTTTATAGATGAAACTTTTAAATTATATATCAAAATAAAATTTTCCTCTATGATACTAATTTGATATATATCGGGTTAGTATCACAGAGGATAGCTCTTTTCTTAAGGAATGAAATTAGATGTATTATAATGGTATCATGAAAAGGCGAGGAATGTCTCACTAAAGGATTGAAACAGACTTCTATGATACCATGTCAGCATATAGATATATTATGATGGTATCATGGGCCCGAGTAGTGTCCCGAAGAATTGAAACAAATTTTAATGATATCACGAAAATATATACATATCTGATGATAATATCATCGAGGATTGAGGAGTAACTTGCGGGCGAGACAAGACCTCAATGATACCAGAATATAGATATATTATGATGACATCATTGAGAAGCCAGAAGCGCAAACCTCAATGATACAAGCGCTAGTTATATTGCGATTGTATTATGAAGGACAAAAAATATCTTGCCGTCTGAGACCTTAATGAAATCGAGATAAAAGAAAAATCACCACCAATAAAAAAGGAAAAAGAAAAAGAAAAAGAAAAGTGAATGAAAAAAGGTTATGGAGAAAAAATAAAATAAAAGAAAAAACATAAATAAATAAAGAGCAAAAATAGAGTATAATATTAAATTGTCGTGAAAAAATAAAGAATAATATGATTTGAAAAAATAAATGAAAAAGGGAAAAAGAAAAGTAGAGAAATAAAAGATGAACAGTGAGAAAAAAGAGAAAATAAAGAAAAAAAGGAGCTAAAATTGAGTATAAAATCAGATTATTGTGAAAAAATAAAGAATAATAATTTTCAAAAATAAATGAACAAAAACTTATGAAATATATGTTTTAATTAATTTTAATTTTAGTAAATAAGATAATGATTAATATTTTTTAAAAATTATTTTTATTATAATCAGATTATTTAATTTTTTCTAAATTTTATTAATTTAAAAATAATTAACTACTATATTTATAAAAGTAAAACAGAAAGACAAAAAGACAATTTTTTTTTAAAAATAACAAGCAAACTAACATAAAAGAACAAAAAAATTAAATAAAAAGGATAAAAAATAATAATATAATAATGCCGTTAACAGAGACAAAAACCCTGTCGGTCCAAAACAAAAAAAAAAAATTTGTGTAAGTATTGGAGGACATCAAATTAAAGGAATATATATATATATATTCTCTTTTATTTATAACATATACAACAGTATTATAATATGGACTTTTACTCGACCAATACGCCAACAGTAACAAAAACTTAAAACTTCTTACAATAATAAAATGTGAAAAGGTGGACATCTTTTATATAAATTGCATGTTGCATTTTATTTTGGAAGATCACACAGTTTGACAGAGCTTAAACAAATTATACTTCCTCCTTCTGTGTGATATTTTATTTGGTCAATATATTAAAAAATAATTATTTGTTATTGTTCAATTTAGAAAATTAAGAAATAAATTGTTATGTTTAAAAAATATTATTTTTATCATTAAATAACTATATAAAGTATTAATATAAAGTATTACTTCCTCCGTTTCAAAATAAGTAGTGTTTTATCCTTTTGATTTTGTTTTAAAATAAGTGGTGTTTTACATAATCAAGAAGACATTAATGATGTTCTTTCAATTTTACCCTTATTTAAGTGGAGAGAGTTTTACATAATCAAGAAAATGTTAAAGAGTTACATCTTTTTCAAAATATTTATTAGGGGTAAGTGAGTAAAAATATATTTTTTTGTCTAGAAATGAGTAGTTTTCTTAAGGAGTGCACAAGGTGAAAGCACCACTTATTTTGAAACGGAGGGAGTAATAATCAAATTTAAATGTTTAAAGTATAATTAATAATGTTAATTTGATAAAATAAATCTCTAAGAAATATTTAAAAAAAAAATCAAATCAACAATGGCCAGGTAAAATAAAATGCAGGAAGTAACTTCAACTAAGGACAACTCAAAATTGCAGAGAATTTTTGAACTTGTGATTCTGACTTTGAAATATTTGTATTAAGAGATTAGTCACATGTATATTGAGAGGTTAAAAGATACACATATATTTTGTTATGATAATGTTTTGCCACTCGGTTCTTTATTTTTTTGTCGTCTATGTTTGCACCCACCTAAAGACTCAATTAATTTAGATTCACGCGAGAAAATTTCATTTTAAAGTTAAAATGTTCTTTACCAAAAGATTTCATTTATATGACTTTAATGGGAGTCATTGAGGTATGCTTATCAAAACTTTAACGCATTATGAATTCCCATTGAATTAGAAGTAACTTGGAGAATAATGAGCCAAAGTCCGTGTAGCAGACAAGATAGAAGCCTGTTCCCCAACTTTTGACATTGTGGATAATCCAGTGATGGTATCTTTTAGCCTGTTCCAGAATGATACAACTGTATGGCTTTAAGATGCAGCAAGCTATTTACTGGAAACTTCAGCCAAAACCATTCATTAAGTGTGCAAATTAGAGCCACAAAATCAACAATTATTAGTCATAACTCATAATAATATTAACAATTGCTACATATCTTATCTTCTAGGTGGGGATGGGGGTGGGGGTCCCATTTGTGTTTAGTTAGCCCACAAAAGGGTACACTGATTTGCCAAAAGGAGCAAGTGACCACATTAATCATGGTATTAATGTCTTTCTAGATCCTGAAAAAGATGCTTATGAGTTCTCAACCTCTCCTTTTTATTTCATTTTTTTTTCACTTTCAAATGATTGCCAATTGGAAATAATTTTTTCTAAACCCAAAGAAAATCTTCGCATTTGGAGTACTCGAAGCACTATCAATAAAAGGCAAAAAGAAAAATTATTCATTCCACCTCTGACTACTAGTAATAACAACAGTAGACGGTAGAACCAAATCAAATAAAGTTCTTTTTTCAAAGTTGCAAGTGGAACAATACAAGTTTATATGGTACAAGTGTTGTATGCATCACACATCAGATGATGAAAAGGAAAGAGTCCTATGTTAACAACAAAATTCTCTTCTTCCTCTTTATCTCCTAATACAAAACCTATTTCCTAAAAGGGATCTTGTTGGGCTTATCTACTCCCTTGGATGTAGAGGAGCAAGATGAGATGTTGTTCGTCTTAGCAAATTCTTCTTTATCCTCAGTGAATGCTTTAGTCAGAATTTCCTGAAGTTCCATGTACCTTTGCTTCTTCAGCTGACGGTCTTCTGGCGTATCATTCCCCATGTAAGCTATCTCAGACAAGTCATCAGCATCCATGATCTTATTTAGAACTTCTGAACAACGTGGAAAGAAGCGTTTTCCAAGTTCCACTGCCAAGTATAGAATGGTTTATTTTCAAAGCTCAAGGACTTCAAAAGCACAAGATTCAGAAATTCAAATGCTAAATGTAGCAACGTCTTTTATTTGTTTGCACCAAAAAAGAATGGACTTAGCCCCAAATGCCGCAAGTAGGAAAAAGCTCGGTGGAGGAGATGGAGTAAGAATAAAGTATCTTTGTTTTACTCCTGTCAGTATACAATCAAGCACCCTTATCTTTTTCAGGAACTAAACAGAACATTTTGACCCTGAAGTACATTTATATCC
>JACEIK010001060.1:237629-264867 GCA_018107945.1 Datura stramonium
ACACAAAAACTAGAATCAAATATAATAAAATCAGAAAACGAGGGACAACCATTGGGCTCAAAATTTATACGCTAACAGTACACAGATCAAGATTGAACATACGAGAAACATAAAGAATGAGGAAACTTTGATGATAAATGTAGCTGCAAACATCTTTACCAGTTCTAGAGAGTGCCCTAAGCCGATTCAAGTGCTCCTCTTTTATCTTGAAAGGAGCCTCGTTCAAATCCACTGTTGTCCTCTGTGCATCAGCCATCTTCTTCCTGATGCTAGCCAGGGGGAACTCGGACGTGCCATCAACCTGAGCAATGTCCATTGCAACTTTTGCTTCCATGGGAAAAAGGAGTTTAGCCAGACCAACTGAAAGACAATCAACTAGTCAATATTCAGTATAATGGTTTTCTTTTCCCTAATATAGTAGTTCATTAACCATAATCAAATATTATTGATCACCCACCATTAATAGGAGTATAGGACAAAGTTTGGGACCTCCTTTGGAAATGAAAGCACATTTCCTTTTCAAAAATATAAGGTTAAATAAAAGTTAGCTTGTAAAATTAAGTGTACCAAACATAAACACCACTCCCGCAAACATTAAAATATCCTCTATATGGTCTGAGTGAAACTGTTAAGTTTTCCTTCCAAACGAATAACATTGTGAATCTCACACATTTAATATGAAGTTGGGGCTAGTTCCAAGCTATGTTGCTTGGATTTTTCAAAAATATCACTGGATGTGTCGGATCCTACTTCTCCAAAAGTAGTGTATTTTGGGAGGATCTAACACGGGAGCAACCCCTCCTGCCCCGGGGACTAAAATAACCCCCTTCATTTAAAAATATGATAAAGGCAACAGAAATTAGAAAATGATGATAAACTCTGAAAGGAGATAAAAAGAGAAGGTAAATTTCATTTATTTACCCCTCTTTGTGTTTCATTGGTAAGGAAAAGCAAGAAGAAGATAACAATGAAAAAGAAACAGAAACTGATTTAGTGTAAAGTGTTGATTTTAGAATGTTAAAGGAGTTAAAAGTTCTGAAACTAGATATCACTCCTCATTGGACAGATATCATGTTTAATCTACCTGACACCTACAAATAGGTGTCTTGAATTTACCATATCATCAATACATTATCTTTTCACTCTAATTCGGGCAAGGTATCAAAGCTCAATAAAAAATATCAAACAAATGAGAGAAGCCACAAGACATTCAGAACAAAGAAAAACTAGAGAAAGGGTCTGAAAGTGATAAAAAGTGAATTAGGAGATCTGAATGAATTTGCTGAAAAATAGTCGAAAAGAGGCAGTGCCATCGGAATAGGTACCCGAGCAGAATAATCACCAAAAAAGGCACAGTGCTGTCAGCCCAATCACCAAAAATAGGCAGGTTATCGAAAAGAACCACTGTACCACCTTAACAACCAAGAAAAGGAGTGCAATACTACCAAAGGGTCATTCAAAATACAGGCTGTGCACTCAAATGGTCCTCAAAAATACACCCACGGATTCGCTGTTTCTTACTGGCTTCATATAATTTAGAAAACACTAGTTTTCTCGAAGCTTCTTGTTCATATATACTGCTAAAGAGGCCGATCAGAAGGATTAGAATAGTAAAGTTACGAAAAGAAAGAGAAACTTTGGCTAGATTTGCATCATAAGACTATCCTCTACTATGTGGGCGGTACTTAGTCTGCACAAAGATGTTGTAGAAGCTCTAATACCATATGTGTTTATGAGATAGACAATGATGTGTTGATTAATAGACATTTGATGAGATACAAGACAGCTACTACTCGAAAAATTATCCGACAGCCATTTATATTTCTCTGTTTTAAAATAGGTAAGTCCAATTTGGTCTCTATTTTGAGTTTGAGGGGCATGTCACAATGTTAAGTGTCAGTGTTAGAATATTTGAAGTAATTAGTCTTAAGTAAAATATTGACTCATCTGACATATATCAAATCATTAAGTCACTAGTCGTTTTCTTCTATCAAATGTTTCTCTCACAGTAGCAACAAAAACAACAACAACCCAGTGTAATATCACAAAGTGAAGTCTGGGGAGGGTAGAATGTATGGTAGACCATACCCCTACCAAGGTAGAGAGGCTGTTCCCTATAGAAAAAACAAAGGATAAGGAAAGGAAAGTGAAATCGGGTGTATTTTTTTATTTTAGCATTTATCTTAGTTTAGAGGAAAAAATAACCTTGAGCTATATATCACAAAAAATGTCAAGGATATCACGTGTCACAAATCTAAAAATAAATCCATTTGGCACCCTTAAATATTTCTTGATAAATGTATCTTCCATTTTTGTTTAAAAAGGACAAATCTATTTTACCTTTAAACATAACCCAAGTGGGAAAAAAAAGTAAACATCTACATCCATATTGTAACGTCACTTATCTCTACAGTCCCTCCTTATCCAAAAAGGAAAAAACCCTTATCTCTAAAGTGCCTCTTGATTATTGCTTAACTATATGAATCATACAGGTTCTAAGGACGGAAAAAGCATGATACAGTGACAAATGCTATTCTAGAAGAGAGTTGGATAGACAGTAAGCTGAAACAAACATTTCTTCTAAATTAAGCATGGACAATAAACATAAACAGAATGTTCTTACCAATAATGGAGACAAAAAGAAGTTTGATTATACTAGAATGACTCATGGAATTTGTTGGACTGTTAAGGCTGCTATCGCCCTGGCCTTTCCAAAATATGAACTTACCCTACTATTTTGGAACTGTTTTTTGTGCCAATATTGAAAGACTGAATCCAAGATCTATCATCACTGCCATGTGTGGATCCAACCACCTTATGGCAAGGCAAAATTAAATACGGATGGAAGTTACATAATGAACAATGATAAAGCTGGAATTGGTGGTACTGTGAGGAATGGAGATATGATAATGGCTTTTTCAGCTCCTATCAGTTGCAGTAATCATAATATAGCTGAAGCCAATGCAACTAAATTTGGGCTTGAATGGTGCATACAAAATGGATACAATGACTAGCTTAGAGCTAGATTCTCTGCTGATTGTAGATATTTTGAGAGATAAGACAACTGATAACAAGAAGCTAAAGTCGATCATTCAAGTGACTTCTTTGCTTCTATTGCTACATGGAAGCTAATCAAGTCGCGGACGGTTTAGCTAAATATGCTACTGATCTGGAGCAGTGCAGGTTGTTTAACTCAAAATGCTCCTTCTACATGGATAATTGGCAGATGCCAAGTTTTAGGACCAAATACCACAAAACTAATTTCTTTGTCAGCTATAGATTTTCTAGTCTATGGTAATACCTTGCTGCTTATGACATTTTTTGTCATTATTTGGTATAATCATCTTTTTAAAAGGAGTTAGACCAAGTCCCGTCCTTCTATATCTTTTCTCTGGATGGAATAAAATGGAACCCAGTCACACTGGGTAGGTTATAATTAAAAAAATAACTTCATATAGCGAATCAAATTGAAGAGATCCATAGAAACGGATCTTGGGCCTAACTCAACCCCCAAAAGCTAGCTCATGAGGGTAGGATAGCCCCAAGTCCAGATAACAAGACCACCCATCTCATTAACCACCGAATGAGACTTTTTCCATTCCTCAACACCTCATCTCATGCCTAGAGTTGGACATCTGGAGCGTGGGGAATTTAATTTAATACCATATAAAGAAGGGAAACTAACATAATTGCCCCATCGGAGCAAACTATTTATAGTTCGCTACCCCTTTACTCTTCTACTCCCCTAATTGATTACAAAAAATACCCTATCTCGCAATACTTCATCATACCATCATAGTATATCCATATACTGACATGGTATCATTGAGGATGAGCAGTCCCGCAAATTTTCCCGACGTAGAGCGTGCAGAGCTCCTCAATCCTTCACTATGCCGTCATAGTATATTCATATACTGTCATGGTATCACTAGGGAATGAGTACTCCTTCAGGGATGCACTACTTAATCATGAATGATACCATCATAATATATTCATATACTGACATGGTATACTTCATGAAACTATCACAGTATATTTATATATTCAAATGGATGTCAAAAGNTACTGACATGGTATACTTCATGAAACTATCACAGTATATTTATATATTGTCATGACATCTTATGCGCGCAAACCTTCAAATTCATAATGAGGCATGCATTGTAATTAGTTTGGTCCAATTGGGTATTACGGGTAATCAGTATAAAATGGTCCATGATGTAATTAATCTAGTTTTTGGTCTATTTTGTGTACTTTTCCCAATAAAGAAATGAATCTTGGGCTTAACTCAACCCCAAAAGCTAGCTCATGCGGGGAGGATTGTCCAAGTCTATATAAGAAGACCCCACCCATCTCATTAACCACCGATGTAAAACTTTTTTCATTCTTCAACAGTGTGAGTAATGCAACATAGAGAGCGCACAGTTCTTCATCAAGAGATTACTAATGAATTTATAGCAAACTGAGAGATCTATTGCATACGAGGGGAAAAAGAGACATAAGGTCACTCTTTATCAAATAAAAAAAAAAGATAAAAAGGAGAACCGAGGGACATAAGGTCACTCCTATGCCAGATTGGAGTTGAAGCAGGTGGAGGTAAATTAGCTGCAACGTCTAACAGAACATTACCACCCCATTCATTGGACTGAGGACGCCGCTTGAAATAGAGTTGAGCCTTAAGAGGACATTGGGTGAGATTGATAAATGTCTAAAGCTAGAGTGAGAGAGAAGAGAGGATGAAGATTATCAAACAAAGATGTACCCAGAAGAACAAAATACGGCAAACCACTCAGTGCACCGGGAATTACCAATTCATAGACACTGACCTCACAATCGTGGATTGCATGCAACATGATATGTACCTAAACTACTTCTAGATTAAGAAAAGCATATCTTCCAGTTTTCTTCCCACCCTTCCCCTGCATGCTATATGAAGAATTCTATAGGGTAATTGAGAAATACTACACTGTAGCATATCTCATCCTTCATTTGTTATGGAACTACAATATATGTCATCCTCCATATGTCATTACATAATAGTAGAACTCATCCTCAATATTGTTCTCCATTAGACAGACCAAAATATCACTTAAAGCTTTCATAGCAAATAAGACTGGTTATTAAATATGAAATTCTAGACATAGTCTGTCAGAAAGAGGAGCAGGAGCAAACTAAGTGGAAGATCATACATAATGGCCTGGATCTTAAGAAATAAGAGTGTAAGTATAAGAGAAGAAGCAAGCAGAAGCATGAAACCTGACCTCTATTTTCAAGGTATAACAGCTTCATACGCAAATCGTCGCCTGCCATAGCAAGAGATACTGAAGCTTCTCCTAGTAGTGGATCTCTTCTTTCAGCTTGCTCCAGAATTTCAATGCATAACCGATCCTTTGGAGCAGATTTTCCTTCCTCCATGGACTTAGTAAAATCCACAAGCCTAGTGAGCCTCTTGGCAATTTTAAGTGCTTTTCTGCCATCAGATGTCAGATCAGAAGGTCTAGCTCCTTTGGTTAAAAGGGACACTATAATCTTAGGCTCTCTCCTCATGGCAGCAACATGAAGCACCGTGTAACCTCTAGGATTTTGGTGATTAACATCAGCAAGTGCAAGATCTAAAAGTTCTGCTGTAGTCTTTGCATCGCAATATGCTACAGCATAGTGGAGTGCATATGCATCATCTAGAGTAGTATGCCCCTCTTTAAGCAACATCCTTAGTAATTCAACGTCATCAGAGTCCAATGCCCTATGTATCCTCTTAACATGTTTATCAGGAAAACCATCGCTTTCAGGACCTTGTAGACCAAGTTCAGCACGTGAATCAGTAATTTGTTTTACAATGTCATGAGCCAAGGCCTTATCAAGGGTTATGATATCAACATTAGACTTGACAATAATCTCAATGCAGCTTGAAAGCAATCTTTCACATGCTTTACCGCAAATGTTTGCAACAGATAAAACCATCATTACATCGTCTGCTGAAGCTTTGTCAAGAATATCCAATAGGTGTCTCTGCAAAGGGAAGGAAAAATGCAATGTAACATTAGGAAAGATATATTAGTCGCCAAACATTTAGTAATGTAGTAATTTATACATGCTAAATTATGATAACTAAGGAATTTCACAAGAAACGGACTTTTCAATAACTCATACGGAATGATTGCAAAGAGCATAAGGTTTTTGATACATGTCCTTTTATCAATCTAACTGAGCAAAGATATAGTGTTCCCCGGTTTTAAATAAGGAGATTCATAGCTTGTTTGACCAAACTTCTAAAATCTGTTTATTTAAAAATTGTTTTTTGTCAGAAGTATTTTCAGAAGTACTTTTCAGGAAATTGCTTTTGGAGAGCAGTAGCTTGTGTTTGGCTAATCATTTTGAAAAATATTTTTGCCAATATAAGAGCAGCAAATCGTGCTTGGCCAAGGTTCCAAAAGTGCTTTGGAGAAAAAATTACTTTTTTAACTTCTCAAAAATGACTTTGGCTACTACTCAAAAACACTTACCTTTTTCATAAAAGCTTTGGTCAAACCCTTCAATTCTATAAAATAAACACTTTTTAAAAAAAAAAACAAAAAACACTTTTGACTTTGTAGAAACCTGGCCAAATAGGCTATCAACCATAAATATACATCGCCACATACATGGCTGTTTTCTTAAATAAAGTAAGGCTATCATATGGAGTAATTCCATCCGTAGTCCAATTCACACTAAAGTCAATCTAAAAACTGTCCCTTTTATTAAATGAAGATGGAATATCTTGTTTTATGTAGTTTTCTCTAATAACTAATCTGGAAAGAAAATCATCACTATTAGGGGTCGTTTGGTTGGGAAACAAGTTATCCTGGGATTAGTTATCCCAGATTGTTATCCCATCCTCAATGTGGGTTAAAAATAACACTATAATCCGGGGATAACTAATCTCGGGATAAGCTATCCCGATATTTTATCCCAACCAAACGTGGGATAAACCCATCCAAAAATTAATCCTGGGACTATTTATCCCTTGTTCCTCATACCAAACGAGCCCTTAATGTTTAAGCTCCGCAAATAGAATTAGATGGTAAAACTAAAACTAACTTTGAGAAGATACGGTCAAAACGATCTAACATGATGAACAAATCTTTATTAGGAAAGATCTGAATGGACATGTGGGTAGACCAAGTGATAGTTTCGACCAAGGACAAGGACCATTTGGTTATGGTACTAGGGATGAAGAAAGGAAGGTACTCTAGAGTTTGTCTCCCATTATGATTTAGTTTTAGCTAATTTTTTTACTTATTCCTTTCAATCACTAAGGTAGGAGTATGGTCTGGGTACACTTTACCCTCCCCAGACCCCACTTTGTGCGACTACACTGAGTATGTTGTTATTATTGTTCTTACACAAAAAAAGGAAGGTTATAATTTTGCTAAGAAGATTGATGAAAATTTATTGAGAAGGAAGTAATATCACCGCATCATATCCATCAACTTATAAAGGCATATGATAATGGGCAAAAAGAAGTCCTCTGTTGGGTACTTTAGAAGATAGGATGAATTTCAAATAAATAAATGACACACAATGATATATGTGAGGGAGCACGCACAGGTTTAAGAATAGTTGGAGGAGAAAGTAAGGAGTATCTATGTGTTTACACCTTGGATTATCCTTTGAGCAAATACTTCTTTATTCTAGTTGTATAAATGAGCTAATAAATGTCATATAGAATGAGATTGCATGATGCATGCTATAGATGATATTGTTTTAATTGATGAAATAAGTTAGGGAGTAAATCAAAAGTAGGAATCACAGAGACACACTTTAGATAGTAAAGATTTTAGAATAAGTATCGATAGTAAGTGTTTTAGAATAAGTAGAAGAAAGGATATATGCAATGCAAATGTATTCCTGTTTAAGAGGAATGATGCTCAAATAAGATTATATGTGAGTGGTGCTTAACGATCATTCAAGATATCTAGACTTAATTTTCCAGTAAAATGCTTTGAATTTTGGAACAAAATACATAAACTATATAGAACGATTAAATGAAGGACTGTTGAGTGCCATGCGGTAGGAAAATACCAAAAAAGTGGAAATAAGTTTTATAGAATGTTGTGAGACCAGTAATGGTATACAGAACTAAGAGTTGGACCTCCAAGGCTCAACACATCGGCAACATGAATGTCAAGGAAGTGCGGAAGTAAGATAAATGTGTAATCAAACAAGATTGGGAAAAAGTATAATGATAACCTTTGGCAGAGATCCTGAGTACCACACATGAAGGAAAAGATGTAGACATATCACTTGAATAGGTTTGATCATGTCCTACATAGACCTTCAAATGTAAGTCAGAAGTGGGACAGTATAATAATCGAAGGAGTTAAAACCAGAATGGAGTGAACCTGAAATTTTATGAAAGGAAGTTGTCGAAAAAGACCTACAATCTTTCAAAAGCCGTGTGGACCGAACTAAGAACAAGGTAGCAGTGTGGACCTAACTAAGAACAAGGTGCAAAAAAAAATAGTACATACAAGTCATGCCACTTAGTAAAATTAAGACATAGTTGTTATTGTTGCACTAACATTGAGTTCGGTGTTTGCCAAGGTGTATCTCTAGACTTATAAGAATCTTGTATATTAGTGTTAGAGTGGGTTAGAGTTCCACATTGGTTGGGAAATGGACCAGTGGTTTGCTTATATGGACATGGGCAATCTTCCCCTCATGAGCTAGCTTTTAGGGTTGAGCTAGGCCCGGGTACCATATGTTTCATGGTATCTGTTAAATATGGTAATTAGATATTATAGATATAACCATTAGATAGTGTAGATATTGGAGTATTAAATATGGTATACTTAGATAGTATAGATATGAAAATATCTCCAAATCCCAATAATTAGGCAATTAGGAGATTGTGTAATATTCTTATTAGTTTCTTTTTTTATTTACATTCTATGTAACAGCTATTTAATCCCATCAGCTTGAGGGAATAATCAAGCAATAAATTCCCAACTTCTCTTCTCTTCTCCTTCTCATTTCTCATGGCTCATAATGGAGATGGTATTCTGCCAACACCTAATGTCAGGGATGGATCATCTCAATCTATCACTTTGACTGGAGCAGACTATAATGACTACCTTTAGTACCAAAAATCAAAGCAACAATCATCAACTTCATCAGTTGTTTGCCCAATGCAATCTGGTAACTCCTTTACTTATGTCACACAGTCTTCATCTCAGGAACAAAGGATTCTTGATTCCGGTGCTTCTGACCATATTTCTGGTAACAAAAATACTCTCTCTACTCTTACTACCCCTTCTATCATCTCTACTGCTACTTTGGCTCATGGATCAAAGACTATTGTAAAAGGAATAGGTATAGCTCACCCTTTGCCTTCCATACCTTTAAAATCAGTCCTTTTTGCACCTGAATGTCCATATAATCTTATTTCCGTTAGCAAATTAACCAAAGACCTGAAATGTGTTGTAAACTTCCTTGAGGATTCTGTCTTTTTGCAGGATCGGAGTAAGGGACAGATGATTGGAAAAGGACATGAGTCACAGGGATTGTACATGTTATCCATTCTAAAACCACAGGTTGCTTTCACTTCCGCTACCTCCTCTGAATTGCTCCATAATCAACTGAGTCATCCGAGTCTCTTGAAACTATAGAAGATGGTTCCCAGTTTATCTTTGTTAGAATATGAGTCGTGTCAGCTTGGAAAACACACTCGTACCTCTTTCCCAAAGCGCGTCAATAATAGGTCTACCTCTATGTTTGAAATTGTTCATTCGGACATATGGGGTCCAAGTCATGCTAGTTCTTCCTTAGGCTTTCATTATTTTGGGACTTTTATTGATGACTATTCTCGGTGCACATGGTTATTTTTAATGAAAAATAGATCTCAGTTATCCTCTATCTTTCAGAAATTTTGTGCTGAAATTCGCAATCAATTTGGTACTTCCATCAAGAAATTAATCAGTGATAATGCTCGAGAATATTTCTCTACTTCTCTCTCTTCTTTTATGTCATCCCAAGGCATATTGCACTTATCTTCTTGTGCACATACTCCTCAACAAAATGGAGTTGCCGAGCGAAATAACAGACATCTAATTGAAACAGCTTGGACATTGCTCATTCACAATCATGTTCCTTTATGTTTTTGGGGTGATGCCATTATTACTGCCTGTTATTTAATCAATCGTATGCCTTCATCTGTTTTGCAGTGTAAGAGTCCACACTCAGTCCTTTATCTAGACCATAATTTGTTCTCCCTTCCTCCACGTGTTTGGTTGCACTTGTTTTGTTCATAACCTTACCCCTGGAAAAGACAAACTTCAACACAAGACTTTTAAATGTGTCTTTCTTGGGTATTCTCGTTTACAAAAGGTTACAAATGTTTGATCCTTCTACCAATAAGTACTTGATCTCTGCAGATGTTACCTTTTTTGATACTTCTCCATATTTTTCTCCTAATATGCATAATCAAAAGGAGATATCAGCAATCCTTCCAATTCCAATTGTTCCACCCCCAACTCCATCTCCGCCTCTTAAGGTCTATTCCGGACGACCTCAACCTCCTGCTGAGCCTGCTAATCCAGTTAGTATTTCTAACTCTGATATAGGTACACAAAGCACTCCTGCTGACTCATTACCTGCTCCAACAATGTCTCCTACTACGGTCGAGCACTCATCAAATGATCTTCCCATTGCTCTTCACAAAGGTTCTAGAACTACTGCCACTCAAAATCCCATTTATACTCATTTAAGTTATCATCGTCTGTCACCTTCATATCATGCATTCATTACCAGCTTATCCACTGTCAAAGTTCCCAAGACTGTGGCAGAAGCACTGGTTCATCCAGGTTGGCGTCATGCTATGATTGAGGAAATGACTGCTTTGCATAATAATGGTACTTGGGAGCTTGTTCCTTTACCTAAAGGCAAAACCACTGTTGGTTGTCGTTGGGTATTCACAATTAAGGTAGGATCAAATGGAGCTATTGATCGTCTCAAAGCGAGACTGGTTGCTAATGGATACACTCAGATTTATGGCATTGACTATGAAGATACTTTCTCACCAGTTGCCAAGACGACCTCTGTCCGTCTTCTCATCTCTATGGCAGCAATGACTTATTGGCCTCTTTTTCAACTGGACATCAAAAACGCATTCCTTCATGGAGAACTTGCTGAAGAAGTTTATACGGAGCAACCACCAGGGTTTGTTGCTCAGGGGGAGTCTGGACTAGTCTGTAGACTTCATCGATCCCTTTATGATCTCAAGCAATCTCCCAGAGCATGGTTTGGTCATTTTCAAGCTGTTGTCCAACAGTTTGGAATGATCCAAACAGAAGTTGATCACTCCATATTCAATAAGCATTCACCTCATGGCAAACATATCTTTTTAATTGTTTATGTTGATGACATTGTTATCACAGGTGATGATCATAAAGGTATTGCTCAACTCAAACAACACCTTTCAAGTCATTTTCAGATTAAGGATTTGGGCAAGCTGAAATACTTTCTAGGCATTGAAGTGGCATAGTCTGGCAATGGTATTGATATAACACAAAGGAAATATGCCTTAGACATTTTGGAAGACGCTGGTATGAAGGATTGCAAACATGTGGACACACGCATGGATCCAAATACTAAGCTTATTCCAGAACAAGGGGAGCTTCTAAAAGATCCTAGCAGATATCGGAGACTTGTTGGCAAACTGAACTACCTTACGATCACACGACCAGACATCTCATTTGCTGTTAGTGTAGTTAGCCAGTTTTTGCAATCACTTTGTCATAGTCACTAGAATGCAGTGATTCGTATTCTGCGATATATCAAAAGCTCTCCAAGACAAGGTTTATTGTATGAAGACAAGGGAGACGCCCACATTGTTGGATATTCTGATGCAGATTGGGCAGGATCTCCTTCTAATAGGCGTTCCACTTCAGGTTATTGTGTTCTAATTGGAGACAATCTAATATCCTGGAAAAGTAAAAAGCAAGATATCGTGGCTAGATCAAGCGCAGAGGCGGAGTATCGAGCTATGCCATTGGCTACATGTAAGCTTATATGGTTGAGACAACTTCTCCAAGAATTGAAGGTGGGAGGAGTTGAACCAATGAAATTGATTTGTGATAACCAAGCTGCACTACATATCGCTTTTAATGCCATGTTTCATGAAAGAACGAAGCACATTGAGATAGATTGTCACTTCATTAGGGAGAAGATTGAGTCTGGATACATTGCCACAAGTTTTGTCAACTCAAAAGATCAACTGGCAGATATCTTCACAAAATCACTCCGAGGATCCAAGATTGACTATATTTGTGACAAGCTAGGGGCATACGACTTATATGCTCCAGCTTGAGCGGGAGTGTTAAACATGATAATTAGATAATATAGATATTACCATTAGATAGTGTAGATATTGAAGTGTTAAATATGGTATACAATAGATAGTGAGAATATCTCCAAATCCCAATAATTAGGCAATTAGGAGATTAGGTAATATTCTTATTAGTTTCTTTCCTTATTTACATTCTATGTAACAACTATTTAATCCCATTAGATTGAGAGCATAATCAAACAATCAATTCCCAACTTCTCTTCTCTTCTCCTTCTCATTTCTCAGTATCATAGCCAGGTCCATTCCCATTTGGGCACCCGGTCCACGCTCCAGTTGAGTTAGGGTGTGAAGGGGGGTGTTAGAGTAGGTTAGCATTCCACATTGATTGGGGAATAAACTAGTGGTTTGCTTATATAGACTTGGGCAATCCTCTCCTCTCCTCATGAACTAGCTTTTGAGGTTGAGTAAGGCCTAGGTGCCATTTATTTACAGTTAGTGTAGGGGTAAATGTGAGTTCAGAGAGCCTCTAGTTTTAGAGAATTGCTAATTTAGCTTAAAACGGAAATTAGATAGTATTAGATGCCATTGGTCCAAATAGAGCAGAATCAATATAGAGGATTTATTCAGTTGAGCCTAAATATTTTGAGACAGGCATAGTTGATTGATTTTGGTTAATTGAATTATTTCAAATCAGCGGAAATTCAATTGAGAATCTAATCGAAAAGCATGACCAACCGCCATAGATTGAAGTTATTATTTCAAAGAATACAATAAGAAGTTCAAAAAGGGGGCTAAAAAGCATGCTTAAAAAGGATATCAAACTGTCTTTTAAGAAAGTCGTTCTGAATATAATGTGCAATATGAAATGATTTTAAGTCATGTACATAATAATAGTGGTGTCTTTGAGGTCTAAACCTTCTGGTAAATAAATTATCCTATGTTAAAATGGCCAAACTAGAGCATCTTTAGGAGGTTACTACTCGAATATCTATTAAGAAGGTTCCAAAATATTTTATCTGAGACTTCATTGAGACATATAAGCTCCTTCACCGTGGCCATAGAACTGAAGGAACTGCTAACAGAATTCAAGGAACTGTTATCTTGCTAAAATGTATTAGGGGTACAACTGCCACCAAGAGCTAGTTTGATCACTTTGCAGAAAATGTTTATCCCACTATACATGTAAACTGTCATTTCAATCCAAGGTACAAATTCTCAGAGATACTCGAGATTCCGTAAGGAACAAAATTGATTCTCGCCATTTCACTCAGAAAAATTACTAACCTATGATGCAATCACATGTAAATCAAAGTTATGTGGTGGATCAAGGAAAGAAAGATTTTGGAAGGAAAATTACATTCAATCAAGGCATTAGTAATACAACTGCCTAACTTGCAACGTTTCAATTTTAGTAACAAGAAGAGAAATAGCAGCAAAATACACCAAGCATATTGAAGGGGCCTTGATACTTTACCTGAAACTTGTCGACCAATTCAGAGATCTGAAAGGTAAAGGATGCGTACAAAATCTCAACCATGAAGGCCACTGCTGGCCTACAAGCTACGTGAAAGCACTCATTATCCACACAAATACACACATCTTTAGGTGAAGGCCTAACTTTTCCACTATACAAATAGGCCAGCACACTCACCACAGCATCATAGCTCACCTCATACTCTTTCATCAGCTCCTTCAGTTCCAGCTTCGTCTTCCTGTCTTTACCACAGAAGACATTCTTAAAGAAAGGACTTCTCGCCGACAAAATGCACCGGTGCACCGTAATTTCCTTACCGCTAGGAACCACAAGCTTGGCGTCAGCGAAGAAGTCGAAGTCCGGCGAAGACGCATCGAAGATAGACTCTAGTGTTTCTGAAAGACGTTTCAGGGAAGTGATGTCCGCCGGTGAAGTTTCCGGAGAGAAAGATTCAGTCATGCCGTCGATGCAGCATATACTACTGCTTCCACTGATGTCATTAGAATCCGAAAAAGCAGTCCTACTATCCATTACAGCAAGATTTACATACGTTCTGCGTTAAAATTGAGCTATGTATGGTTATGGGAGAAAGGGAAAAGAGAGGGATCATTGGGAAGAAAGAGCCATTTTAGTTGGGCAGAAACAAATATTCCAAGAAATTGAACAAGGGCTAGTTAGGAATTGGAAAGAGTGAGGAGGAAAAGGGGCAGAGAAGAGGGGAAAAGAAGAGGACAAAGCCATGGACATGGAGATGGAGATATAGTAAAACAAAAGGTCTTTTTCCTTTTGCAATTTCAAAGTCAAAAGAAAGAAGAAGGGAGCTCTTCAAAATCAAAGTATATGATGGATAAACATTTCATCTTCAACTATTATTTCAAAATATTAAAACTAGCCTAAAAGATTTATTTATTTATTTAAAAAAAATCAATCTTTGGAGGCTATTTTATTCATGCAGAAAATAAGGTCCGCCCAAAAGATTTTAAATTTATTTGAGAAATAATTATTTTTTAAAAAAAAAGTTTCAAGTAAAATTCTTATCCGATCAGAATAATACCATTTCAACTTCAACTTGCTTAAATATATATATACACATTTTTTTTTGCAATTGTACAAAGGTAAGTAACTCAGACAAAATTAGTTTAAGGTTGTAACAACAATAAATAAATTAAAAAAAGACAAGAAAGAAAGATGAAGGACGTGATGACTGAAGATGAGGTGAGAAATAGTAGAAAATAGAAAGTGTCCACATCCTGAGCTCATCAATTTACGTGTTCTTTTCCAGCAGAGGCAGAGGTTGCTTATGTCCCTCGTCCCTTCGATCACCACCGTTTTGTCTTTATCTTCACTTCACATGTTTACGTAAGAAAAAAACCATACCACAAATAAATTGACCTATTTATTATAATGGCTTGCTTCAATTTAATAATCGTTTAGTTCTCTGTCCATTTAATGTGGACATACTTCAGTTGCTTGGATAGAATATTACGCAATATCAACTTGCAATTAAGATTTGACTTTATTGGATTTAATTGATTTCCTCCAAATGGTGCAACTTGGGAAGCAATTTCAATATATGAGTCTGTCAGATATTTTCTAGTAAGTGGTGGAAAACACACTGCCCATTGTACGCCTTCAATACATGTTTTTGATTTTAAAAAAAAAAAAAAAGACTCTTGTAAAATTATACAGTATTTATATTAGGATGTCCTTTCAAACATGTGACCTCAATTAGTATTTAAAAGTACCTGAAAGACGCGTTTTAACTTATAAAAGACACCAAAGACGCACACTAATACTTGCACCTTTCGGGCGAATATGTCTAACACTTTTTCCAACTGATTTGATCTCTTATGTGCCTTCTAACACTATTTCCCATTCCTCGACCTCTATATGTACATGCAATATGTTGTTATGCATACCAATAAGTTCATAAAATTATGTCCTTCGAACTAAATTTGGAGAAAAAGGTTAGTGATTTTTTAATACTATACGCCTTTTATTCATAGTCAATGTTATTTTCTTTTACAAGTCTAAAAATGTCAAATGAACGCCTTCTTAGAGTTACAATTTGTAGGGGGATATAATACATGAATTTGACGTAGATATAGTTGTGGTGTTTGTGTGGTTGTTAAAATTTCGTTAAATAGTGAGTATGATTGGCGGAAACTTGCATATTAGAACAAGGACTAGCCTGAATGAGTTTAAGACTTGTTATTCAAGTAGATGGTCATTTTTCATTGTTCAGGATTATGCTTGTTATTATGAAATGCTTATAGTCAATAATGAGTCTTTGGAAGATTTTATAGTGACATCTGATGTAGTGCACTATTATTATGAATCTTGATTTACTGGAGATGTATATTAGAGTTAAATTGTTGGATATTATTGAACTCGCATGTAATCCAAATGCGTCCTCTTTAAATTTTACTGCACCCTTCTTGAATTTTAATAAGCTCCCTCCTAATCTTTACAAATCCTCTCTATATATAGAGCAGTTTTCCTAAATTTCAAAATTTAACGAGCTTCTTATTACAGATTATAGCACCACAAATTGATGTTCCATTGAGTAGATATGGCCATAGATGTACTAAGTTGGTAAAAAAATTTGATGTCGAAAATTATCATTATTATAATTTTGGAGATGGTGTAGGAACTAGTAGGTCTCCATACATTTTGGTGATTCCAAGAATTTATGAAATATTGGGTAGAGTAGAAGTTCATGCTCAGGGAAACGAAGAGTTTGACAATTTTGACAGCAATTCCCTGAATTATACATATCAGTCAGATGAGATGGTTGACTCTGGTGATAATGATGAAAATAACCAGCAAGGAGTGGAAGATGTACAATGATCACGGCCAAAACTTGTCTTAAAAAGGATATGCGGCCACTGCAAATATAAATTTAATTTTTAAATTCAAAGTCGCATCTCATATGCCCACCATTCTTTCATGCAACATTCTAGATAACACCTTGTTAGCAAAGGTGCTAAGACTGATAGGTCTTAGATCAATGAAGCTCACTACATTCTCCTTTTTGGGAATTAGCACCAGATTAGTAAGTGTGATAAACCTGGGGATTTCATATCCACAGAGAAATGCTCTGACAATCTTGGTGATGTCTGCTCCTACAATCTCCCAACAATCTTGGAAAAATACTCCTGAGAAACCATCTGATCCACTAGTACTGTCTCAGTTGAGTTTAAAAATAATCTTTTTCACTTCCTCCATACTTGTGTAACTTGACCATCTCCTCATTTTGTTCTCTGAAATTGAGTTAGGAATGTTATTCAACTATTCAACAGTGAAGATTCATTAACTATCCCAACCTCTCTGAACTGATTAGTAGAAAAGGACACTGCTGTAGCTCCAATGTTTTCATTTTTGTTCACTGTGTCTCCTTGACTAGATTGTGTTTCCTCAATGTGTAGTTTTTTTCTTCTTCCTTTGACATAATAATGTAAGAACCTGGTGTTTCTATTCCCATCTGTGAACCATCTCATACTTTCCTTTTGCTTTCAATATTCCTCCTCCATATAAGATACCTTTTTAGATTAGCTTCTACTTTACTTAACTCCATCCTGCTCTCCTGTGAAGACATAATTTCTAATTGAATTTCCTTTACTTTGATAACATCTTCCAATGTAGAAATTTGCTGAAAGATGTTACCAAAAGTTTGCTCCACTTTGTTAAAGCCCTTTTCACTTTTTTCATTTTAGCTTGAAACTCCATGAAAGGGTTGCCCACAAAATTAGTTAACTAGTTTTCCTTCACAGTATTCTTAAATTGATGATGTTTTATCCAGAAATTAAGAAATTTGAAGGGTTTAATTATTGGCTCTGTGTTATCAATAATCCGTAGAGGTGCATGATCTGACCCTTGTCTCACAAGATGTTGTACTTTAGAAGTAGGTAATATGTCAAAAAACTCCTGATTTCCTATAACTCTATCAAGTCTTTTAAAAAATATACTCTTCTTCAATTCTCCCATTCCACCATGTGAATTTACTTCTAGTGGTTCTAATCCCCATCAATGCGCAGTTGTTAAGACATTGAGCAAAATCACTAGCCTCCAACTGTGTAAAAGTAAGGCCTCCCAGTTTCTCTTCTTCATTTAGGATGATATTAAAATCTCCTCCTACCAATCGAGGATCCTGATTATGTACTGCCACTTCTTCCAAGTTTTCCCACAGCTTTATCCTCTCCATTGGATTATGTCTTGCATAAACTGCAGTTATCTTTATAATTTTGTTATACACTTTGAAATTCATAGTGAGTTATTGAATGCTATCTAGCACAACCTGTTCATGCCAATCATCACTCTAAAAATCTAAATCTTTGAAGAACAATTGGCTATTCCATTCTTAAAGCCTAATATTCTTTTGTATTGTTATAACTCTATAGGGTCTTGAAAAGGTTCCTTGAGAACTATAAATAAATATTGGTTTCTTCTATTAAGTTTTATTAACCTCTTAAATGAATTTTGAGAGTTAACAGATCTTATATTTCAAAAAAAGATTTTACCAATTATTGATCACTATTGATAGTTCTTTTCCGGCTACTCCTTCTTTTGACCTGTAAAGGGACATTAGGCTGCCCATGTTTGTCCTTTTTAATTCCACTCCTTAGGCCTTCTATTTGTCTTGAAGATAAATCTCTTGTTTGTGCTACATTTGTTATATTAGGACCCATATCCCCATCTTCTTCTTGATTCTGAATTTGCTACTCCTGTGCCACTGTCAACTCTTAGAGATCTAGAACCTCTTCTCTCTTATACTCCTGCTGTACAATACTGATTGGGTTTCCTCCCTTCTGCCCTCTCTTGGCATTCTCTATGTTGTCTGGCTGCCAAACAACAATAGTTGTCTCAGCTTTTTCTGAGATTTTTCCTACTAATAGCCCTTGCACCTCACTCTCAACTTCTTCATTCTCTCCCTACTTAGTTGTTGATTAATTTTCCATTTCTTCCCTATGAATTTATGTTCCTTCCTTGCTTTCCCTTGCTTGTTGTGTCCTTTATGTCTCCACCTAATCATGCTCCTGATTATTCAATGCTTCATATTTGTTGGTGGTCTTTACTGAATTCTCTTTTTGAGATTGTTTTTGTCTCCACACCTGCTCCTTACTCCATTTTCCTGGCATTCTCCCTTTCCCTTAGTTCTTTCTATTCCTTTGAATTTGGAAATCCTCCTTGTCCTTCGTTATCTCTCCTTCTTCTTTTGAGTTTTTACCTTCCGTTTTCTCAAGGTTTTGTTGTGTCTTTTCGTTGTTGACTCTCTTCTTTCTTACTTCTTCTCCCCCTTCCCTCTTTTTGGATACAACTCCGATTGGATGACAAAACACTCCAGTTCATTGTGCCCTTGAATTCTGCAACTCTTGCAGTATTTCGGTACATGATCATATTTAATAGTAATATATTTTTCCATCACCTCTTCGGACTGCTTCCTCATACCAATATTGGTTCTTTTGGGGAAGCAATCTAAGAAATAAATGGCACAATATGGTGGTGAAACTATACATAGCAAAAGCCTATGATAGGCTTTCTTGGATTTATCTTGCAAAGGTGTTGAGAAGGTTTGGATTCTCAGAAATAAGTATTGACATATGATGAGTTGGTAATTTACCAACTCATTTAGCTTTTTAAGCATGAGCTATTGCTTTATTTTCACATAAATTAGGAAGGTTTTATGTCTTTTCTCTTTTTTTTTGTGCAGGCATTTAACTTAGACAAAGAAAATGAAAGAAATGAACTGAAAGCAATCTGTTGGAATAAAAAGGGACATGCATGCTGCACATGGGCACCTATCTTTAAGTAGGAGAATCTAGAAATGTGTTGAAACCTGACCTGCAAACCACGGATTGGCATCTGTAGACCACAGGTGTCACTGCAGATGACATACAAAGAACACTATCTAGGCTTGAGAAGTGACCTGCGGGACGCAAATTTGTACATGCGGAACGCAAGTTTCGTGAAAGTGACCCGCGTCACTGTTGAGGGCAATATCATCCAGATTGAGCACAAGTGTACTTGAGAAGCTTCCAAGGGCAATTTTGGAAATCTATGCAAAAGAAATTTTAGAGATTTTATCCCAATTGTACATTCACATATTATGTCATTGATTTTGTAGAGAGAAGAACATAGAGATAGAAAGAGAGAGTACAATTTATTTTCTTCTTCTTCAATTTCCATTGGGTAAGAACTCCATTATTGCAGACCTTAAGCATGAAATTACTTACTTAATGTGATGAATTTAGAGAAATTCTTTGTGGGTATAATTTCTCTCTATTTACTTATGAGTAGCTAAATTTCTTGCTAAGGGTGTGTATGCATGATAGGTGTCTACATTTGATTGGGTGTTGATGAATTGTTCTTAGATTTGAGTAGTAAGCATGGATCTGTTGTTTCCACCAAGATTTAATTCAATAATTCAATAATTGAGGGTTGCAGATATTGATTTAGCTTTCTTATCTTTCTTCTTCTTGAAAGAGGGAAGTAAGATTTGGGTGAGGATTCAATAATGAGGAATTGGGTGTGTGATGCTTGGGCTTGAGCTAGAGCTAGAGATAGTCAAGATCCATATTCATATTCCATTAAAGGGTTAAGGCTAGAGATAGTTTAACCCATCCTCAAGCTTTGATGGTTGGTTTGTTGATTGGTTTTGGAGTTTGAGAAAATCCAAGGTAAACACATCATTTTGGTTGAGAAACATAGGGTGTAGCCATAACTAACACTCTCCACACTCTAATTGAATCTAAAATTTTTTAATCAACCCTTATCAAGTCGACGCCCCATTAAATGCACATCCCTAGTCGCTCTCATTGATTGTAATAAGTCACTTGCCCCTGCTTTGTATTATAATTTGATATCAATACTTACTTCCTTTTTCCTTACATTATGTTGTTTAAACATGACGCTAGCTAGTTTGAGCTGATTTACAACTTTTGGATAATCTCTCCTCAATCTCTATGGGATTCGACCCCGACACTTGTTGAAAATTTATCTTCTTAACAACGATCGTAGTCACCTCCTTTAAAAGGGAGAGTTGCATTAAGCGTTATAAAAAAAATGACGCCGTTGCCGGGGATTGAGATTTGATTGTCAATTGTTGTTTATTGATTCAAACTTGTATTGCGTCTTATTTTATTTTTATTTTCATTAGTTTTTATTCTTACTATGGCATCATGAAATGAAACTAAGTTTGGTGGTTGCAACCCATATCTTGATGACCCAAATCCTTATCGTGGAGGACCTTATTGTTTGCAAGATTGCAAATATGCCCCTAGAAGAGAGATGTGTGCACCTTCTCTCTCCTATGATGGGTATAATTGCACTTTACATGGTAGTCATGGCGGACATTAGGGTGATTGTCCCAATTATTTCACTTCTCCATACAGTTTCTATGACAAAAATGCTAGTGATGCTCTTAAGTTTGATATGAATGATGACATGGTATGTGAATGATGAAGCACTGCATATGACTGTATGAAATCCATGCTCCATTTTTTTTAGAATGGGAGTCTAACTTAGAGAAAGATGCCGACTCCTCAATACCTATGGAATTGTCTACCCTTTAAGAAGAAATCTCTAATTCTCAAAAGAAGAAACTGAGGAGATATTAAGAAGCATAACAACAAGGAGTGAACAATAGGGCCTAGTCCTGGCTTACTGGTGCGAAGAAGCTCAACATGATGATGAGGAAGTTATCCAAAACATGAATTTTTCCATGGGAGGATGTGGAGGATGTGCACAAGCCTTACAAAATCTCCATCATGAAGCAAAACTTGACCAGGTTTAGCAAAGTCAAGAAGTGGAGCTATTAGAAATTGCTACTCAGAGGTGATTGAATATTGCTAGAAGAGGATGAATGGAAGAGGGTCATTTTTATCTCTCGACGTAATATAGCTAGATTTCTAACATGCTCCATCTGAGAAATTCTTCCATGGCCAAGAAGCACAACTCAAGATCCACAGTGAAGACGAAGACACTCATTACGCCTGATGTTGATGATGGAATTAAATGACCACCACTCACTTTTGGTAGCGTCCTCCCTCCATAATTCCAGTCAATTTTGGAGGAAAATGAAGCTATCATCGATTCAGATTCAGCACATTATGTGCACCTTGCTCCCTATGGAGACACCACATCTAACTCAGATAAAACTGCGTGGAGACTACACTTCTAGGATGTTGATATCTTATCCATCCTACCCCTGTTGCTTAGCTTCAGTTTAGAGATAATCGGACGATGTAGAAAGGTATGTCACTTGAACATATCCCTCCTAGATCTAAGGATGGGAAAATTTGCGTCACTATTGAAGATGCTGACATAAAAGAATAGAGAAAATATTGGAGATTGCACTAATGGATACGTTATTGGTGATGCACCATTCATGAAATCAATGGAAACTCTTGTCATGCACACCTGGTCCCAAGTAGCTAAACCCCAGGTGTTGTTACACGATGAAGGGTATTTTGTGTTCCTATTTGCAACCGTGGAGGATTATGAGAAAGTATTACAAGCTATCCCTTACACTTTCTAGAATAAACCTTTCGTCTTGTAGGAATGGGATATTAATTTCCAGTTTAATCCAAATTTCATTACCACTATTCCATTATGGACGACATTCCCTGGGATACCGATGGGAGATTGGTCTGGCGAGGCACTTGGCAAGGTTGCCAGCACAGTAGGAAAACCGTTGCATACAGTTGAATGCACTGCTGTGAGAACCATAATTTCCTAGGCTAGAGTCCTCATTGAAACTGACGTGTCCCAGCCTCTTCCTGAGTCTATTGTGATTAACACGCCAACAGGAAGTTTTGATCAACCAATTGCCTATGAATGGAAACCTAAGTTTTGTACAGAGTGTATGAAATTTGGGCATGAAGTCACTACCAATTGGAAGGGTGTAAAACATGATTATAAGGAGCAGAATTTTCAGGAAGCTAGAAGAAGGAGACGTAGAAGGCGCAAGGCTAAGCCTCAGCATTAGAAACAGGGCTGGGTGGCCACAAAAAAAGTGCTCTTGCTAACTAATAAGACAACTGAAGCAGGGATGGTACCCCAGTCTACTGCTACCTCTGATGGGCACCATATGCAGCTAATACAAGCACCAGGGATTCAAACTATCAATGCTTTTGCTATTCTCCAAGAGGTAGACACTGGTCAGTTGGAGGAGAAAGGGAGAAGTTCTCACACCACATGATTATAGCCTCATGGTAACATTAAAGGGCTGAGTTAGCCCTTGAAGTAGAAAGAATTAAAGTTGTTTCTGTAAAAACACAAAGTAGATGTAATGGGAGTTATTGAAACCAGACTGAAGGAACACAAGGCAAAAGGAATTTTACAAAAAATTGGCCATTATTGGTCCTTTTAGCTGTAACTACCCTATGGCCTATAATGGGAGACTATAGTTGTTGTGGAATTCAAATGTTCAAATACAGATAATACATAAGCATGAGCAATACATACATTGTAAGATACAGGACTAAGGGGGTCATTTTCTGGCAGATGTTACTTTTGTATATGCTAACAATGACTTACAGAGTAGAGAGGTATTGTGGAAAGAGCTTATATAGGTGGGATATCACATACAAGGAGCTTGGCCGCTATGTGGAGACTTCAATAATGTGCTCACCTCTGATGATAGGATTGGTTCTGCTATCCAACCATAGGAGACTCAAGCTTTCCAAGACCGTGTGGATCATTTATAACTTACTAGTCTTAATACTAAAGGTTGCTATTTCACAATCTTAGTAAGCAAGAAGTGGGTAGTAGAGTCTATTCTATAATTGATTGGACTTTTAGTAATGGAGAATGGATGAGAAGATATGGATATGTAGAAGCTGACTTCCTCACACCAAAGGTCTCTGATCACTCTCCATTACTAGTGCAATTAACTCAGAATGGCATCTCAAGACTTAAACCTTTCAAGCTATACACTACTGTTCTTCATCATCGTAATTTTGGCAGAATACTGGAGGCTGTGGGGGAGAAGAATAAAGGGTACTAAGATGTATCAGCTATGGATGAGATTGAAAGCTGTGAAGGTGGGGTTGAAAGAGTTGAACACTTATATGGCATCATACAAATAGAAGCTGCAAAAGGCTCAAGTTGAGCTTGACAGAATTCAGACACAACTTGTTCTACAACCATTAGATGCAGCCTTAATAGAACAAGAAAAACTCATGTTGATAGAGTTTAAAAACTGGAGTGTAATAAAAGAATAGTTTCTGAGGCAGAAATCAAGGGTCTCTTGGATAAGTAGTGGAGATGCTAATACTAAGTATTTCCATGCCTAAGTGAAAATGAGAACCTATAGGAACACTATTGTTTCTATCTATAACTGTGCTGGTGTCAAATTACAGGATCCTAAAATGGTAGAAGCTGAGTTTTACTCCTTCTCAAACCTCCTAGGACAGGCATCGCATGAATTAGAGCACCCCAATC
This sequence comes from Datura stramonium, assembly GCA_018107945.1. Classification (NCBI taxonomy): domain Eukaryota; kingdom Viridiplantae; phylum Streptophyta; class Magnoliopsida; order Solanales; family Solanaceae; genus Datura; species Datura stramonium. The sequence continues at coordinate 261,872 of JACEIK010001060.1, forward strand.
TGGAAGTCATCAGAAGAGGTCCTTGCTTAACACATAGNTCCAGTATTGACCTTATCAGAAGGAACAAATGGATCGCATGAATTAGAGCACCCCAATCTGGAAGTCATCAGAAGAGGTCCTTGCTTAACACATAGTCAGAAATGTGCTCAGATCTCCTATCATTGACCATAATATTATGGAAGCTATTACAGGTATGCCTCTGTCACATCCCAAGACCGAAGAGGCGTGATCGACACTTGGTGTCGCACTTGACCGAGCGAACCCTGTAATCGTCTAACTAAAATAAGCCAGAATCAATGAGGTTTGACATTATAACACAAGTTACGTTAGAGTAAACGACAGACTAAAACAGAAGCTGGCTCACAGACCAACTAATAGATACACAATAGACCGCCAAGGCCACAGAATGAAAAACAACTATACGATATGGCCCACCTAGTATACAACAACACTACAACCACAAAAGATGTCTATGAGTCTCTATGAATACAACAATAGTCAACTATTTAGGACAGGGCCCCGAACTGCCCTTAACTTAAACACCTAGCAACTTTGAAAGACCTGGAGTGCACCGCTCAGCTGGAACTTCGCTCAGCAATCAAGAACTCAATCTACCAGCCCACCATCACCTGTAGGCATGAATGCAACATCCATACTAGGGCGTCATTACAATAATATACTGAGTATGAAAGGCAGAAATAACTACAAGATTCAAATTAGAGATCAATAGATATACTGAATATCGTTGGAGGAGAACTCAACTTAAGTAAACACGTAGAACCTACCTGGCCCCTATAATCCTGGAAAGTACAAGAAGGCACAGAAACAAAACCTACCTGGCTCCCATAAGCCCATCAAGTCCAACAAGTAAACAACATCATCATAACATTTAGCCGACACGCTCACCTGTCATTACCTCTAGACCTCTTAATGGCCTCAGGTAACACCAACCATCATCTAGCATCCACTACTATCAGATAACATATAACACAAGCAACAATCATAATATAAAGCCAAACATATCAAAAGTAAACACCAGTCAATCAACATCATCAAACAAGCACTGTCGGACCCTCTCTTGGCTAGCCAATTGCGATCCCAGGAAGTCTCAGAATAGACATATACGACACTATGGAGACATGTACCTCTCCACACGTCTTGCATGTATCAAAATGTCCCTATGAGAGGAAAACTCAACTCCACCATAAGCTAATTGTTCTACTCCTTGGAATAAACCCCGCAGCCGGACCTACTCTCAGCGTTGGGTATCCACAAATTCCAAGGGCCTCAACACATGCACACAAACACAATCACAACATTCAAAATAAACAAAAATAATAATAATTTTCAAACAGCCCACAACCAACTCTCAAATCCCACCAATCGACTATCACAACATAGTACTATTCTCGCACATCCAACCGTTCGCCAACGAGCGACTAATTGAGATAAGGATCACCATTCTAACCAGTTTATCCCTGATCTTTACAAGAATCCCACAAGAAACTCTACTCACCACTAAAAACAAGAATCATCCTGTCTTGGTAGAAAATGTGGGCTCACATCACAGAANCCCTGATCTTTACAAGAATCCCACAAGAAACTCTACTCACCACTAAAAACAAGGGACATGACTAAGCCAACCCAAGCGTCACCATGGCCACCAATGTACCATCGACATGGCCGACCCGGTCGTCGACTCCAATATAACAAAAGACCGCCACAACCTTTGACCTTAAACAATCTAAACCCTCATTCACTTGTTAATATCATAACCTAATCTTAATCACACAAACAACCCATGACATGCTATAAGAACCACACGCCTCACACACGGCCTCTCGACATGAGCCTAATAATTCGCCATGACTATGGTTCTCGGTACTCAAGCTCGAGCCACCAACAAACCAGCACCTCATACACCCCTTTATCATCATATAAATAGTAGCACAAGAGTAAAATAAAAATATAACACAAAGCTTCACAAAACAACCAACACACACGTCTATACCGATGACAACGACTATAAAATTTATGCCGACAAAGGGAGGGACATGCCTAACATACCTTGGATTTTTTGTGAACCTAAACTAAGAGTGTAACACCCCAAGAGTTCTTAGGATCAAACCTGAAGGTTGATCCAGAGAAAAATAGGAAAATATCACCAGAGCCACAAGACGACTCAAGGGACGAGTCGTTGTAGGGAAAAATGACCCATTGTGTCGCTCGTGGTAAGTCCCCAGTCAGAATTTTTAGTGAAACAACAAGACCAACAATGACTCATTGGAAGATCTAATGGGTCGTTCTTAATGGTTATTGAATAAGTTTCAAAATAGGCCCAGGTTCGAGTTAGTGATGTCGAGACGATATAATGAGTCATTGTTTCAAGTACCGACTCATCCTGTCTGGTCGTTGGTTGGAGAATTAGAAGAGTAGCATAATTTTCCCTGGATGCAACAGATGAAGTAACGATCCATTGTTTCTGTTACACCCCGTAAGTTCTTGACACTTAGTTGGCCTATTCGCATGTTGGTTAAGAGTTTTAGCATGCCATACGTGCGAGAAAAGGGCTCGGAGAGAGACCGGACAAGCGCCAAGTCAGAGCGTCACAAGGCAAATACAACTTATAAATCGCATTCGACAAATGAGACTTATAAATAGCATTCGACAAATGCGACTTAAAGGCCCTAAGTATATAAGGTTCCCACTTCGTTTTAAATTATTTTCCCTTCATACAATTTCCAATAAACGAACAGAAATAGAGAGGAACGAAGGGTTTGATTAAATTTTCTTCCATTTACACCGTCAAACGCAGTCCAAACTCGAATTAACTTCGGGTAGCGAAGTATAAAGCTGTCGGGAGCATTCCTACGGAGTTAGTTTCGCGAAATTCGGCCGGCGAATCGTCGTCACGCCGAGCTAAGGTAAGTGGAATTTCTCCAAACTAGTGTTAATATACTCCCAGCATTAAAGTGAGTATTTCTCCCTTCTAGACC
>JACEIK010001060.1:273694-285556 GCA_018107945.1 Datura stramonium
CCTTGTCGGCCCGCATAGGTTCCCTTATGTTCAGTTGTTCTGGGTAGCTGTTATATTCCTACAGGTGGCTATAGGCCTTGTCGGCCAGAGGCTGTATTTATAGTCGTTATATAGCCCGTTGTTTTCATTAATCCAAAATTAGAGCCAGCCTGGCACCAGAAGTGCTTAGGCTCAGTAGTCTAGTAGTCCAGGTCCTAGTAGGGCACCGGGTGCCAGTCATGCCTCCCAAGGCGGGGCGTGACAGTTTCGTATGGTGAATCATCCTAAGTGGTTGTTGTTAGAACTTTAGTAGAGTACCAGAAGTGTTTTAGATACAATGGACGATCCAACGACCTGTGGTATGCTACGACGACCCGTTGGAGTGGTCATTGTAGTCAACATACAGTTTTTATGCGAATTTCCAGGGGTAGTTTTGTAAATTACCGAGCTTTCTAACTTCCTAATGACATCATTTTAAACCCCGAAAGGAGTGTTTTAAGAGGGTTTAGTTTATTCTAAGTCATTAGACTCCCATGCATACAAGATATTGAGATTCTCTTTCAAGATCAAGCTAGAATTCTCCCCAATTTCTTTTCAAATTTTCTTGGGCTTTCAAGGCTAGTTTGAAGATTAGTTTACCCAGATATATAGGGCCATGAATAAGGGATTTCTTCCACCATCATTCCCATTTCCCCTCTAATTCATGAATTCAAGTTTCTAATCAAGCGTATTGATTTCTAGGGTTTTAACCCAATTCTATGGGATTATCTATGATATGTTTATAGGTCTAATCCCCTCATGTTCTAGTGTATGATTTAAGTATAATGGGAAAATTTTACACTCAATTTGATTATAAATTCATGTTCTCAAGCTAGTAGAAATTATTCCCTATTATGCATGGTTTAATATAATTCAAGCCTATGATTTATGATTTCAAGTATGATGAAGTAAATTATGTTTTATGATTATAATGCATGACTTACACAAGAACCCTTCATGAATTTTATGGATTTTAGAATATTATGATTCCCTCAAGTATGCATGACTTTTACAAGTATCATGTTTATGATCATGGCCGACTTACGGGCCTCTTTCATGGCTAGTTCATGTATTTCAAGCATGTTATTAATCTCATGATTTCAAGTAGACCATGTACATCAAGTATGTTTCATGATTATGATATGAGTACTATATATGTTTTGGGAGTAGTATTTAACACTGAGTTAATTGAGGTTCCAATGCACCCAAGTCTCAAAACTACGTGCCAATGTAGCTATGATGGGGTACTCCACAAGAGTGTCACCCATGCCCGTATGGGCCACCCATGAGTGATATCACACCTTTTCATGGTCCTACCCTTGGTAAGGTACGGACACCCTCCCCACTAGGGTTTTACAAGTCGGACTACATGTATGCTCATGTGGGGTATGTCTGTTATAAGAATCTCCTATTGTTCCTTAATTTCTATATATAAGTATGTTCATACTTTATAACGGTACGACCTATGGTGTTTTACTATATGATTAATATCCTACATTTTTACTATTTTACTCTCATGATCTATCTTGACTTTCATCCATGGTTTTTTACTAGCATGTTTTACTTATCTTACACACTCAGTACATTCCAAGTATTGAACGCATACTTTATGATATATCGTTTCATGATATAGGGTCGAGTGATCCAGCTCAGTATCGCCAATAACTGCTTTATTTTCAGTCTAGTCTATCCCCTGTTTTGGGTGAGTCCTTATTTTTTCGAGGACAGTTAGTAGTTTTGCTTTGCATGTTACTTCAGTTTGTCAAATTCTAGTGAGCTAGTTGGGGATGTTGTCCCATCAGCTCATCGGATGTTTTAGAGGCTTTTCAGAATTATGTAGATGATTCAGCTTTCCGAGTGCTGGCTATGTTTTGGTCTATTTTGTATTTTAGACTTCAACATATTCATGTTTAAGTTTTAAGTTTTCACTTTAATTTATGCTCTTTAGTTTCTATGCACATGCCATGGGTTGACTTGGAGCCATTTGTGGTTCTAGGGCTCGTGTCTCGATCTGGGGTCCCGACTCAGGTTGTGACAAACTTGGTGTCAGAGCATTAGGTTTAGAGTGTCCTAGGGTGTTTGAAAGCTGCATTAAGTAGAGTCTTTTCCATGGGNCATGGGTGTGAAGCACGCCACACTTATGAGGAAGAGGGTACAAGATGTTTTAGGAAATTTCCCATCTTTCATGATCTATGTTGTGTGATGAAGTACCTCTCTATTCCTCTAACTCAAGCTATACGCATTTGTAGAAATATGCCTCCACGTCGAGTTAATGGTAAAATAAATGGCAAGGGGAATGGACATGACAACGGCTATGGAGATGGGCATCAACAAGCCCCACCAATACTTGTGGGTTCTTTGCTCGAGTAGATCACTCATGGCAAGTTTAGAGCAGCATTTCAGATGTTGGCACAGGCCATGAACGCTTAGGTCAACCAGCAGACGGTGGCCCATGTTCCCCAGAATGGGAACACAACAACGGTTAGAGTTCAAGACATTCTCAAGATGAACCCACCTGAGTTTCTGGGGTCGAAGGTGAATGAGGACCCGCATGAGTTCATTGAGGAGGTGCAAAGGATCACCCAGATTATGGAGGTGAAGAGAGAGAAAAGTGCAGACTTAGCCTCCTATCAGTTGAAGGTGGTTGCTTACATATGAGTTCGCTAGTGGAAGGATAGCAGGGGAGTTGGACCAGTCCCCATGAGTTCGTGACTGCCTTCTTGGACAGGTTCTTCACTAGAGAGTTGAGGGACGCGAAGGCGGCAGAGTTCGTCAACTTGAAGCAGAACCACAGGACAGTTCAAGAATATGCCTTAAAGTTTACCTGGTTGTCTAAATATGCACCGGAGATGGTTGCAAATCAGAAGGCTCGTATGAGCAAGTTTGTGAATGAAGTAGTAGATTCGCTGGTCAAGGAGTGTAGGACCGCCATGCTGAATAGTGACCTAGATTTCTCTCGGTCGATCATATATGCCTAGTAGATAGAGGTGGAGCAGATGAAGGAGAAGGAGAGAGAGGCCAAGAGGTCTAGGACAGGGAGCTATGGGCAGTTCCAGTAGAGGTTCGGTGGTAGATATCGCCCTCAGTCCCACTAGAGATCATTAGCCCTAACCCCATCTTCAGCCAGTGTTCCGTCTAGACCCAGACATGACAAGAGGGGTAGAGCATCAGACTCTAGAGGCTAGGGGAGCATGGAAGGAGAGCGCACTTTTCCAACCTGTGCGAAGTGGATCAAGAACCATCTTTGGCTATGTTTAGTTGGCTCAAATGCTTATTTTAGGTGTAGCAAACCCAGACATAGACTCAGGGATTGCCGTTCAGCCAGAAAGGGTGATGGTAAGTATGTACCCCTACTACCAGTTCAAAAGCTCCCCCAGCCCACCCATCTCAGTAGGGTGCATATTCTAGTGTAGGTGGCGGTCAGTGCTATAACAGGTTCTACGCGCTATCTTCTTGTCAGGAGCAAGAGGTCTCTCCCGACGTGGTTACTGGTATGTTACGAGTATTCCATCTTGATGTGTATGCATTGTTATATCCAAGGGCTACTCTATCTTTCATGACTCTTTATATTGCTGTTAGTTTCAGAGTCAGTCCGAAATGGTTAGTTAATTTTAGCTCGATGGGTGTATAAAAATTGCCTTGTAACAGTCTTTTAGACAGTCACCTTAACCGATCTAGTGAAGTTAGACATGACCGACATTGATATTATTTTTGGTATGGATTGGCTACATGATTATTATACCTAAGTCAATTATAGAACCTGTATGACAGAGTTTTGATTTCCAGGTGAGCCAGTCCTAGAGTGGAAGGGTAGTTCATCTGTGCTTGTAGGACGCTTTGTTTCCTATCTCAAGTCCCGGAAGATAATCTCTAAGGGCCGTGTGTACATCTAGTTCGGGTTAAAGATGCTACATCTGAGACCCCTACTCTTCAATTAGTTCTTGTTGTATGTGAGTATCCGAAGGTGTTTCCAGATGATCTAACAGGAGTCCCTCCTGAGCGGGAGATTGACTTTGATATTGACCTTCTTCCTGATACGCAACCTATATCCATTCCTCCTTACAGAATAGCTCTAGCCGAGATAAAGGAGTTGAAAGTGCAGTTGAAGGATCTCCTAGATAAGGGCTTCATTAGGCCTAGTAAATCCCTACGGGGTGCTCCAGTTCTCTTTGTTCAAAAGAAGGATGGTTCCCTTAGAATGTGCATTGGTTATCGATAGTTGAACAAGGTTAAAATCAAGAATAAGTATCCCCTCCCCAGGATTGATGACTTGTTTGACTAGCTTTAGGGTGCTAAGTGTTTCTTAAATATAGACCTCAGATCTAACTATCATCAACTTAGAGTTAGAGAGAGTGACATCCCGGAGACAGCATTCAGGACTCGGTATGGTCACTTTGAGTTTGTAGTTATGTCTTTTGGACTAAGAATGCTCCTACAACTTTTATGGATTTGATGAACAGGATGTTCAAGTAGTATTTGGATATGTTCGTGATTATCATAATAGAAGATATTCTCATATACTCTCGGAACAAGGAGGAGCATGCCACTCATTTGAGGATTGTGTTACAAACTCTCAAGGATCGCCATCTATTTGCTAAGTTCAACAAGTGCGAGTTTTGGTTGAACTCTGTAGCAATTTTGGGCCATGTGGTGTCTAGTGATGGTGTTCAGGTGGACTCTCAAAAGATAGAAGCGGTGAAGAATTGACCTAGACCAGTTATTCCTTCAGATATTAGGAGCTTTTTGGGTTTAGTTGGCTACTATAGGAGATTCGTTGAGGGATTTTCATCCATTGCAGCACCATTGACTAAGTTGACCTAGAAGAAAGTCAAATTTTAGTGGTCGAATGCTTGTGAGAAGAGTTTTCAGAAGTTAAAGACTCGACTCACTCCGTGTTACGACCCGGACGTACACCTGGATCATAGACACGGGACAAGGGACCCCGAGAGACCCCAAGTCAACCCATGGCACATGCATACAACTAATCTCATTTAATAAAGTAGAAAACTTAGCATAAAACATAGCAGAAACATAATCATAGTACAACAATCGGAAATACTAGACATATACATAAATTGAGTTCCACATCCTGTCTGAAAGCCTCTAATACATAAGATGGATTGATGGGAAAACATCCCCAACTAACCCGAACAGTACTGAAACATAAGATAACATAAGAGTTTGTCAAACCACCCTCGAAACAAGAGGATTCACCAATAAGCTGAGAACGTACGCTGAGATGGACTAAGGATGAGGATGCGCCTGAGGTCCGGACCCTGTATCATGAAATGATACAACATAGAAGGTATGCAGTTAGTACGTGGAATGTACCGAGTATGCAAGGTAAGCAAAACGGAGATTTAAAAGTAAAATAAAACTCATAAGTAAACGTAGGAGAAGGACATCATGCATATATCATAAACTCCATAAGAAAACATAAGGTTCAAGGTTTTCAAATCATTCATGAAGCGTTCATAATCATAATCGTAAATAAACATTTTCAAAACATAACTTGAGACAATAACATAAATATAACAATGCATAAAACATGCAGAATAATGGGAGGACTCGTCATAACTGACACCATCATGGTATAGCCTTTCATGATGCCCCAACTATCTCACTCAAGTGGGCAGAGCCGACCCTGACTTTCTAGGAAAGGGTCGTGCATTAGGAATGATATCACATTTGAGGGGATCATTATCAATACATCATATCATTAGAAACCCACGGTGGCACGTGGTTATGAGACACCGGCGTAGTCCTTTGAACGCCGGGCTGCTCGGTGCTAGACACGACTCTCAAAAACATGCATATAGGCTCATACATAAATCAATGACATCATGCATTAAGATTCATTGGCTAAAATATAAACATTAATCATATTTGATCCCCTTTAAAATAGGCTTAGCCAAGAATCGTAGGCCCTTTTCATCGGCCAGCATCATAATTTGATAAATCATGTCATTTATTTCATAAATCATAAATCATTCTTCATCATGTGGGCATTGCCCAATACTTTACCATAGTCATTTCTTTCAAAAACATGCTCATAAACATGGGAATTTGGAATCATGCTTTTCCATCATCAATAAACTCAAAATATAGAGTACTCACCATAAATCATAACTTCTATGAACTTTCATCAAATGAGAAATTTAGATTTAAAAGATTGAAACATGATTTTGAAGAAAATAATATAAAACCTGCCCACCATTCATAATTCAATAATTAAAACTCAAATAAATCATACCCATAAAGAGAAATCTCATTTTCATGCATTTGGGTAAACCCCTATGGATTTGAATAGGAGAATTCATGATTAAATTCAAAATTTGGGCATGGGTGTGAAAGGATTCACTCATTCTAAAACCCTACATACCTGTGGGCACTTGGTTCTTAATTTCCCTTGAAAGCCCAAGATGGAAATTTGGAGAATTTGAGGAAGAACACTTGAATCACCTTCTACACCCCTCTCTAACTCTTGCATGCATGAAATGAGGCTTAACATGGACTAATCCCCCTTTAAAGACCCTATTCCGACCTTAAAACGACATAGTTTAGGCCTTAGGAGTTTAGAAAATTACTAGAAGGCCCTTACTAATTCGCAAAAAATAACTACCAGGTGACCCTAACGGGTGACCTGAAGACTTTTCAGGACGGGAAACGACTCGTTGTGTCGCCTGTCAAGTACAATGCCTCACCCTCCATTAACAGTCCATAGGCTTGCTCACGACCCACCTCACGAGTCATTGGGATAGACCACGACTTGTGGGGCCCCATTTGTTAGGTATACTGGGAGCTTATTCTAACTTAACCCCAACCTCACCCCATGAGTGACATGACGACCCGTGGTAGCTGACCACGAGTCGTTCCACGTTCGTGTGGACCTCAATTCCTCAGCCTAGTCCAGCCTTCCCATGAGCCACCTGACAACTCATGGAGTGTCCTCACGAGTCGTCTAATGACTCATCCTGCACTGCTGCAACATTTTCTAGATTTTCCCCGTTTGTCTCCCAGGTCTGAACCTTGGGTTCTAGGGGTATAACACTCCGGCTCCAATATTAACCCTACCAGAGGGAACAAATGGTTTTATTGTGTATTGTGATATTTCTAGGGTTGGTCTTGGTTGTGTCGATAAAGTCATTGTGTATGCCTCTAGATAGCTTAAGACTTATGAGAAGAATTATCCGATGTATGACCTAGAGTTGGCAGTTGTGGTATCACGCCTTTTCATAATGGGGTCCTCCACGAGAGTGTCTCCCATGCCCGTATGTACCACGCATGAGTGATATCACGCCTTTTCATGGTCCTACCCTTGGCAAGGTACAGCCACCCTCCCGACTAGGGTTTTACAGGTCGAGCTCCATGTATGCTCACGTGGGGTATGTCGGTTATAAGAATCTCCCGTTGTTCCTTAATTTTTATATATAAGTATGTTCATACTTTATGAAGTTATGACCTATGGTGTTTCAGTTTATGATTAATATCCTACGTTTTTACTATTTTACTCTTATGATCTATCTTGAACTTTATGCATGATTTCTTATTATCGCGTTACTAGCATGTTTTACTTACCTTACATACTTAGNTACATTCCAAGTACTGACTGCATACTCTATGCTATATCATTTCATGATATAGGTTCGGGTGATCCAACTCAGTCTACTCGATAGCTTCTTTCTCTTTAGTCTAGTCCAACTCCTGCTTTGGGTGAGTCCTCATTTTTCCGAGGATAGTTAGTAGTTTTGTTTTGCATGTTACTTCAGTTTTTTAGATTCTAGCGAGCTAGTTTGGGAAGTTGTCCCATCAGTTCATCAGATGTTTTAGAGGCTTTTCAGACATTATCTAGATGATTTATCTTGTCGAGTGTTGGCTATGTTTTGGCCTATGGTGTATTTCATACTTCCGCTTGTTGCATATTTAAGTTTTAAGTTTCCGCTTTAATTTATGTTCTTGAGGTTTGACTTGGAGCCATCCGTGGTTTTAGGTCCCGTGTCTCGATTTAGGGTCCTATCTCGGTTCATGGCAGCCGAACCTCCACCCTTATAAGCATCAAGTTACTGCTTACGAGCAGCCCAAGTTACTGCCAAAATGCAGCCAACACAACTGAACAACAAAGCAAGACAAACGAAGCTTACCTGATAAGATTCATACGAATTCAACGGTAGAAACTCCGAGACAACAATCTAACAGCTTTAGCGCACCTATAACCAACCTCAAAAACTAAGGAAAACTAAAGGAAGAAGTCTTCACAATATCTTCACCACGAAACAACCACCAAAATCCCGGAAAAGAAACCAAAATGCAAGTTATATGCAATTTTTGACTTTCCGACATCAAAATCATATTGAACCATGGATTCCAGCCCCAAAACCATCAAGAACATGTACAGGAAACTTGAGATAGAGTTTAAGATGATATAACTTCTAGAAATTTAGATGATGATCCAATCCATTGACCAAGGGACTTAAATAGTCCTCTGCCGCCTCAACCCGCTTGTGACGTGCTTGCTTGCGCAGTCTTGCGAAAACGCGAATATCTCTCTACTTCCAAGACGGATGGATGAACGATTTAATGAGTTGGAAACTAGACTAATAGAAATTTAATTTGATAGGTTGTAAACCCCCTAACTACTTATATATTAGGAGTAAATCTTTGAGACATTTGACATAAGTTTCATGGAATATCAAGAAGAAAATTTTGTGATAACTTTTGCTGAATTTTGTTCTACAACTTGATCGACGTCCAATATTAGATATGATAATAGAGTGACTCAAATAACTCATAATACTTCCTTCTTAGCCTATTAAGTACTTTTAGTCCTACCTCGAAAGTACAAATTGATCGCTCAAATTATCTGGGGTGTTACAGCCTTTTAATAAATCTCTTTGGGTGGATGGTTTTCCTATTGAGTATTTTACCCATAAATGGAACATAGTAAAAAAGGATGTATTCAATGCTGTGAGAGAGTTTTTTAGCTTTGGAAAAATTCTTAAAGTTATTAGCTGCTCAGTTGTGACTTTGGTTCCTAAAGTGTCAAATCCATCTTATGTGAAGGATTACAGGCCCATAGCATGTTGCACTACCCTTTACAAGATAATAACTAAGGTTTTGGATTATAGGATGAAAGGTGTCATCACTCACATTCTGCATACCACCCAGACAACATTCATTGAAGGAAGGAGCATCATAGATAACATCCTTTTCATCCATGAACTGATCAAGTGGTATACATGGAAAGGTCTATCACCTAGAGAGTGTCATGAAAGTGGACTTAAAAGGGCCTATGACAGTGTGGAATGGAGTTTTTTGAAAAATTTTCTTACTGCACTTGGCTTCCTCTCAAAATTCATAAACTGGATTATGGAGTGTGCACCCAGAATTAGCTATTCCTTGGTGCTAAATGGGGGATATATAAAACCTTTCCAAGGGAAAAGAGTCTTAAGGCAGGGATATCCTATGTCTCCTTACCTGTTTGTTATTGAAATGGAGTATTTGCATAGAGAATTGGAGGTCACTAAGTAATAGAAAGAGTTCAAGTATCATCCTAAATGCAAGAAACCGACAATGCTCATGTTTGCTTTGCTAATGATCTGTTGATGTTCTGTAAGGCTGAAAAGAGTTCTATTTAACAATTAAACAATGATTTTTAGTAGTTTTCCAAGGTCTCTAGCTTGCAATAAAATACTGATAAAAGTTCCTTATACATGGCTGCTATTTCACCTACAGTCAGATAGGAGATCTTGGCAGACTTGGGGTTCTTAGAAGGGGAATTACCTTTCAAATATTTAGGAGTTCCCCTCTCCTCCAAAAAACTCACAACAACATAGTGTATGCCCCTTGTGGAGAAAATAACTGCTAAGATTAGTTGCTGGTCTGCTAAGCTACTCTGATATGCTGGCAGACTACAGCTGATAAAGTCAGTGATTTTTGGAATTCAAACATTCTGGCTTAGATTTTTTGCTTCCCAAAAGATTTATAAAGAAGGTAGATGCCATCTGTAGGTCCTTTCTATGGATAGGTAAGGCTGAAGCTTCAAGAAAGTCACTTGTTTCTTGGTAGAAAATCTGCAAGCCAAAGTTAGCTGGTGGCCAGAACATTAAGAATATTCAACTTTGGAATCAGGCAACTCTCTTAAAACTACTTTGGTCAGTGACAGAAAAGAAGAACTCTCTATGGATCAAATGGATTCATGAATACTACATAAAGAATACCTCAATAGAAGTATGTGAAGTACCAGCAACAACAATATGGGTACTGAGGAAAATAGTGGAATCTAGGAGATATATTTCATAGCTACACACCATTCCAGGAGGTTTTGAGGATAAATTGAAAGCAGTGGTTAGTAATAGAAAGTTCTCCATTAAAAGAATGTACCACCTAATTCTACCTACCTATTAGAAAGTAGAATGGAAGAGTATTACACTACAACAACGTATCCACCCACAACACAAATTTATACTCTGGTTAGCTGCTGGGAGAAGATTGGCAACGCTATACAGAACACAAGTTTGGTGTCCAGGTGCCTATACAGTGCATATTCTATGATACAACCACAAAAACACTTGATCACCTCTTTTTTGAATGCTGCTACACCAAGCAACTATGGGCAAGACTACTGCAATGGCTGGGCATTCCTAGAACTATTGGTGACTAGAAAAGTGAGCTACGATGGGTCAATCAGTGGACAAAAAGGAGGATAGGGAAAGGCGCAATTCTTAGCTGTGTGTTTGCCATGATGATTTCTCTTATCTGGAGAGAAAGGAACAGTCGCAGATATCAGCAGAGACAATTCAACTGGGACAAGACATGTAGGGAGATTGTTGTCCATATATATATATTAAGGGTTGTGCACTGTAGAAATGGAGCTCTTCCTTAGCTAGCTTGGATAGATTTCCATAACGTTTCCTTCTGTAGCATTTACTTTGTTTTCTATTTCCTATACTGTAGATAGTAACTAGTAGCAGATACTTATTGATGTAAATCCTCCTGTATATGTAGTGAAGGACTTTTAGCCAGTAGTTAGGAATAGTATAAGGTCAACTTCTATTCTGATTTGTAATGCTTTACTTGGTATAAATAAAATATATTTATTTACCAAAAAAAGAATTGTTGCTCAAACATTGGAGGCCAACCTAAACAATGTTATGATGGAGACATGCAATGTTCAACATTAACTGGTTGTGAGTGGTAGTTTTGAGTTAGCTCCCAGTGAATATGAGGTCAAGATGAACATTGAAGAGTTAAGAGTTATTTGCCAACCTATCACACCCCAAACCCGGGGAGGCGTGACTGGCACCTGGTGCCACCCCTAATATGAGCATACTCGACACCTCAAAAATAAAATAAAGGCCAGAACCAGTGATTTTCAACAACACAACAACTATAAAATCCAAATAAGATGATAGACTATAGCGGAAGCTGGCTCACCTAACCAACCAAAAAAAATAAATACCATATGCCGTCAAGGCCACAGAATGAAAAACAACTATGCAACATGGACCACCTGGCCTATAACAATATACTAAAACACAGTAATGTCTACGAGCCTTTAAATCTGTAATAGAAATCAACTACTCAGGACAGGACCTTGAACTACCCATAACTCAACCTCTGGCTACTCCAAAAGAACTAGAGAACACCGACTCAACTGGAACTCCACTCAACAACCAAGAACCTGATCTAATAGCCCACCATCACCTGGAGGCATGAATTTAGTGCCCCTACTAGGGCGTCAGTACAATAATGTACCGAGCATGAAAGGCAGAAACAATTGGAAGACTAAGATTAGAGATCAACAGATATACCAAATATCGCAGAAGGAGAACTGAACTTAAGTAA
>JACEIK010001060.1:297946-311429 GCA_018107945.1 Datura stramonium
TCCCTGTGGGTTCGACAATCCGGTTCTTAAAAAGAGCCACTATATTACTTGCATGACTCGTACACTTGCGGACGCGCTCGATGTGAAAAAGAGTCGTCAACGCAACCAAGTCTATGGAGGATTTTGAAGAGGAAGATCAAAGTAGATTCATCTTTAAGTTTGTCATGCCAGCAAGACCAAATCACATACCTCCTTTAAGGGCCAAGAAGAGAAAGATGCGATGTCTATGGCTTGGTGCCTTTTTTTACACTACCACCCCTCGAGAGGAGTAGAAAAGTGAAAAAGAAATTAGAACTACAATTCATAAGTTTAGAGTGGAAACAAAAGCGATAAAATTGATGACGTCGAGCCGCGACGTTAAATCAAGCGCTCCTTGGAAGGCAACCTAAGTATTTTTAATTTCTTTTTACTTCACGTCTGTGTTGTTTTTACTTGTTGTTACGACCTGAGCTTGGACCCCAGATCGTAACATGGGACCTAGAACCATGAATGGCTCCAAGATAACCCATGGAATATGCATAACATACTTTAAAGTATAAGATGAGCGGAACAATCATAAAGCATAACATAAGGCATGAGCAGAATTCTATGATATCGTAAATCATATGGAAAGAGACAACAAGTCAAAACTACTGAAATATCTCACATCAAGTCTGAAAGTATTTACTCATATGATGAGCTGATGGGATAACGCCCCCAAGTAGCTCTACTAAATTCTGAAACTGAAAGACATAAAAGAAAGAACTTGCATCAAAACTAACATCCTTAGATGATGAGGACTCACCAAGAATTGCTAAAACTGGAGCCAGATAGAAACTAACGACGAGGCTGAGACTGGTCACCTGAACCTATATCATGAGACGATATAACATAAAAATATGTGGTCAGCACTTGAATATATTGAGTATGTAGAATAAGTAAAACATGAGAGTAAGGACAATATGCTAAAATCATAATCGTGAGATAATCATAAATATGAGTTATTCATCATAAGTGAAACATAATGACCTAAGGTTTAAAAGTAAAAATCATATAGTTTAACATGTTTTAAATCATAAGTAAAAGCTCATAAACTGATCAATGGGTCAAAATATCCTAAAACATGATATTGTATATCCTGAACATGAACAACTTAAAACATGAGGAACAATGGGAGATTCTCATAACTGACACCATCATGAATGAGCACATGATGCCAAAATATCTCGCTCAAGTTGGCAGAGCCGTCCTAAACCCTGCCAGTGTAAAGAATGATAAAGTCATGATATCAATCATGAGGCCATTCAGGTAGGGGAACACTCTCTAGCGAAGCCCCAGTCATGAATATACCTATGGTGACACATAATTATGAGACCTGGGTGCGTTGAACCCCAGCCTACTCGGTGCTAAATACTAACTCCCAAAACATGCACATTGCTCATAGTCATAATCATGAAATATACTTGTTTTTTCATGGGCTAGATAGAAATCATGAAAATCATAATATACTTGACATATGTGAACTAGCCTTAAAAACAAAGCCGTTGATTCGACCATGATAAGCTTGAGATTTATGAAATTCATGCATATTGAAAACATAGGTTTGTAAGAGATTATAGTAGAAAATATTCAATCATAATCATACTACTAGAAAATAGACCTATTGTAGCGGATCAAAAACTGTTGCAATAGGTATCAAAACCGTTGCAATAGATCTATTGCAACGGTTTAGAAAACATTTTATTAGATTGTGTGGTAATAGGTCTACTGTAACGGTTTGTGCAACGGTTGAAGAACGGTTGCAATAGGTCTATCTATACGACGGTTTGAAGCTGTGTCCACATAATGATCTATTGCAACAGTTATTTTATCAAATGGAACAGTTCAAAAACGTTGCAAATATCATTTTTTGCAACGAATATTGAATCAATTGCAACACTTTTTGATGTTATAGCAACAACTCTTAGAGGCTATTGAAATAGTTATTAGGAGCTATTGCAACAGTTGTTAAGAGCTATCGCGACGGTTCTTAAAAGCTATTACTATAATCTAATGGTCTATTACAATAATTGTTACCTATATAATAAAATATAATCTACTAAAATTTATATAAATCAAACAAAACTAATCAACAATTATTTATCCAACTAATATTATCCATATATAAAGCAAATTGTACAAATCTGTTTGACAAATTCAAGAGTTATCATAGTGTGCATAACTTATAAATAAGAGATTCCTAAAACATCTAAAGGCCTTGTAACTATCAACTAATACAAAAGTATGGTCTTCACTGCTTTTATCTATCCTTGTTCATTTGCTGCATGTTACTCCCCGTAAGTTTTTAATTTTTAGACAACTTATTCGTACATTGGTTAAGAGTTTTATAGTGCAATACGTACGAGAAAAGGGCCAGGGAAAAGGTCGAGCGATCATGGAGTCGGGACTGCACAGGAGAAGGCCAGGCCAGCTGCCCAAAAGAGCAGCATCGCACGGACCCTCCCTGGCGCATTGGGCGCCGTGGCACGCCCAACTATTGGTGCGTTGGGGTCCGTGCCACGCACCAATAGTACAAACCTCTACTGACTTTCAACTTCAAGGGAAGGAGCTGAATAAACTACTGACTTCAGCGTCCATATGTATGTTGAGAGTTTTAGAGCACGACACATGTGAGGAAGGGCTCGGAGAGTGAACATACGAGCATAGTGTCGAGCGAGCAGGAGTACAGGGCCGGAGGTTGGGCGACACATCGCGCTGCCTGCCCGGTGGCATGGCTAGCGCATGGGTGGCGCGCCCTGCCCCCTTTCCCACCGCCTCTTATATATATATATGTTTTAAAGTTCAATCCTAATTCATTTTGAGTTAAGTCCCAAAACAAACCCTCGACCATACGACATTCTTCTTCGACTTTTCATTAGTTTTTAGCAAAATTACGCTGTTAAACTCTGCTCAAATGCAAATTCATCTTGGATAAAAAATTTTGGGCCTACGAAGAACGTTCCTACAAAGTTATTTCTTGAGATTTCGCTCAGATTGTTGGATCCCCACTGAGTAAAAGTTATAGAAATTACTTCTAATTGAGTCTTAAGCGGCTACAAGTGATAGGCAAGTATTTCTACCTTCTGAACTCTTAGGAATTTACAAGCTTTCAGCTGAATTGGATAGAGTTTGAATTGTAGTTGTTACGCCTAAATTTTATTATTATTTGCTTTTTTAGCCCGCGCCCTGCAGAACGTGCTGGGGCATATGAACCTATTGAGGACCTATTTTGCTAGTTCCGATCACCCTGGTATCTAGTTGGACAATCCCTCATCATGTGTCCCTCCTTCCCACAAGAATAACAGGCAGTGGAGCCGTATCTGCATCTTCGCAGATGTCACCTATTACAAGTACTACAACGTGGTATAGCTGGTCTCATCTGATTTGGACCCCTTTACTGCTGTAAGCCTGACACTTGTGAACTCTCGTCGGGACCTAACTATCCACGATGATCTAATCTGCTGCCCTACTACTGCTGAAATAGGGGCCTAGGTGGCCTACCGGATAAATGAGGCTTGGGCCCACCATGAGATTCCGCTTTGAAGTCAGCAGGTCTAGCCCTCTAACATTGCTCCTGACCTACCCTGTCAATCACATACTAACGCTCCCTGATTCCCTCTATTTTCTGAGCAAAGGCCTGAATCTATGAGATATCCATATCCTCTCGTAATGTGGCTGTGATACAAGCTTCCACATACTATGGTGCAAGCCCTATAATAAACTGATGTATCCTAACTGGCATAGTATCAACAAATGTTGGCGCATATCTAGCCAAGGAATCAAATCTCAACGCATATTCTCTAATGCTCATTCTGCCATGCTCCAGATGTAAGAACTGCTCTACTCCACATGGCGAACAACACATATTATACAACGTATAGGCCCCACACAGCCAACAACACATATCTAATCCAAAAACTGTAGTTTGCAAGCCTCTAAGAGTAGAATATTGGTCGGGACAGGGCCCCGGCCTACCTAAAACTATACAACAAAAGATAATTAAACCTTAAGCATCTAGAAACTCTAGAAGAAAGGAGATAGCCAATTTAATAGATCTAAATGGCTACTGAGACGGTCTCAAGCCCTATCTTTCCAGACCGACAAACAAGTATGCAGCGCCCCATGCGTGGGTGTCAGTACAATATGTACCAAATAAGTAAGGCAACAAATAATGATTGAATGAAAGCTGATAAGGAACTGGAAGTAATCAGTAATAAGGGCTAGAAGTTAACTTGCATAATATCACAACACAGACTATAACTACTAGGTAATGCATAAGCAAGAATCTAACCTGGCCCCCATAAGCCTAGAAGGTACAAACAACATAGAATAACCTACCTAGGCCCCCATAACCCTCGGTAAGTGCAAGTAATCATACTCTTCCTATCTGTAGTACTATAGGCTTGTAGGCAAGCTGTAACTATGGTATACTTGACCGCTGAAGCTATAACTGAGCCTTCTGGGCTCCTGTGAATTTGTCTAAGTCACCTGGGTTGCTGTAGATGTATCCAAGCCATCTGGGCTCCTGTAACTGTATATCTGATCCGTCTGGGCTCCTGTAGCTGTATTAGAGTTGTCTAGGCTCCTGTAACTGTATATGAGCTATCTAGGCTCCTATAACTGTATCTGTAAGTGGAAAGGAGCTATACGATTGCTAACAGTAGGTAGTTTACCTATGAACTATTATCCGGTCCATTTGGCAACCCTGGTGCCACTAGCGGGAAAATAAGGTCATTCTATCATGAGTCTAGTCCTGTAGGCGCCAAGATATGCCAATGGCTTGTAAGCGAGCTCTACTATATATGTATAGATGTAGAACACAATATTGTATCACCTAACTAAGCCTTACACTGCCTAACTTAGCAAGGTACACTAACAGCTACCCTCAGGCCTCTGCGGCCTCAATATGATAACAAAGCACTTACTAGTCTTCTTAACCGGTAAATAACTGAACAAGGAATCCCTTTGTCGCTTCTGGCGACAATCAAAACTAAATACAAACTTCTCAACAAGGGATACTACACTATAACCTCAATTCATCTCGTAGCAGCTAGCCACAATACTATAAGCACAAGATACTACAAGGTATTGATTGTATCAGCTAAACAACAAGAGTAACTTGCCGAGAGGAGTTAGCCTTAACATACTCAATTGTCGATTTTTGTTCACCCAGATAGTTCCAACCTAAAGCCAGTGATTCCTCTAATTTGTAGCCCTTATGATGAGAGAAATAAAGATATTTTCAATACTAGGAATCAACAAATAACAATAAACTTTAGGCATATCAACTACAATTCAAACTCTATCCAATTCAGCTGAAAGCTTGCAAATTCCCAAGAGTTCCGAAGGTAGAAATGCTTACCTATCACTTGTAGTCGCTTAGAACTCAATAGAAGTGTTTTCTATCACTTTTACTCGGTGAGGCTTCAAAAATCCAAGAGAAATCTCAAGAAATAACTCCTTAGGAGCGTTCTTTATAGGCCCAAAACTTGTTATCCAAGATGAATTTGTGTTTGAGCGGAGTTTAGCGACATAATTTTGCTAAAAACTGATGAAATATTGAAGAAGAATGTCGTATGGCCGAGGGTCTTTTTTGGGACTTAATTCAAAATGAACTAGGATTTAACTTTAAAACTTATATACATAAGAGGCAGTGGGTAGGGGGTGCGACGCGCCACCCATCGTGCCAGGCCATGTGCGCGATGCGTCGGCCATGACGCTGGGCAGGCAGCGCGGCGCCCAGCCTCCTACTCGCTCGACACTATGCTCTTATGTTCACTCCCCAAGACTTCATCTCATGCGTTGTACTCCAAAACTCTCAACATACGTACGCACGCGTCAGTTAAATAATAGAAACTTACGGGTGTAACATGCTCCTGCAACTTTTATTGATTTGATGAACAGGGTGTTCAAGTAGTATTAAATATGTTCATGATTTTCTTCATAGATGATATTCTCATATACTCTTGGAATGAGGAGGAGCATGCCGCTCATTTGAGGATTATGTTACAGACTCTCAAGGATCGCCAGTTGTTTACTAAGTTCAGCAAGTGCAAGTTTTTGCTGAACTCCATAGCATTTTTTGTCCATGTGGTTTCTAGAGAGGGTGTGCAGGTAGACTCTTAAAAGGTAGAAGTAGTGAAGAATTGGCCTAGACTAGTTTCTCCTTTGGATATTAGGAGCTTTTTGGGTTTATCTGGCTGCTACAGGAGATTCATTGAGGGATTTTCATCCATTGCAGCACCGTTAACTAAGTTGACCTAAAAGAAGGTCAAATTTCAGTGGTCGGATGCTTGTGAGAAGATTTTTCAGGAGTTAAAGACGCGACTCACTTCGACTCCAGTATTAACCCTACCAGAGGGCACAAATGGTTTCGTTGTGTATTGTGATGTCTCTATGATTGGTCTTGGTTGTGTGTTGATGCAGTATGGTGAGGTCATTTTTTATGCCTCTAGATAGATTAAGACTCATGAGAAGAATTATCTGACGTATGACCTAGAGTTGGTAGTTGTGGTGTTTGCTTTGAAGATTTGTAGGCACTATTTGTATGTAGTGCACGTGGATGTGTTCATAGACCACAATAACCTTCAATAGATGTTTACCAAGAAGATAGGATTGTGTTGTAGACTCTTATGGATCGCTAGCTGTTTGCTAAATTCAGAAAGTGTGAGTTTTGGCTGAACTTAGTAGCTTTATTGGGTCATGTAGTGTCTAGCGAGGGTGTGCAGGTGGAATTTCAAAAGATAGAAGCAGTGATCAATTGGTCTAGACCTGTTAGTCCTACAGATATTAGGAGCTTCTTGGGTTTAGCTGGCTACTACAGGAGGTTTGTAGAGGGATTTTCATCTATTTCGGCATTGTTGACTAAGTTAACCCAGAAGAAGGTAAAATTTCAGAGGTTGAATGCTTGTGAGAAGAGTGTCCAGGAGTTAAAGACTCGACTTACTTCAGCCCCAGTATTGACCCTACCGAAAGGGCACAGATGGTTTTGTTGTGTATTCTGATGCCTCTAGGGTTGGTCTTGGTTGTGGTGTTAATGCAAGATGGTAATGTCATTGCGTATGCCTCTAGACAGCTTTAGACTCATGAGAAGAATTATCTAATACATGACCTAGAGTTTGCAGTTTTGGTGTTTGCTTTAAAGATTTTAAGGTACTATTTGTATGGGGTGCGTGTGGATGTGTTCACAGACCACAAGAACCTTCAATTCGTGTTTACTCAGAAGGATATGAAATTTTGGCAAAGGAGATGGCTATAACTTCTCAAGGACTATGAAATGAGCCCCCTTTATCATCCGGGCAAGGCCAATATAGTAGCGGATTCTCTTAGTAAGTTGTCCATGAAGAGTGTGTCTCATGTCGAGAGTGGGAGAAAGGAGTTGGTGAAGGATTTCCATAGGATTGCTTGTTTAGGGGTCCACCTTATGGATTCGACGGATGGTGGTGTTATTGTCCAGAATAGGTTCGAATCTTCATTAGTGATGGAAGTCAAAGCTAGGAAAGATGAGGATCCTATCCTAGTGAAGTTGAATTAAGTTTTTTGGAATCAGAAAATGGAGGTTTTCTCCGAAGGCAGAGATGGTGTACTCTGATATCGGGGTCGATTATGTATGTGAGCTGTAGATGACTTGAGAGAGCGGATGTTGAGCGAGGTTAATGGCTCTCAGTACTCAATCCATCCAGGTTCCACCAAGATGTACCATGATCTACGGGAAGTCTATTGGTGGAATGACATGAAGAAGGACATAGCGAAATTTGTGGGTAAGTGTCCTAGTTGCCAACAAGTGAAGGTTGATCATCAAAGACCTGGAGGTATGCTTCAGGATATTAGCATTCCTACTTGGAAGTGGGAGGAGATCAATATGAACTTCATTACAGGCTTGCCTCGTACATGTCAACAGTATGACTCTATATGGGTGATTATGGACAGGTTGACCAAATCAACCCATTTCTTATTGGTCAAAACTACCGATTCAGCCAATGATTATGCTAGGTTGTACATTAAAGAGTTTGTTTGGTTACATGGAGTTCCTTTTTATATCATCTCAGATAGGGGTACTTAGTTCACCTCTCAATTTTGGAAGTCGTTTCAGAGAGGCCTTGGTACTTAGGTGAAACTTAGTACAACTTTTCACCCACAGAAAGAAGGTCAGACCGAGTGGACCATTCAGACTCTTGAGAACATGTTGACAGTGTGTGTGATTTATTTCAAGGGAAGTTGGGATGATCACTTTCCTCTCATCGAGTTTGCCTACAATAACAGTTACCACTTCAGCATTCAGATGGCTCCGTTTGAGGCTCTTTACGAGCGGAAATGTAGGTCATTTATTGGATGGTTTTAGGTAGGTGAGTCTACGTTGATCAGACTAGATTCAGTTCATGAGGATATGGAAAAGGTTCAACTCTTTAGAGAAAGGCTGAAAACTACCTAGAGTCGTCAAAAGTCTCATGCAGATGTTAGGAGGAGAGAGCTTGAGCTTGAGGTTGATGATTGGGTGTTTCTGAAGGTGTCTCCAGGGAGTGATGAGGTTTGGCAAGAAAGGGAAGATTATTCCTTGTTATATTGGTCCTTATAGGATTTTGAGGTAAGTTGGCAAGGTGGAATATGAGTTAGAGCTACCATTAGAGTTAGCTTCGGTGCATCCAATTTTTCATGTATCTCTGTTGAAGAAATGCAGTGGTGACCTAACCTTAGTTGTTCCGGTGAAAAGCATAGGTGTGAAGGATAGCCTTACTTATGGGGAGGTTTTGGTTGAGATCCTTGATCGTCATATTCGAAAGTTGAGAAATAAGGAAGTAGCTTAAGTGAAGGTTTTGTGGAGAAATTAGCTTGTTGAGGGAGCTACGTGGGAAGCCAAAGCAGATATGATAGCTAAATACCCGTATCTTTTCCCTTCCGTCTCAACTTTATCATGAGGTACCGGTTTTCTTCTTAGCACTCTATTCAGTTTCATATCAAGTTCATGTCTCTAAGTTTCTTTCATGTCATAGCATGCATGTATGTCATGAATTTAGTTCAGTCATGTATATCAGTTCGGAGTCAGTCACTCCATCAGTTTTCAGCTACAATTGTTCAGTTTTGGGATTGTCCCAGCATCTCCTCAGTTAGTAGAGGCTTTCAGACATAGAGTTAGTATGTTCAGCTTGTGACTCAACACTGTGCTATTGTTGCTTTTATTTACACTTTATGATATATTGACTTGCGCTTATCCATGATTACATCAATTTCCGCTTGATTACACTCTTAAGTCATGCTATATATGTACCATGGGTTAGTTTTGAGCCATTTGTGGTTCTAGGTCCAGTGTCTCAATCCGGGGTCTCAGCTCAGATCATGACAATATTTAATCCTCACCCAAATTTCACTTCTCTTTCTCTACCAAAAACAAGATAAGAAAACTAAATCAATATTTGCAACCATTAATTTTTGAATTAAAACTTAGAGGAAAAAAATAAAGCCATACTCACTACTCAAATCTAAGAACAATTCATCAACACCCAATCAAGTTTAGACACCCATCATGCACAAACACCCCGAGCAAGAAATTTAACTACTCATAAATAAAGCAAGAGAAATTATACCCATAAGTAATTTCTCCACATTCATCATATTAAGTAATTAATTTATAGCTCAAGGTCTGCAACAATATAGTTCTTTCCGAATAGGAGAGAAGAAGAAGAAGAAGTAATTTTACTCTGCTTTCCATCTTTATACACTTCTCTCTACAAAATTCAATATGACATAATGTGTGAATGTAAAATTGTGATAAAAATCTGCAAATTCTTATTGCACAACTTTCCAAAATTTCCCTTGAAAGCTTCTCAGGTTCATTTGTGCAAAAATTGGATGATTTTTCTCTTGTCAGCATCCGAGTCACTTACACGACACCTACATTTCATAAGTGTCCATTCCTGGCTCGCAGGTGCTTCACCAAGTTGAGATAGTGTTTTGTGTAGGACATTCGCTATCGCAGGGGCCAACCTGCAGTTCATAGGTTCAGTTCAGCAAATCCTCTAATGCCATCTGCGTATGCGGCACGTATGTCCTTTTTGCCTCCAGCAGAGTGCTTTCAGTTCAATTCTTTCATTTTTTTGTCTAAGTTAAATACCTACACAAACAAAGAGCAAAGGCATAAAACCTTCCTACTTTGTGCGGGAACAAAGCAATAGTTCATGGTTAAAAAGCCGAATGAGTTCATAAATTACAAACTCATCAAAACCCCAAACTTGAACTATTGTTTGTCCTCAAGCAAAGTATTCAATCACAACTAGAATTGAATTAAGCACATCACATCATAATAGCTGCACACAAGACCACTAAAATTTAAGACAACCCTAAAATCACACACCGACTTAAGAAAATAAAAAGACTCAAACAGTTGCACAATTTGAATTGGTAGCATGACAAGCGTTTGAAACATATCACTTTCAAAGATATTCCAAAATAGGGGGAATATTCAATAAAATGAATATCAATAAGCATCTCCAGTCATTTACAATCAACATTCAAGGGTTGCGTAGAAGTCCACTGCACATTTTGTCGCATTATACCTTTCAATTGAAAGCATGGTTTTAGAATTTACTCTAAGGAAGTGATTCCACTCACCAAAAGAGAGAGTCCCACTCACATAAATTCAATTCACACATAGGGATTATAAGATGATGCAAAGACGCTCACTCTCTCAAAGATATTCAAGTGCACACACATTGAACCATGGGCTTGCCTTTCATGTAACTCACCACTAATATATAGTTACTACACTCGGAATCACTAAGGACTTACAGGTCATAATGAAGGCTAGGGGTAAGGGTACAACAACATTTAGCTCTAATGACTAGAACCTCCCTAATGCCTTTTGTGAGAACATTCAAACATCTCGCTACACATAGTGAGTCTAGTCCACCTTATCTCTCCCTTCTCACCATTCACATTTTTTTCTCAGGAGCCACCTTTCTAACACCTTAAATAATACATTAAGCCTCATCTAAATAAGAGATAAAACCATTCAAATCTTCTCTTTCTTCTTTTTGATCAAGGGTTTTTCAACTGGCTATTTTGTCTTTTCATCAAGCAATTGGTGCTACCTCATATTAAAACTCATTCCTCTTATTTTATTTTATTTTTGTGCACACCCCCAGACTTAAGCCTTTTAACTACATCAAATTTCATTTTCTTATCCTACCCCAAGTCTTGGGCTTCAAGCCCCATTTTTCTTTCATCACTAGCGCATAGGGAGGACAGGTGCCAAAGAAGAAGATTAAATAGGGTATAAGGCTTGTAATGTGGTTTTCAAGAAAAGGGTTTAAGGCTCAAACATTGGATAACAAGGGTTGATATTCAAGGAGGTCATCTTTTTGGTGAAGTGACTATCCATAAAGAGCCTAAGGTCATTTCCCAAGTGCAGCTACTGATGACGTCCAAATCCACTCCTCACTAGGAGAAAGTATACACGGTCGTCACAATATAATTACCCAACTCATGATATGGAATGAAGATTGATAGCAACAAAATTCGTCTATCAAATTGAATCAAATAGCATCATTGTATCAAAACTAGGAAAGTAAATATTGGGAGTTGTAAGATCACACTGAAATTCGATCAACAAAACAAGGCAACCAACTTCTAAGTAACAATACGAGAAAATACTAGGGGTGTGCTATTGACAAGGAATTAATAGGATTGGGGTTAACTAGAAAATCAAAGCATTACTTACGAACATAAATAGTCGTGGACAAGGCGACATCCGATGTTTATCAACCACTTGAATGTCTTTTTCCTTGGGTTTTTCTTAAACCCTAAGGTCCCATACACATCAACCACTATAGCTTGGGTAAGAATTAAACTATCCCAGTCTTAATTCTTTAATGGGTGTTTGAAAATGGGTTTTGGCTATCTCTAGCCCAATTCCACATAACCAACACTCAATTACCCACCATTGTTTTCTCACTCATATTCTATTCCTCTTTTTCAAGCAATAATAGAATAAGTAAAAACAATCCATACTTACAATTATAGATTTTCAGTTATAATTTAGAGGAAACAATGGATTTATGCTAAATAAGTAATTCTAAGATTAAACTAGTAACACCCAATCTAATTTAGACCCTATCATGTTCACACCCCTAGCAAGGTGTTTAGCTACTAATAAATGAAGAACAAGAGATAAAACCAATAAAGAAATCACTATCATTCATCATTAAGAAGATACTTTTAGCTTAAGTTGTTCTTCACTGGAGGTTTTTACCTTAGAAAGATGAAGGAAAATCTCTCACTTTTCTCTCTCTTTTTCTCTCTTTAAAATTACAAAAAACTATGGAATGAAATATTCTATTCTTTACAAAATAGTGCACAAAAATGGGGTAAAGCTGCTCCTCTTTTCTTATGTTGGACGATTTTACCCTTCTGATGATGGCCTCACTTGCGAGGCACCTGCAAACCGCTCGATCGCAGCTGAGGGTCAGAAAGTCCGAGCGTGGTCCTGCGTTGGCACCTGCATTTTGCAGGTGCTGACCTGCATTCCACAGGTGTGTCATCAACTTCCAAGCATGCCAACCTACGAATAGCCAGTCCTCTTCCTCAAGCTCCATACTTTTTGTTCAATTTTTTTATTTCTCTATTTAAATTGAATACCTACAAAAAAATCAAAGAGAAAAAGCATAAAATCTTCCTAATTGACTTGAAAATCAAGAAAAAGCTCATGTTGAAAAGCTTAATGAGTTGGTAAATTACCATTTCATCAAACCCCCAAAATTGAACCATTGCTTGTCTTCAAGCAAGACATTTCTTTACAGCTGAAAAATTGAATTAAGCATGTCACACCACATGAATTTTTGCACAAGGGACCACTGAGACTAAGACAACCCCAAAATCCCACACCGACTCAACAAAAAGAAAAGACTCAACAATTTATGCAAATGCTTCAAGAAGTAACCATAAACCATTGGCATGACTCGCGAGTGTTCCTTTCATTCAAAACAAGGGGCATAGTTGATTAGAACAATCTCACATAGCATCTTAAGTCATTGAAAATTCACATTCAAAGCTTGCCTTAAAGCTCACTACACTTTTGTCTCAATCATATCTTTTACTTTGAATACATTCAAGAATGTTCCCCAAGGAAGTGATGCCACTCACATCAAGAGAGAGTCCCATTTAATTTTCAAGCAATTCACACACAAAGGTGTTACACCCCGTAAGTTCTTGACACTTAGTTGGCCTATTCGCATGTTGGTTAAGAGTTTTTGAATGCCATACGTGTGAGAAAAGGGCCCGGGGAGAGACCGAACAAGCGCCAAGTCGGAGCGTCGCAAGGAAAATGTGACTTGTAAATCACATTCGACAAATGCGACTTATAAATTGCATTCAACAAATGCGACTTAAAGGGGGTTCAGGTCCAAGTATATAAAGCCCCACTTTGGTTTATTTTTGGTCATTTTCATTCTTCATTTCCAGAGAACGAACAGAA
>JACEIK010001061.1:0-53701 GCA_018107945.1 Datura stramonium
TTATACATGTTTCATGAAAAGTCAAGTTATGCCCAATTATACATGCTTCATGAAAAGTCAAGTTATGATTCTATTATGATTTTGATCTTATCAAGTCTAAATTATGATTTATACTTTATGTATGAATTCTCTTCAAGCATTCATCATGGATTTATGAATGTCAAGTATATACATGTTTTACAAGTATGCATGGATTTCATAATTTATGAATTTATGACTCTTGGCCAACGCATGGGCCCTTATTCATAGAAAATCATGTATTTTAAGTATGATCGAGTATGTTATGATGTAATTGGCCATGAACTTCATGAATGATTTATGATTATGATATGAGCCTCATGTGCATATTTTGGGGAGCAGTGTCTAACATCGAGTAGACCCATCATTCAGGTAAATCTCGTGGTCTTAGAACTATGTGCCACTGTAGGTTTATATATATACAAGTGTTAATGTTATTGGATCCCCGTGATATCACATTATGCACGTCGCTTGCTTGGAAAGCCTGGAACGGCTCTGCCTCTTGAGCGAGATAGTTGGGGCATCATGTAAGCTCTATCATGATGGTGTCGGTTATGACGAGTCCTCCCATTGTTCCTCATGATTTATGCATGGTTATGTTATGTTACTTAGCCTAAGTTATGTTTTATAAAGTTTTCTCTTATGGTTATGATTATGACTGATTTACGAATGGTTTGAAAACCTTGAGCCCTTATGTTTACATTATGATATTTACTTTATGATTATGATGTCCTACTCTTATGTATTTTAACTCGGCTATTTTATTTATTTTGCATACTTACAGACATTTCTGGCACGATCATAGACGCATATGTATCATTTCATGATACAAGCTTTGACATTCGTGTTCGGCACCACCATTAGCCGATTCTCGCAGTTCACATCCTCCCGCCTGAAGGTGAGTCCTCATCCCTCAAAGACATTCAATTATTTCTGTAGTTATGTTCTTTAAGTTACAAACTTCGTCGAGCTAGTTAGGGATGTTGTCCTATCAGTCATTGGTTATGTTAGAGGCTATTCGGACATTATGTACAAACCGCCTTTTCATTCCGATTCGGTATTAGCCGATATGTATGCAAACTTCCGCTATTATGTATGTTAGACTTCCACTTATTTATGTTAAGTTTTAGATATCATGTTCATTCCATGGATCGACTTGGAGCCTCTCGGGGTTCTTTGTCCGCGTCTCAATCGGCGCCTATGTTCGGGTCATGATGTTGATACAAGATGTTTTACGCCATAACTTTAGCAACTCAAGCCTACGACGCTGTCACAAATTCGATTCTTTCGTTTAAAAAATATATACCTGGAGGCTGTGATCGCATGAAGATTTCTACATGAATACCATATAAATAATGCCTAAATTTTTAGAGCATGTATAATTCACAAAATAATTCTAAATCTTGGGTAGGGCAGTTCTTCTCAGGCTTCCTTAGCTTCCTAAAGCATAGGCACTCACCTTGTTGTACTCATCAAGACACATCCAACCCAAAGGCCTAAAGCATCACAAGATATAGTGTAGCCCTCCCCGAACTCCTCTAGCAAGGCTAACACCGGTGCGTATGCCGGGACTGCCTTTTCATCCTCCGAAACTCAGCTCACAAGCCTTAGTCCACTGGAATTTAGCTTCTTTCGAGCCGCCTTCATCAATGGCGCTACAAGGTGAAGAATCCTTCCACAAACCTTCACCTTAGCCTAACTCCTAGAAAGCCGTGAACTTCTATTGAGTCATGGGTCTGGGCCAAGTATTAATAACCTCTATCTTTTGCAAGTTAACTCAATACCGGTACCTGGGCCACAATATGGCCCAAGAAAGCTACAAAGTTTAACTTTGTGAGATCATATTTAGAAAGCTTCAGAGTAACTCGATCTTGAGGATCCGAATACTATTCAAGCAAATGATCTCTATGTTCAAATTTCTAAATGTGTGAGTATACAAGAAATATCACAATAAACACAATCACGAATGTATCTAAAATGGATTAAATATGTTGTTTATCATGTCCATAAACACCGTTGGGGTATTCACAATCCGAAGGACATAACTAGAAACTCAAAATGGCCATATCCGGTTCTAAAGGTCGTTCGTAATATCCTTCTCTCGAAATTGCATTGATGGTACTCGACTAAGTCAATCTTCGAAGTATTTCACTCCCTTTAATCATTTGAACAAGTTATCTATTCTCGATAGGGGATACCTATTTTTTAATAGTAACTTTATTCACCTGCGATAATCTATACACATTCATAGTGGGAGCCATCTTTCTTTTCACAAATAAGATCAAGTACACTCATGGTGAGGCTCCTAGGCCTAATGAAGCATTTATGTAATAAGTCTTTCAACCGATCCTTCAACTCCTTCACTTGCAAGAGCCATTCGTATAGAGGAATAGATATGAGATGTATTGTATTCAGAGTGTATCAATGGGAAAGCTAATTTTCCATTATGGGGAATACCAGTGAAGCCTATCCGAAAATACATCCGGGAACCTACTAACTACCAAAATAGACTAAGATCGGGGATTCCGCCTACATATCCTAACTTCAATAATATGATAACCATGTGCTCTTCGCAATCACTCCTTGCTCAAGATAGGATATGAACCTCCTTTTGGTGTAGCTGCAAATCCTTTCCATTCCCGCACTATCTCCCTTTTGGGAAGTGAACTGACAATCTCTCATCATGTGACCCCTCTCGCCTATAAGAATAACAAGCAAGATGGAGACATATCTACATCTCCCAAGATGTCGCCTACTACAAGTACTACAAGATGGGTACAAACCGGCCTCATCTGATATAGGACTCTTTAATGTTGTCAACCTCGCACTCAAGGAACTCACCCAGACCTAAATGTCCACAATGATCAAAGTTGTTATCCCGTTGCTAAGGTGAGGGCCTAGGTGGTTCACTCAAATGAGGCTTGGGCCCACCCTAAAACTCGCCTCGAAAATTAGCGTGTCTCATTCCGACATTATTGTTCTCGATTCGCTTCCCTCTCGCCCATAATCGACATTGTCTCGATCTCCTCTATATATTCGAGAAGGGCCTAAATCCATGAGATATCCAGGTCCTTACAACACAGCTATAATACATGACTTCCACATACTTTTGTGTAAGCCCTACTATAAATTTGCAATTTCGGCTTCAGTGTTTTGGCATCAAATAAAAGTTGGCGCACATACCTAGCCAAGGAATCAAATCTCACTGTATACTGATGCCATCATGTCCTACCCTGTGTAAGAACCGCTCTACTATGACCTATTGAATCTCTAGAGGCAAATAGTGTCTATAGCTTCAGAAGCCGGCTACGTGGGTAAAGATGCATATCTACCTTGACCTTCCCACCTCCTACAGCATCACCGCACGGCTATGTCTCAAAGTTGGGATACTACCAGCTCAACCGACTGTGGATGAAGCACATGTGACTTCAATATTCTCTCTCAGAATTAACTATGAAGTTTTGAGGGCCCCTTCAGGGTTCGTCCCCGAAACTCTAGAGGACTCAGCAACTCAATTTCCTAGCCCTCAATAGGCTCTAAGTAACAATCGGTACTATTGGTCACGTTGAGCGCCCATCATCCTACTCAACATACATACTACATTCCCGATATCTTGATCTGAGGGAGTAAAGAGCTAGAAGCAATGCCTGTGATAATTGTTTCCTTATGAGGTTCCCTTTGGTGCCTCTAGAGAATAATCGAGATCGAGAAAATCTCCCTTTTCACCTCGGGGCCGGGCCGCTCTCCAACCGGTGGGGCACCCTATTGGTACCTTCTCCCTATTGTATCTAGCCTCTACCGGCTATAGTCTATCTTATATTAGACATCACTCTAGAAAGACATAACAATATAAGCTTAGGGACCCAACCCTATACAACTCAACTCTATAGCATGATTTGAGAAGAAGGAGGGGTAACTATTATTATCATGCCTCGTAGCTTTTTGCTTATAAAATGTGGTGCACAACACATTTATAAACAAAACTCTACCAGAACGCTGCGTAATTTCTAGATACGACAAAAGATTTCCTAATAACAAGTTTGTCACGCCCCACCTTGGGAGGCATAACTGCACCTAATGCCACTAGACTCTGAGTTGACTTAGCTGACTTTTACACCTCTCGTGCATCCAGAAATACATAATCAAGAAATCACTTAGCTATATCTCGCTTAAAACATAGCCTCAAGCCAACAAGACCGCAACATAACACTCCGCACGCATGTGCCTAGCCCAATAGTCGCAATAATAATCTTTATTCACGTCGATAAGACCAACATGCCGTCTAAATCTTAACAAAGGAAGGCATTTACATACACACATATACAAGCCGAAAAGTCCGCCAACAGAACAAAATTAGCCCTACACGGCCAACAATGCATGTCTAATAAGAACTATAGTCCTGTAAGCTTAGTATGAGATATTGGTCGGGACAGGGCACAAGCCTACCCAAAACTATACAACAAAAGACAGTAACCTCTACTATATGGCAACTCCGAGGAAAGGAGCTAGCCAATCACAATCAATAACTACCAAGGAGGTCCTAAACCTCTTTGTCTCAACTCAGAGGCAAGTACGCAAAGTGCTCCCATGCATGGGCGTCGCACAATATAAAAATTTAATATGTAAGGTGAACTCATAATTAAAATATCATAATAGAAATCAAAGTAGTCGGCCAAGGGCCATTAACTTGTATGATTTTACAAACATGAACCGTATTTAGAAGGTGCAAATATACAAACAAGAAGCTAACTCCGCCCCTATAAGCCTCGTAAGGTACAAGCAACATGCACAACCTACCCAAGCCCCCATAAGCCTCTTACAAGTGCAAGAAATTTATACACTCCTATCTATATCACTATAGCCCCATAGGCAAGTCAGAATCTGCGTGCATACTCGACCTTTAGATCGTATTTAAGCCTTCGGGGCTCCTCTAACTCCGTGTTCGAGCGTCATATAGGCCTCGTAACTCGGAAGTCCGAGCCACGTGGCTTCAGAATCGTATCCGAGCCATCTGGACTCCCTATAACCGTATTTGAGCTATCCGGGCCTGCAACCGTATCTCGAGCCGTTCCTGGGTCTGTAATCAGATTCCGAGTCGCCTAGGCTCTTGTAATCATATTCTGAGCATTCTAGGATCCTATAATTGTATCTCGAGCTCGGGGATCTCAGAATCGTATCTAAGCTGCCCGGCTCCCGTAATCGATTCGAGCCGTATGTACTCATGAATCGTATCTCAGCCATTCGGCCTTAGCACCACATCTCCGAGCGCTTTGGGATCCCGTGAGTAACTGTAGCCTCGTAGGCAGGTATACTTATATTAGCCCTTCAAGGAAACCAGTAATGTGGGCATTCGTATGAATTGCGCAGGCATTAGCCCACGTATAACAAATGATAAGATCCCTACTTAGGATATCACATATTCTATCGTACTTTCAACAACTAGGGTAGTTTCTAGTGACCAATGCGACCAACTATAAGTCGAATGAAGTTATACTTGCCACCGAAGCAAGAGCAGTAGTCTACCTAGCAAGCTACCACCCAAATAATAGGCCAACTCCGTGCCACTAACTCATGTGCAATGATCGTATTACCAAGATTATAGCCCTATATGTGTCAAGGTATGCCAACAACCTATAGGTGAGCTTTACTATATGTATAGACGTCAAAATAGAAAGCTATATCGCTAAGTTGTGCCCCATGCTACCCAATTTAACGAGTATGCTCAAGAAGCTAACTACAAGCCTCTATGGCCTCTGTGATGCTGAAGCAAAACATCACTAATCCCTCTAGAGTAAATAAACAAACAGGAAATCTCTATGTCGCTCCTAGCAAGACAAAGCCGAATATAATCAGCCTAACCACAAGCCTCTATGACTCCTGCATCAAAGAAAAACATCAATACTAATCCCTCTAGACGTGAAATAAACAAATAGGAAATCTCTATGTCGCTTCTAGCAAGGGACAAAGATAATATAATCAACCCCAATAAGGGATACTACACTATAAAGTCATTTCATCTCGTAGAAGCTAATCCTAAACACACGAAATCACAACTACTATGAGTACAAGCCGTATCAACTATACGACTAGAATAATCTCACAAAAGAGATTGGTCTTAACATACCTTAACCGCCGAATTCTTTTCAATCAATCCTCGCTTTGATTAGAAAATGGTAATCCCTCTATATCCTAGTTTATATGCCAAGGAAACAAGGCTATTCCAATTCAAAAGTCAGTTTCAATAAATATCAACATGAAAACATGATGATGCAAGTTACAACGAGTTTAATCTAGCAAAATCTCATGAATTCTATAGGATTTAGGAAGAGTAGAAGTACTTACTATCACTTGTAGGCGTACTAGTCTAAGATAGGAATGATTTCTATAGCATCTACTCCATAGGATCCATTAAATCACAATTTTAAAGATTCAACTCGTAGATATGTTCTTTTGTAGGCCTCGAAACCATTACACACGGCGGAATTTGTAATTAGACGCGGATTTACTTAGGCGTAATTTTGGCTTCAAATTGAAGAAAATCTCTAAGAGGGAATTTAATAAGCGAGGGATCTCTTGGGAAATGTTTAAATGAAATGCTCATCACACAACTTATATTTATAGGAGGCAAGGAGGGAGGTCCACAACGTGCCTCCTTTCTTTCAGGAGGAGCAATTGCGCGGCTCAAGGCTCCAAAGTGTAGGGAGGGTGCACGGCAAAGGCACCCAAAGGTGGCATGCCTCTAGTTTTGACTCCCCGCCGCTCAATAACGCGCTTGCATGTTCACTCTTCGAGCATTTACTTTACGCCATACTCTAAGAACCTCAATCCCGCATTACACGAACACGCTCTGCTAAACAATGAAAAATTATAAGGAGGTGTACTGACAAGCATTTCACCACGAGTCGTGATGTGACTCTTTCTGTGGTGATCTTGGGCATATTTATATGCCCAAGTGATACTCAAATGCGTCGTTTTGTCTTAATTTTCCAACAATGTTTGTATATTTTCATGTAAATTGTAGTAAAATGTGAATATATACTAACCAACATGACAGCGTTGTTTTTGTAGGAAAATATACTTTATGAAGCTAGGATGCATGTTGGGAGGAACTTAAATGGACTCAAAGCAAGCAAGGAAATGGCCAAGGAAAGCAATGATAAAGGGGCTCCGCGATGGAGCCATTTCACGCCTCGCTATCATGGGAGGTATCTGTCTGAGGATTAAATTGGCAAAATCGCAGAGGTCCGCGTTGCCTGCGGGCACTGGACCTAATTACCTCGGAACTTAAATTCTAGTAAAGGTGCGCGTTCAGCGGTCACTTGGTCGAGCTCGCGTTGTATGCCATGCCATGTTGGGAGTAATGCCTCGGACGGCTCAAATTCCAAAGAAGGGTGCTGTTTCGTCGTGTCACGGAGGCGCGGTTCAGCGATGCAATCTTCGTGACACGCATTTGTTATTCGTGAGAAATCAATTTCCACCAAAGATAAACAGAACACTTAGGTTTATTTTTAATTATTCGTTATTTTAAGTGGAGCAAGAACGGGTTATGTGCGCTTGAGGGACGCAAAATCTAGGTTTTTCTCATCTCTTTCTCCTTTCTTTCAATTGTTTGTATGATTTACACTCATTTGATGATGTTTAATCCACAAAATGAGCCGGCTAATTTCACTTCTTGCCGAGGCTAAGAACATTTGTATCAAAATGTGATTGTTGATCATTTGGTTTTTCATCTTTTCTTCCATGGTTGTTCTATTAATTCTGTTCTTACTGCATTAATGTTTGGCCAATGTTAATGTAAATCTAAAAGTCCTAAGCCACTCGAGAGAGTACGAAATTGGAAAGTTGTGAATTAATAGGATATGATCTTTCCTTAGTTTGGAAAATTGAGAATTGATTTACCTTCGTGATAGAAATATACCCAAAGTCGTATTAGTCAATTACTAATCAATGGTATGGCTAGAACATGACGTGCTTCTTATCATGTAAATGTAGGTGGGAAGGTTCATGATTCTAAGTCAGTTAAATACGAATTTTAATCCATAGGCACAATTCGACTAGCAACCGAGAAGATTAACCACTTGTATCCATAATTTATTTCTCTACATGTCTTGCTTTAGCCTCGCATGCTCACATTCATAGTTCGACTCAAACCGTATATTCATTTTGTATTATAGTACAAATTTAGGAAACAAATATAAAAACTTTTCTTTACATTGTTGTCTCCATTTTTAGAGTTAAGCAGCTTTATTGACACTTGAGTAGATTTGGCCCGTAATCCACCTCGTGGGATCGATCTTGGCTTACTTTTGAGCCATTTACTTGTTCGACCATGTGCACTGCGTGTAGTCATCCACTACCGAACAAGTTTTTGGCGCGCTAAGCGAGGACTGCAACTGGCGAAATTTTTCTTAAGTGTTGGTTTGCTATTTCTATATTAGTGTTGACGACGGGGTCTTAGCCTCGTATTTTGGTATATTAAATTCTGTTGAACACCGGCAAGGGACAAGGAGCTGGTGGACTCCATCTCTTAGAGCCGAAAGACAATTCCATCGTCAACGGAGAGAAGCTTCTTAGAGAGAGTTTTTTCAATGCTCACAAACAACTCGAGCAACCACAGAATTCACCATTTAAAGGCAGCTTTAGTGCCCGAGGAAATGGCGCCAGGCTGGTCGCGACGTGGCAATCCCACATGCTAGCAATGCACGTCTAGCATTCGCAAACCCGAGCTGTGAGGGAGGTTCGAGCTTAAATGTAACATGGTGCAATTGTTGCACACTAGCGAGCAAACCACAGTCTCCTCACGAGGATCCACAAAAACATTCTCAAAAATTTTTGGAGATAAGTGACACTTACATTCCTACTGAGTGTCAACAGACATGTCAGTTTACATTGTTCCCATTTTCACTTTTTGGGAGAAGCCAAAAGGTGGTTGAAAGTCGAGCCACCCACCCATCACCACGTGATGATTCCTAAAGAAATTTGATCCTAGTTTCTTTCCATCTCGTAAACAATGAGACTTGAATTCAAATTCTAAGTTTTAAACAAAGAGAAGGAGAATCTCGACGCTCTTGGGAGAGATTCAAATCGATGTTATGGGATTGTCCTCATCACCACTAATTCAATGATGTGCTTCGGTGCAATAATTTTTATAGAGGGTTTGGAACCCCACACAAAAATTTTACTGGACTCAAGAAACTGGGACAAGTGACAGAAAAGACTTATGAGGAGTCAGATACTTATTGGAATCGTATTTGGTGGTAATCCGTGAGTGGAATGCGGACTTTCAAGGGAGGAGCAAGGAAAGCAAACTGGAGTCTTAGAAGTGGATGATTTCCATAAACTATCGCCGCACAAATAAATTTCTGCGCTGCGTAACCGCCTCAACACCCACTTCGCACATGGGAGCGTGAATCATCCTCATGCCCTAGTGAATGCAAAGCAAGTGTTAGAGCTGTGAAGTAGAAGGAGTAATGAACACTACCCGAGTTTTGTGAGCAAATCCTCGACTCCTGAACTTTACTTCCAGAATGCACAAAGGAATAATCACCAAAAAACATGGTAACAACTACAATTCTAACTCGGAGGAATACCCAAATTTCTCTTGGGGTAGCAAAATAACTATCAAAGTGCAGTTCGAGTCGGCGCAAAGAAATCAAGGAGGGCAAGAGAATCATCAATGCAAAAGACAAATAACAATGCACCTCCCCACCATCACCCAAAGATTGAGGAGATGTTCAAAACTATGAAAGCTAACTAAGCTCAATTGCAAGCCGACTATGTGAAATTGGCAGCCGATGTTAAGAACAATCGCTAGCCACAAAGGCGTTTTGAGCACTGGGCTTGGGGCAATTTGTCGGAGCCCAAAACACTGTGCCTGTGAGGAGGACTTCCAGCGCACGCACCCCAACCCCAAGCAAGTGAATGTAGTGACTACAAAGAGTGGTCTGCGCCTAAAGAGGTGGAACTAGAAAGACCACCTCACACGGAGCAACAGGAACCTCGAGAGGGAGCAAAGGATGAGAGGGGGAAGAAAAAGATGCCGAACTGTAAAGACCTACCCCTGCCTCAACGCTTAAAGAAACACAAGGAGGAGGCGTGTTTCAAAAAGTTCATGGAGGTGCGAAACAGGTACATTAACTTACTCTCTTGTTGATGTTTTGCAGGGAGTGCCCAAGTACGCAAAGTACATAAAGGACAATGTGGCGAACAAAGTGAAGCCGACTGAGCACGCTACGGTGGCTCTGATGGAGGAGTGCACTTCCCCCGGGACACAAAACAGTCGTTTCCACAAAGCCTCTACACCCCGATTTTACAATACAAATTACTATCGCGAGTATCCGAGCTCATGGATTGCGTGATTTGGGAGCGAGCATTAACTTGATGCCGACATCTTGATTCGCAGCTGGGGCTAGGGAGTCCTAGACTAACACAGTGATCTTGCAACAGCGTATCATTCTCGCAAGCACTGTCATGGCATTGTGGGAGGACGTGGCCGTGCAAGGGCTCCTTTATCTTCCCTAGAGACTTTGCTGTGCTGGACTTCACCCAAACGCCAAAAGTTCCATTTATTTTGGGACGTCCTTTCTGGCGACGGAAAGCGCCGATTGATGTAGCCGCAGTGGGAAGCACCATTCGAGCGCACGACAAGGTGGAGGTGTTTGATGTGTACAAGGCCACCAAGCTCCCGACTGTGTACGAGGAATTCTCATGATCAACGTGATTGATCGAGCCTCGATGCTGTTCCGTAGCGCGAGTCACTTGAGTTATTGGGGAAACCACCCGAGAGGGGTAAGCTTGACAGGGGTGAGGATGTGGCTCGCAGAATGTCCGCGCCCTAGGGGTCAATGAACATGAATGACGCCGAGCCACGACTGCAAACTGCAGCGCTGTAACGTGAGGCAACCTGAATTTGTTGTATTGTAAATGCATGTTAGTAATAAAAATAAACATATATATATATAAATGTAAATATAAATATATATATATATATTGTGTTGTGTTTATCAAACCTGGGATTCTAACGAATTTCTTGTTGTAAGATAATTTCAAAGTTGATCGGAGGGCAAATGCAAAGAATCGCAAAGGAGTAAAATGAGGCAAGAAAAAATGAAAATGGCAAAACAAGCTGAGCCCATCACATGGCTCCGTGTCACTGAGGAGGGCCTCCGCGTTGCCTCTCTATGACACGTTGAAGTGTACCTCGGGAATTCTTAAGCAAATTCCGTAACACCGCAAGGATGTGGTTCCATGCCACAGAGGGAGTGCTCCGCATTACCCTCCGTGACACGTTGAGGTGTTATTCGCCGGGTCACACTGGCCGCCGGGGTGACCCGCATCTAAATCCCCACTTTTTAACCCCGACCTCTCATTTTTCATCCTCCGCGACAAACATCCCAAAATCCCTTCTCCCTCAACGTGACACGGACCTAGGCACACAATTTCGTCAAGTTTTCTTCCATTCATCGAATTCAAGGTATGTTCTTCAACTCTATCTAAATATTGGCTCTAATTTTGATTTTTTAGCATGAGATGTAAGTAAAACTTACCCTATGTAGAAATCGAGCTTAAATTCAATTGAGTTATGGTTGATTGATGTCTATAATATCATTGTTGATTGTATGAACCCGATAAATACATTAGCTTGATCGAATTTTTGTAAAATTGTAGCTAGGGCTTGAATTTGAATATAAAAAGGGGAAAATTTAGTTGAAATGTGAAATTATTGTTCGGGTTGTGTTAGGTGAGATGAGTTGGTTGTGCTTAATGTTGATATGCAAAAGACCGACGGATTTTCGGGGTAACGAAATTATGATATGCAAGAAATGGGTGAATTGCATAGGTTTGTGTAGATAAATTTTTCTTTTTCTTGCTTTTTTTCCTTGCTAAGTGTTATGTATAGAAATGCATCGGCTTTGCAATGTTGTGGTTAGCCGTACGAAGTCTGAATAGTGCAAAAGAATTTATACCATCGAATTCCTCTCGACCACAAGGCATGTTTGTTGTGTTTTCGTTTGTTTTTTTATGTAAATTGGAAATAAGTATTATCTTGCCGTACGCTACATGTGGCTAAAAGACTAAGTGTGGGGTGGCCTAGCCAACCTAACATTAGTCGAAGCTAATTTTAAATTGATCGATATTTGACCGTTCCGCTTGATTTGACAGAAACACGTGGCAAGGTGCAAGATAGAAAGGAAAGGGCGCATCTACATCCAAGCACTGGAAGGAAGAGAATTAGATCGGAATGCTAGGCACTGGGCTGGCCTACAAGTGCCACCGCCGCTAATACGGAATCTGGCCGGGTGACAAGAGGAAGGGAAGAATTGCATATAAAGTATAAGGAGAGCAAGTACTTCCCCGAGGAGCACATTGCAAGGGAGCCGCTGGCATTGTGAGTTACCTCGAATTGTCCACCGAATTGGAAGACCGGCTGGCCGAGCTTCACCTTTGAAGAGCCCAAGGAGTGCAATCCGCACTTGATCTCGGAGTTCTATCAAATTGGAACCCGACGCCCGCAGTCACACTATCATCAAAATAAGGGGCCAAATTGTCACTCTTGAGCCCCATCACCTTAATGCCATCTTGGGGCGCAGAACACAGACGCCCATGTACTCCGGCAGCCGAATATCACTCACCATATGCGGATATCGATGCACCTTGTGTGGAGCCCGCTTCATGAAACATTATACTGGAGCAGTATAAGGAGAGGCTACCATCGTATATCAGCTCTACTACACATGAATGTGGAAGCTGACCGCTGAAAATTGTTTGTTCCTCCTTTCGATTCGGGTACATGATGATGTCACCTCGATCGCGTATGCTTGGTGTATGCCCCATGAAAGGGCTGAGATCAATGTTGGGGCGCGTGATCATCCTCCGCCTATGAAGAGATCTCGCTTGGGTACTGGCGCATGTACTCTGCCAGGTTTGGTCAACACTGCTCCCGAGGGGCCCTGATGTCGAGGAAGAGGCCCTCGATTACATCCCGCAAATGGAGAGGCGTGTCGTAGACGTCACAAAGACCAAGGCACCACACCACTCACTTGCGCCTCCCCACTCAGCGAGTGACATGCCTGGATGATTAGCATACGCCCGATGTTCGGATGCAGATGCTCCAACCGCGCATAAATAGAGGGGCCGGCAACAGAGGATGAGCTGTGGGCAGGCCCGAAGGATACTATGCATGTTTTCTGATGACGGTTGGTGTTAAATAACCCGTATAACCGTAGCCCTGTTGTTGGAGCCAAAGTAGCCATGATTGGGTGTCAATTGCAATGAGGTAAGATTATTGTTCGAGGACGAACAAGATTTTAAGTATGGGGTAGTGATCTTGGGCATATTTATATGCCCAAGTGATACTCTTCAAATGCGTCGTTTTGTCTTAATTTTCCAACAATGTTTGTATATTTTCATGTAAATTGTAGTAAAATGTGAATTTATACTAACCAACATGATTAGCGTTGCTTTGTAGGAAAAAATGTAATTTTAAGTGAAGCTAAGATGCATGTCGAGGAATCTAAATGGACTCTAAGCGAGCAAGGAAATGGCCAAGGAAAGCAATGATAAAAGGGGCTCCGTGATGGAGCCGTGTCAGCCCTATCGCGGAGGCATTCTGCCCTGGAGATTAAATTGGCAAATTCTGCAGGAGGTCCGCGCGCTCTCCGTGGCAGCACGTTGGACCTAATTACCCGGAACTTGGAATTCCAGTTGAAGGTGCGTTTGTGCCGTGTCATGTTGGTCAAGTTCCACGTTGCATGCCGTGGCTACGTTGGGATTAAATGCCTGGAAGACCAAATTCCAAACAGAAAGCGCTGTTGCGGTCGTGGTCACGGAAAATGTTTCACGATGTACTCCGTGACATGCTGTTTGTTATTTCGGGAAAAAATTCCACCAAAAAGGGGCTGGAACACTTAGGTTCCTATTTTTTTAATTATTCTGGATTTAAGGAGCAAGAACGGGTTACAAAATTGAGGGACGTAAA
Source organism: Datura stramonium (assembly GCA_018107945.1). NCBI lineage: Eukaryota > Viridiplantae > Streptophyta > Magnoliopsida > Solanales > Solanaceae > Datura > Datura stramonium. The sequence goes on from JACEIK010001061.1 coordinate 13,997, forward strand.
ATCTTAGGTTTTCTCTATCTCTTCCTCCTTTCTTTCAATTGTTTGCATGGGATTTACACCGATTTACATGCTTAATCCACAATGAGTGGCTAATTTCACTTCTTAAGCCGAGGTTGGCAACATTTGTATTGAAATGTAAATTACCGATCATTTGGTTTTTCACTTTCTTCCAAGTGGTTGTTCTATTAATTTTTGTTCTTATCACATTAATGTTTGGCCGATGTTAATGTATATCTAAAAAGTCCTATTTCACTCGAGAGAGCAAATGAAATTGAAAAGTTGTGAATTTATAGGATATGACTTTTCTGGTTTGGGAAAATTGAGAATTGATTTACCTTCAGATAGAAATATACCTTAAAGTCGTGAATACTACGGAATCGGGTTTTGTATGGCTAGAACATGAATTCTTTTATCAGCGTAAATGTAGGTGGAAGGTTCATGATTCTTAAGTTAAATACGAGAGTTTTAATCCATAGGCACAATTTTGACTAGCAACCAGAGAAAAGATAGATCAAATTGTATCGATAATTTAATTTCTACATGTTCGTTTTAGCTCAAGCATGCTCACATTCATAGTTCGACTCAACCGTATATTCATTTTAGACTTAGTACAAATTTAGGAAACAAATATAAAACTTTCTTTACATTGTTGTCTCATTTTTAGAGTTACAGCTTTATTGACACTTGAGCAGATTTGCCCCATAGTCCACTCCCTGGATCGATACTTGGCTTACTTGAGCCATTTACTACTTGTTCGACCACGTCACTTGCGTGTAGTCATCCACCCACCGAACATGGGTTTTTCTAGTTTTCCTCAAGGCTTCTACTTCAAGTCTAGATGCATTCATCCTCGAATAAAGATCGAAACTAGGCTTAAAACAACATCTAATTGAGATACTCAAACTCAACTTACATAACACACAAGTATACTAAGGAACTCAAGGATAACTAAATGGAACATGAAACCAATAAGAATGCTACAAGAGGAAACTATTACCTCGTGATGATTTTGGACTAGAAGGGAATAAATGAGGGTATTTCCTGACCATCATATTTGCTCAGCCTCCCAAGTAGCTCCATCAACAAATTGATTCCTCCACAACACCTTTCAAGATAAGAAACTTTTTTATTCCTTAGCTTACAAACCCGACGCATCTAGAATCTCAACTGAATTTCTTCATAAGAAAAGTTATCATTAACTCCAACACTTATAGGCACAATGAGTGAGGGGCCTCCTATAGACTTCTTAAGCATATATATATATAGAAATCGGATGGATCGACATGCTAATTCCCGCTGGGCAGCCTAACTCATGTACCTTGCCAACTCTCTAGAAAATCCAATTTGACCAATATAGCTGTGGATTACATTCCTTTTATTCTCAAATCTCATTACACCCTTCTTCGGTGAAACCATCAGTATACCCAATCATTAACTTCAAACTCTAAAATTTGTTCTAAGAAGTGTTCCTTTGTGAACGCATTGATATCTAAGTAGCTTGAACAATTTTACAATCAAGAAATGCTATCCTTCCTGTGATTGATGACTTGTTTGACTAACTTCAGGTGCTAAGTTCTTATATAAGATAGACCCGATTCGCTAATACGCCTCGCAGTTAGAGTGTGACATTCTCAAGAGAAATCCTGTTACTTAAGATGGTCATTATGAGTTTGTAATTATGTTTTTGACTAACAAATGCTCTTGCAGCTTTTATGATTTGATTTGATAGGGGTATCTGCCAGTATTTAGATATGTTCATGATTGTCTTCATAGATGATATATATACTCTGGAGCAATGAGGACATGTCGCTTCATTTAAGGATCATGCTTGCATCAAGGATTGCCATTGTTTGTTAGCCTAAAGAAGGTGAGTTTTGGTTTAACTTCAAAGAGTATTTTTGGGCCATGTGGTGTCTAGCTAGGGTATGCAGGTGGACTAAACTTTATTTCTGGACAAATTTTCCTTCAACTTCACCAAGAGTATCCTCATATTGCCTAGCCTTGGCCTCTACACCAATGACGATTCTAACCCATTCTCAACAATGACACCACTATCCGACGAATCACAAGGTGAACCCCTAAACAAGCAAGCCCGTGGAAATCCTTTGCTAACTCCTTTTTCCCATCCTCAACATTGAGACACACTCTCTATGGACAATTGCATTAAGAGCATCTTCCACTATATTTTCCTTTCCCAAATGATAAAAGACACTCATGTCATAGTCCTTGAGAAGCTCTAGCCATCTCCGCTGCAAATTCGCATTTTTAAGTGAACACATATCAAGGCTTCGTGGGTCCGTGGAACACATCCACATGCACCCCATACAAGTAGTACCTAAATCTTCACCCAAATACCACAATGGCCAATTCAAGATCACGTGTCGGGTAATTCTTTCCTAGCGCATCCTTAAGTTGTCTGTAGAGGTATTACGCAATGACCTTGGCCCATGCCGCATTAACACACAACCAAGACCAACTCTAGAGGCATCACAATACACAACGAAATCATCCGTGCCCTTCAGAAGGTCAATATTGAGCGGAAGCAGTGAGTCAATTCTTTAACTCCTAAAAACTCTTCTCCAGTATCCGACTACTGAAATTTGACCTTCTCTGGTCAATTTAGTCAATGGTGTTGTAATGGATGAAAATCAACAAACCTCCGTAGTAGCCATCTAAACTCAAGAAACTCCTTATATCCAAAAGACTAGTTGGTCTAGGCCAATTCTTCACCGCCTATCTCGAGTTTTCTGGCATTACAATGATACCATGTGAGCATATAGATATTGTGATGGTATCATGGAGGATTGAGAAGTATACTTACTAAAGGATTGAAATAGACCTCAATGAAAATCACCAACAAAAAAATGAATGAAATTAGACTATGGAGAGAAAAAAGTAAAATTAGTAAAATAAATAAATGAATAAAATGAAAAAAAAAAGAAAATAGAAAAATAAAAAAGCAAGTAGCCAAAATTGAATATAAAATTAGTTATAAGAAAAATAAAAATAAAACTTAAAAATAAGTAAATTTTTTTATAATATGAGTTATCTTTTTATTATATAGAAAAAAATTAAAAAAGAGCAAAGAAATTGTGGAATGAAATTAGATTATAGAGAAAAATAAAATTAGAAAAGGAACAAGAAATAAAAAAAAAAAAAAAAAACACAAAAATAAAAGGAGCCAAACTTGACCAAACTTGATTATGATGAAAGAAGAAAATAAAGAATAATATGATTTGGTAACAAAATAAATGAATAATAAAGGGGAAAAAGGGAAAAAAATAAAGAAAGAAAATGAGAAAAAGAAAAAATTCAAAAGAAAGAAATAAAAGAAACAAAGTAGAAAAATAAAAAATAAATGAACAAAAAAAAGAACTAAAATTGAGTATAAATAAGATTATGGTGAAAAAGAATTAAAGAATAACATGAATCGAGAAAATAAATGAATGAAAAAGAAAAGAAAAAATTTAAAAACACAAAAATAAAAGGAGCCAAACTTGACCAAACTTGATTATGATGAAAGAAGAAAATAAAGAATAATATGATTTGGTAACAAAATAAATGAATAATAAAGAAGAAAAAAGGAAAAAACTAAAGAAAGAAAAATGAGAAAAGAAACAGAAAAGAAAGAAAAAAGAAACAAAGTAGAAAATAAAAATAAATGAACAAAAAAAGAACTAAAATTGAGTATAAATAAGATTATGGTGAAAAAAAGAAATTAAAGAATAAACATGAATCGAGAAAAATAAAATAAATAAAAAATTATGATTTTGATTTTTTTAATATTTTTATTTAAAATGGAGAGAAATACTATAAAAAAAGATAGAGAAATAAAAAAGAAATGAATGAAAATAAAGATTATTAACTTATAAAAGGTAGCAATGGGCATAAATGTAATTAGCCTAGGGACATCAAAGTAAATCGGTAAGAGTGTGTAATTAATATGCTCCGCATATATATATATATATTCTTTTTCCGTAAATGATCTATTATTTCTATATGGATAATGATTTTCCAAACTTACAAGGAAAATTGATCTCCCAAACCTACTAAGAATTCTAACATAATTAAGATTCCTAAGATTCGTGACACAAGCAACAAATCATGCTACTAGCTTGAATTTTCGTATCGTTTGTTTCAGAATAAATGGTATTTTTAGCTTTTTAAGAAATTACTCATTTCTAAAAAAGTAAAATACATTTTTACTAACTTATCCTTAATAAATATTTTGAAAAAGATGTAACTCTTTAGTAGGTATAAATTCCCTTCATTTAAATAAGAGAAATTTGGAAGAACATCATTAAGGTCTTGTCGAGTAATGTGAAACACCATTTATTTTGAAACAAAAAACAGAAAAAGCTAAAACAATTTCACTTATTTTGAAACGAGGGAGTAACAAATTAGAATAATTCTTTAAGGGCCCGTTTGGCCACGCGAAATAAAATCATGAGATGAAATTATATGAGATGAAGTTGAAGTTTGCTTTGGACATGCAATTTGAAATTTTTAATGTCACTTCCCACCTTGGGAGGCAAGGACCGGGCACTCCGCGCCCTACTAGGACTCGGATCAGCTGACTACCGAGTCTAAGCACTTTTGGTGCCAGATCGCTCTAATTTCGGATTTATGAAACACCAAGTGAGAGCAACTATCAGAATACAAATTTTTCCGCCGACAAGACCTATAGCCACCGTAGGAATACTATAACAAGCCTACCCATAAAACCTAACATAATATACCATCAAACACTTACCGAAATTCGCATTATTTTGCTATACTAGAACTACTAGCTTGCCGAAGAAAACGGCTTTACATACCTCAACCGCCGACTTTCTGATTAACTAGTTTATCTCGGCTAGTATTCGCCTATTTCAACAAATATTCATATTCACGAAAGAAAGAATTAATTCTACTATTATTTTGGAAAGAAACCATACTTATGGATATACGATTGCCTATTCTTCTAATTATCAAGAACGGCCGAAAACTCGTAATTTCCTCGTAGGTCTAGAAGGGAGAAATACTCAACTTTAATGTTGGGAGTATATTAACACTAAGTTGGAGCAATTCACTTACCTTGGCCTGAGACGACGATTCCGTCGGCCGAATTTCACGAAACTAACTCCGTAGGAATGCTCCTCAGCTTTATACTTCGCTACCCGAAATTAATTTAATTTGGACTACGTTTGACGGCGTAAACGGGCGAAATTTATGTTGAAACCTTCGTCCCTCCTCTGCTTCTCGTTCGTTCGGAAATGAAGAATGAATATGACTAAAATAAAACCGGGCGGGGCTTTATATACTCTGGACCTAAACCCTTTAAGTTGCATTTGTTGAATTCAATTTATAAGTCACATTTGTCGAATGTGCGATTTATAAGTCGCAGCTTGTCTTGCGACGCTCCGACTTCTGGGCACTTGTCCTACTCTCTCCCCCGGCCCTTTCTCGCACATATGGCATTTCCTAAAACTCTTAACCAACATGTGAATAGGCCAACTAAGTGTCAAGAACTTACGGGCAATTATCCCCTTAAGAACATTCGCCTCAAATGTTAATCTCTCACATGTAATCTTAACTTGCTCTACCTTTCTTGGAAAAATTTTGCGTAGTTTACCCCAGAATATGGACTATCTCAAAACTCAAACGCACTAAAAGTCCAATATGTACTCCATATAATACTATAGCATCCATTACATAATAAACTAAAGTCAACATCTAACTTATACACATGAATATAAAGCAACTCATAAAACAACAATATCAACATACCTCGAATAACTAAGTCTCAAATAACTCAGGCATCCGCTTCATATATTCTTCTGTCTCCTAAGTCATTTCCTCTCGCCTCAAGTATGCCATAATACTTACGCGTAAGCAACATTTATTTAGTTCTTAATCATGATCTACCGTCTAGTATGGCTAATGGAACTTCTTCATGTGTCAATCTCCTCTCACAGAACTCGAACATCTTCGATCGACAATTTTGAGGGATCTCCTATGCACTTTCAACATTGATACATGGAAAATCGAACTGAGGTAAGTCTAGCTCATATGCCATTTGGCCTATTCTTCGGTCAATCTGATAAGGCCCAAATAAAGTTCCTCAAAGTTGAACTTGCCTTTCTTGTCAAATCTCATTACACCCTCCATCTAAAACTTTAAACACCCAATCACCACATTAAATTCCAAGTTTCTACGCGCACGCGCATACGATTTCGACGCCTGAAAGCGCCAAGAAACGCTCGCAAGCTTTACTTTTTCCTCCGACCGATGAATGATATCCTGCCCAATCACGTCGATTCTCCTACCTCAAACCAACCAACCGGGAGATCCGCACTTTGCCCATAATGCCCTCATAAGGCGCCATCCAATAGTCAATAGTAATCGTTATTATAGGCGAACTCAATGAGTGGTAAATGTTCATCCCAGCTACCTTCGAAATCCAACACACATGCTCGCAACATATCATCGAGCATTTGAATGGTGCGTTCGCCCGCCTATTTGTCTCGAGGATGAAAAAGCTATGCCTGCAGTTAACTCGTCCCTAAGCTCTCTAAAATGATTGCTGTAATTTAGCAAGAAATCGCGCCTCCGTCTGAGATAATGGACACTGGAACACCATGCAACCCGACTATTTCTCTAATATATAGCTCTAAAGATAATCCTTGGCGGAAAAGGTAGCCCTTAATGGGTAGAAATGAGCCGATTTTGTCAGCCTCACAACAAATCACCTGCATCGAATCATATTTACGCCCGCGCGGTAATCCCGCTACAAAATCCATATTTACGCTTCCATTTCCATAGAGGCACGTGATATCCTAAGTCGGTCCGCCCGGTTTCTGATGTTCAGCCTTTTACCCGCGGCGCTGGGGACAATGAGCTACAAATTCTACTATCCTCTCTCTTCATCTCGCCACCAAAAGAGATTTCTTTTATATCGTGGTACAATTTCGTTGAACTTGGGTGGATGTAATAAATGGGCATAATGTACCTTGCCCATAACTGCTACGGCTTCCCGCAACACTGAACACAAAGGCGATCTTTATATCGCAATACCTCATCCCTGCTATCTAAAAATCATTACCTTCCGCTCGAACTCGTTTCTAAGATGAACCAGGCTAGGATCTTCTACACTCGGCTGCCTTACTCTACGACTAAAGACGACACCGCGGTGTTCTCGGATTACCGCCCGTTGTCCTCTCGTTTCGCTACAACGCTAATCAAGCACCGATGCAATTTCGGCACTGCATGTGCCGTAAGTATGCCAAACTCCCCAGACTTACGGCTAAGGGCGTTCGCTACCACATTGGCTCCTTCCCCGGGTGATACAAAATATTCACACCATCTTCTTTCAATGTTTCTAACTAAACGACGCCGCCGCAAGTTCAATTCTTTTCTCAGAAGATATACCGTAGGCTTTTATGACGTTGAAAATATCCACCTGGGACACCATACAAGTAATGTCTCTATCTTCAAGGCGTGAATCACTGCGGCCACCTGTGTCATGGGTAGGATAGTTCTTTTCTATATTTCCTCGCTGTCTCGGAAGCATAAGAAATTACTTTTGCATTTGCGTCTTCGCATCAACACATCCTAAATCCCAACACCTGTCACAATAAACTATATAACCTTTCGTACTTCCGCAATGCTAATAATCGAGTTGATGTTAACTGCCTTTCAATTCCCCGGAAGCTCGCCACATGCTCACCATCAAATTTTGGCCGCCTCTACGCGCCTAGTCAGAGGTGCTAAGCACGTGGAAAATCCTTCAACAAACCTTATGTAGTACCCTGATAACCCTAAGAAATCAAGGCACTCTACGGAGTGGTAGGTCTCGGGCCATGCTTACCGTTTCTATTTTCTCGTATCTACTTCTGTATACCAAAGATCCGACATGATATGACCTAAAAGGCTACCGACCCAAATTGTAATTCACATTTCGAGAACTTCGTATATAGCCGACGGTCCTTGAGAATCTGGAGCACCGCTCCTAAATGATCCGTGGTCTCGCTCTGAGCGAATACACTGTAATATCGTCAATAAACACTATCATGAATACTTCGTGTATGGCCTCAAAATACCGTCATCGTGTCCATAAACATAATGGAGCATTCGTCAACCCAAAGCATACTTACTAAGAATTCAAAATGGTCAGATTATGTCCTCAAGGCGCCTTTGAATGTCCTTTCAAGAACCTAAACCTCGAAGGATATTCGATCTTAAGTCAATTTTGGGGAAAATTATTCGCTCGTAATCGATCAAATGTATCATCTATCTCCGGGAAGCTGATACTTATTCTTGACAGAATTTTTATTCTGTTTTCTGTTGGTCAGCCTAACACATGGAGGGAACCATCCTTCTTCTTACAAATGTAATCGGTGCACTGCAAGGTGATGTACTCGTCCTGATAAAGACCTTGTCTAATAAATCTTCAACTTCTCCTTTAGTTCTCCTCAGTTCAAGCAGAGCCATGTGATAAGGTGAAATTTATATGGCCGATCTGTAATAAATCAATTGCAAAGTCTATTTCCTTTTTTGGGGGAATACAAGGTAGCCTATCTCGGGGAATACATATCGGGAATTCCATTAACCACTCGGAACAGATCAAGAGCCTGAGGCTCTACCCGAACATCCCGAACTCGACAATGTGGTAACGCACTCCCTTGGCTATCAACTTTCTCGCCCAAGATAGGAAATAAACCTACCTTTTGGGTGAGCCGTATCGCCTTCCACTCGTGACCGCCTCCCCGGAAAGTGGAATCTGACTGCCTTGGTCCAAAGATTCTGCTACCCAACATAGCATGGAGCTAACTAATCCATACCTATAATCAAGGCCAAAATCAACCATTTCTAACTCTACCCAATCTCGCTATGGTCTCGATGGTTAGCAACTCTATTGTACACCTCGATAAACCCTTCTTGCTATAATAGAGTCACCATGGGTGTAGATACCGAAAAGGGTTGCCAAGCAATTCTCGTACAATACCGAACTTTCGAGCCATTAATGGGGTAACATAGGACAAGGTAGATCCTGTGACGATTAATACATAAGCATGGTGAGAGCAAATAGTCATCATACTTGTCACAACATCCTGGAGACGCCCGAACTCGTCTCCTAGTAATGGGTAGGTACGGCTTGGGCTCGCACCTAACTAGAGGCCCCCGATTTGCCTTGGCTCGCTCGCCGAAACTCCAGGCCTCGCGCCCGCCGGGCCGCTGGAGCTCGCGACTCTTACCGATGTCTTGTCCTTGCCTATCCTGCAAACTACCCTAACCCCGGCCGGACAATCTCTCATTACATGACCCTCCTATCTGCATATATAACACCCCGTGGAGCCATATCTGCAAGCTCCAGAGGAAGGCCACCGCAAAAAGGTAAAGTGGTGTATACCTATTATAAGCCAGGCCTCCTTCCTACGGGGTGAATCTACTCTGCTCAAGAACTTCCACCTACTCCGACCGGCCCCTGCGATCGACCCACCTCTACCGCCGTGATGGAGGCGGGGGTCTAGGTGGCCTATCCGACAACCGGTGGCCTAGCCCTCTCCGATCTCCCCTCGTAACTCATCTCGACTGTCCCGCGGCGCTATTCCCGACTTGTTTGTCTCGTTATCTTGCTACTGCCCGAGGCCCTCAATAGTCTCCGAGCAAAAGCCTCAGACTCAGCAATATCCATATCTTCCCGCAAAGTAGCCGCCATGGCTGTGCCTCAATATACTCCGGGCTCAGACTCATAATAAACCGTGACTCGATGGCATGGTGTCTACAAAGGCCTATATATCGGGCCAAAGAATCGAACCTCATAGGCATATTCTCGAACACTCATCGCCCGCCTGTGTGTAAAACTCATCCTCTCCGGCCCGCTTCTGATCTCTCATGGTAGATAACGGTCCAGAAAGGCCTCACTGTGCCGGACTGTGTCAGAGGGGCAACATCTCTCCTCGAGACCTTCCTAACTCTCATACCACAACACAAAAATATCCCGCAAAATGAATACCGCCACCCGACCGACTCTATAGAGGTAACATGCATAACCCGAAAAATCCTCTACATCTGAGCTAGAAAGTCCCGGGGGTCCTCTCGTTCGATCCGTCCCTGTGAACTACGGGGAACCTAGTGCCAGGAATTCTCGGGACTTCGAACTACTGCAGTCCACCCGATGATTCTCGCCGCCGTAGGTGGCATTGATCGCTCGAGTAGTCATCATTTGCGCTAACATAACTACCGTACCCCGACCTCCCGGTTAGATGGTGTAGGCATAGGAACTGCCCGAGGTGGTGTCATCCTGAGTGGATCCCGATAGGGTGGAGACCGAAGAGAAGGTCGGACGATGCCTCAGATTACCTCGGGATTGGGCTGATTCTAAACGAGGCCGAGGCATCCCGCCGCCTTCCCGCCTCGCTGGCAAGGCCCACGTTCTCGCCCGTGGATAGTGATGTCGTCGATCCACATTTTATCTCAGAAAAAGAGTATAATAAGCTTTAGTGACTCAACCCTATACTGGTACCGCTTGGCGACATGACCGAATATGAAGAAAGAGTAACCACTCCTATCATGCCTTGCAGCCCTCCATGTGTATGTGGTGGTCACCATCCATAGATAATACTATACTTCTCAAATAATTTTGCTTGCAAACTCGAATATGGGAATCGGCCGATACGCCAAGTTTGCCGCGCCCCGCCTTGGGGGTATGACTGCACCCGTGCCCTACTAGGACTCGGATCGGGCCGATCACTTGTGACTAAGTAATTTCCTGTGCCAAAGTTAGCTTTAATTGGATTTATGAAAACAACGCGTTATATAACTGGCCAGAATACAATTCTCCTAATGACTAGGCTTCATCATATGTAGAAATATACACTCTAATTCAGAAATAACCGAGCATAAGGGAACCGGCGTGGCCGACAAGGCCAATTAAGGGCCGATTAGTTATCAACGAAAGTATAATCAAGCGCTAAATCGATTCACAGGATCACAAGGTCACCAATCGACACCGAACAAGGCTCCTACACGGCCATCACATGCAAACTAAATATACACGCTCCACATGACCGCATAACCAACCACAAAAATATACTAACTGCAAGCCTCATGGATAATAATATGGCCGGACACAGGCCCCGCCTACCCATACTGCATAAACAAAAAGGGAAGTAAACCTTGGCCGCAAGCTCCTACGACAAGTGAGCTCAAGACTCCCGTACGCCGGGCCGGAACTACGAGGATCTGCTCGGCCTATGAGTTCCGGCACTAAGTAATGCAAAGACCTTAAATGGGCGCGCATTTACCGGGTAATTGGTATGTGGCAATAATCAAAATAATCAGCAAACATACACTGGAGTATATCAAGTAATAGGAGATGGGCCTGAATTACTAAAAAGAGCGTAATCTCATCAAGAGTAAGAGTCATACCTCATAACATGGTGGTCTACTTTCTATCTATTAATACCAACACAACATAGCACACAAGAACCTTACCAAATTTCATAAGCCGTAAGGTACCAAGCTAAAGACACAATCTATATACCTACCTGTGTCATACCATCCACCTAGTAATCTGCGAGCATCCAAAGCGCCCTTGCATGCACCTGGGCCTGGCGGGCCCCCGACTATAGCCGTATTTGAGTTCTGAGGACTCCCGAAACCGAAATTTGTAATTTGCACTCCTGCGCAAGCGTCAACAGGGGTGTGGTATAAAGGCTGAATGCCTTCTATGGGGAATTCGTGATCCCATCTTCATCCGTCGAAGTGGACAAGTATGTCACTCAGAGCGACGTATCTCACCTTCTAGCGGGCGAGTCGACACAAATATTAACCCAGGGGCGTCAAGGAAGCTCTAAGGGTGCCGAACATAGAACAATCATGTCTCCACAAATAGCAATACGCACATGTAATATATATAATGGATCTCGATAATAATATTTATGTTCTCCGTATTCGCTCAATCTCATATTGAAATGTACTCAATCCGACATCGAAATATACTGAATCCGTAATAATATTTCTGGAATATTCTGCATTGACTTATACTCAAGCTTACCGAATTTGCCGAACATCAGACATATTTCTACCCGTAATAACCGAACATAATATACTGGCCAAACACTCACTGAAATTGCATCATTTTGCTATATACTGTAACTACTAGCTTGCTTAAAGAAATCAAGCCACATAATTTCAACTGGCCGACTTTCCGATTAACTCGGCTAGCTCGGCTAGTATTCACTATTTCTCCTAACCGTATTCATATTCACTAAAGAATATAATTAATTCTACTATTATTTTTAAGATACCATACTTATGGATATACCTATTGCCTATTCTTCGACTTACCGAAGAACGGCCGAAACTCGTAATTTCTGAGGTCTAGAAGGGAGAAATACTCAACTCTTTAATGTCAGGAGTATATTAACACTAAGTTGGAGCAATTCCACTTACCTTGGCTTCAAGTGAGACGATGATTCGTCGTCAAATTTCACCAAACTAACTCCGTAGGAATGCCCTCGGCAGCCTTATACTACTACCCGGCTAATTTGAGTTTGACTACGCTTTACTCGTAAATCTAAGAAAATTCTATGTTGAACCTTCGCCCTCCCCGTTTCGCTCGCTCGAAATGAAGAATGAAAAATGACTAAAAATAAACCGAAGTGGGGCTTATATACTGGGACTCGAACCCTTTAAGTCGCATTTGTCGAATGCGATTTATAAGTCGCATTTACCTTGCGACCCGACTTGGTGTGCTTGTCCGCTCTCCCTTGGCCCTTTTCGCATTTATGATATTTTAAAACTCTTAAACCAACATGCAAATAGGCCATCTATGTCAAGAACTTAATGGTGTAACATTGCTAGTATTTTTATTCATAAACATAAACCCCATAAGTTGTGAAAACTATCAAAAATTTTCCACTTTATATAATCTTAATGATAAGTAAAAGTCTTTGGCAACAAAGCTATAACACATAATTTGTTTGAAAGCCAATTTTTTTTTAAAAGACAATGTTTTTTTTATCGAACTTTAGTTCAATAAAAAATAAATTTGAACATGAATTGTAGTGTAATACTCCTCCACATATTGCAAAACTTATATCCATATAAATGGTTAGCAAAGGCTATAAGAATAATAATACCAACAACAAATTTTATTTACATCTAAAATAAATAATTGGTAAATATAAATGGTGATTTTTTTAAAAATATTTTTATTTTTTTTGTTTTTTAAATTTTATATTTGAATAAGTCCATCTCATGATCCGAATCCCAAATCAAGAGTTTTTGAGAATTTGAGATTTAATATCAAGTGAAACTTCATATCCAAACGCCGTATTTCATCTGCGATTTCAAATCACAAAATGAACTCGCACGCGAAACGCCTACAGTTTCAACCTTCACAAGAGGGTCTACTAGGTACTACACTACACTAATCAATGGTTTATCAATGATTTCTAGAATGCGTTTTCAAGTTTATGCTTGCAAATGTTTCTTTTGTAATCTCATGAAAAACAGACTACTTCCATTTTAAAATAAGTTATGCTTATAGATTAGGCATACTTTTAAGAAAAATTACTCATTTCTAGAAAGAAAAATGTAATTTTACCCGCTATCCCTTAATAAATATCTTTGAAAAGATGTGGTAACTCTTTAATATTTTCTTGATTATATAAAACTCTCTCAATTTAAATGAGCAGAAACTAAAGAATATCATTAATGCCTTCTATTTACGTAAAACACCAAATATTTTGAAAAAATTAAAAAACTAAAACACCATTTATCTCAGAATGAGGAGTATTTCTTGCTAGTAAAATATATTCAAAGCCCTCACTAGCTCATCTTCTCTCTAACCTTTTTATTTCTTGAAAAATTCTTATAAATTGCCTTTCAATTTTTAGCGCACTCGAAATCTATCTCATCATAATATTTCTGCTATATTGAAATTAGACTCCCTCTCTGTTTTCTCTTATTCATACTTAACCTTACAATATATGTAAAAGTACTAACACCAATTGTTGTGGAAGATCCAAAGGCACAAACTCAAGAATAAAGATAGCAAGTTGAATAATCAAATTTTCAACACTTGGAGGGAGAGTGCCAGAGTACCAAAGCATTTCTGCCCCTTCTTTCTATAAATTCAAATCCCAAACCATGCTATAGTCACAAACCACCACATTTAATCCTCTTCACAAACCTCCACTTTATGCATTCCCGCCATTTCCTCTCCCTCACTACCATTTGCCTTTCCCTTCTTCCTTCCAAGTGAAATTTCGCTCCTGCATTTTACTCGCTTTCCTGCTTAACCTAGGTACTACACTGCACCTATACACTTTTACAATTAAGTTTGTTCAATTGTTCATTTGGTGTTTTCGATGTATTATTATTCTAAGGACAGATTTTCACCAACTCTCGTTTTTGTGTTTCTGAAAATCGGATCAAATAATTGAACTGTCATGTGAGAAGATGGTAAACGAGCAAACGCAGATAAGTTCATCTATGCCTGACTTGTCAGAAGAGGAAGATTCCACGGTAAGTACAAGCTTGTTTGGAGTTCATAACTCGTCATTCTGAAAATTGCTTAGCAGAAAACACATTGCTCAGAAAACACATTTTGCTCTTAGTCATCAAATAAATAAGAACAAAACTACCTAGTGTGATCCTACAAGTGGTGTCTCGGGAGGCTGGGGTGTATATAGACCTACTCCTAGCTTATGCAAGGTAGAGAGGCTTAGTCATCAAGTGAGATATAACTTAATACATTTTTAAGACTAATTTGTGATCCGAGTTTTGAGTTTGTGTTTGTGTGTATATTGTTGTTGTTGTGCAAGGTACTGATAAGCCAATTAAAATTAGTCCTCAACAGCTGATTAGTGTGCTGAAAATTAGATTGCATTATGTAAGGAGCATCTGTTCAGCTAGTAGATACAGAAAACTGCCTGAGTAAAGCAGACATTGGATTGGTCCTAATATCTAATATTGTTATTGTCTCTGGTTATCGAGAACTGGATAGAGTTAAATAATCAAATGTTGTTTGGATCAACAAATGAGGCTTTATTATAAGCTTATGATATATGTTCACTTAATTTCTGAGCAGTTTCATCCCTGTGGATCGTCCAATTTATGCTAAATAAACTAAAGTATTTGAAAATTTTGGTCAGACAGTACGATAAGTTTTACTTCCATTGCTTGTTTGATTGAGAACTGAGAAGTTTCTACTTAATTGATTTTAGATGATAATCTTAATGGATATGGTGTAATTTTTGTTTACCACTCACTTTGAAAAGTTGAAATTCATTGTCTTCTATGTCTATACATTTTCAAGTCTTTCAATGTGTGGTAAGGATTTTCTCGATGATCACAAGAATTATGCTTATTATGTTTTTATAAAAAAAATATCTGTCATGCTATACTATCAGTACAACGTTTTTGCTACTTCACTTCTTGAATCTTTACTAGAAAAACTCCAGTTCTCTTTCTTACATTCAATCTAACTGATATACAATTACAAGTGACCTGCCATATATAACTTTTGCCATTATGGCTTACAATGCAGGTCTATATGGCATGTGTTATGCACGGACACAGGTGATTGGTGACGTTTACTAGACTGTTAGAATGTCAGCAGTTGCTTTGGGACCTTCTTGAATGAATGGATTTAAGGGAGAGAACATTGATAATAGTGATTTATAAATCTTCATATGTTATATATATCTTTTAAAAACAAGATTCAATCTGATAATTTGAATTGTATCATTGATATTTGATTAGTTAAAGAGGGAAAACAGTTTAAAAAAGGAAAGGAAAATCTTTTCTCTTGACTTGATTGTAGAAAAAAAATGCCTGTAGGATGGAAAAACAAAAAAGAGATGCTAGCAATAGAATCGAATGCTGAATTAGCAATTGACTAACAATTAAACTATTCTTCAAGGATGAGCTTCATTATGATGCCAGTGTACACGCCAACTCCATGTGCTGGAAATCTGGGAAAATGGAAGTTGTGATTTTTCCTTGGTTGATATGGGTATGAACTCTTGTTTTGCATTCTTTAGGAAGCATTAAAGCATCCACATAAAATATTCAAGAGAAACTGCGCTAAATCTAAATCAAGCTTGATTTCTTGCTTACATTTTATATGATGTTCGCTGAAAGTGGGATTCTGTTTCAGTTAAATATCAGGCTAAACCTGGAATTATCTATACCAGTACTAAAAGTGAGGAATCATTCTTAGCAGCCTTACAGAGAAGTGGCAGGTTCAGCTTTATTATTGGAATGTTGATCTTTCTACTGGTGGAAGCATTATCTACTTTCTGATGTGGACACAGATGGTACAAGTGACGCTCCATCTGTGTGCTTAGAAAGTCATTATTCAGCTAAGAGCAAGCATGGCACAGGTATGAAACAGTGGAAGAATATTGCAGCAGATTTCTACTTTTCTTTACTTCCAAGTCTTTTGTTTGCTTGTGCTAGTTGAATATAGTTCTGCAAGGGAAGTCCTTGGTGCATCAAAAGCAGTATTATCTGGTAAATCATAAGGAGATTAGGGATGTCATTATAAATGTTTGGCTGACATAACTACTACGTGAAACAAACTATCTCAATGCTCCTTTCAGTTGTTCATTGGAAAGCAAAAGTACCTTTAGAACATATCCGCAGTGGATAATTGGGTGGAGTGTAGGAGTTCTATTTTTCTTAGGGGAGGCAGAAATGATGGAAATCTTTTCTCTTGCATATGGAGTTCTATAGGTAGATTATTACCATGGTAGAGGGAACCAATGCACACCATATTTATTTTTTCCAATTTGCAGTTTCTTTTCAACTTATAGGTTTGCATTGTGATTGATGGAGTGACCTGTTTCTCGGTGTTTCTTTTTGAATAGTTTTACTATGGAGACTGTTTTTGGATCACAGATTAATGTACCTTCAAGTCACAGGGATGGATGATGGTTTGAACATAAAACAGAGAACTGCTTTTGTGAGTCAAATGGTTACTGCCTCAATTCAGTGGCATCTTTATATTCTCTGAATACGTGTTTCTTCTTGTTGACACAAAGAGTGGTTTTACAGTAGGTGCTAGTTTATTGTTTCCGCAAAATATGGTGTCTTATGGTTACCACCTTGGTTTGAGAACTTTGGACAAAAACATCTCTTGTACACCTGTAACAATTACTACTGAGAATAGTATTTAAGAACACACACAATATATATATGTATACTATACTAAACCTTCTCACACACACACACACAATAGTTTCTTCATTGAATGTCTGCGGATGTGGCTTCTCCAGTCTATCTTTTAGCAAAAGTGGGATAAGATTTGATTGAGACTTTCTATGGAAGGGGAGTGCTAAGGAGCATAGTAACTCCTTACAATTATAAAGAAAGGTGCATAGTAACACATTCCCATGGTACTTTCAGATCCATATTTGACAAGAGCATTAGTGGAAGTACTGTATTTATTTGAATGATTAAGAGCAAGAAAGAATGAGAGAACATAGTAACCTCTACCTTCTTTTATTGTTGTTGACTTGGTCTGCAATATTTTGAAGCACTGCCTTGGTTGTCATCGCCCAAAATCTCCCCTTCTAAAGGATACATGCCTCAGAAAGAGAAATAAAAGGAGAAGGCAGCTCAGAGGAAATATGACTGGATATAAGCAGGACGGTCATATGGTCCAGAGCCATGTTGTCATTTACCAATTACAGCTTTCTTTAAGTTAGAAAGTTCTTAGCCAAAATAAAATAACATTGAAGACCAGCGAAGAATTATCCCTCGGAGAGTGCTTATCAGAAAGCATCTTTATCTTCAGCATATGCTTGGGTGTCCTGCTATCTGATAAAAACAGTAGGAAATCATCTCTCTTCGACAATACAGTTGTATTGGTTGCCATTGATACATGGATTAAAATGACACGGATTCGCCAGGAACTTAAGGAAATTCTGTTGATTATCGACTTTGCTTGAATCGCCTGTCAAGTCTTATGCATTTCCATTTTTCAAATTGTTGATTTACACTGCAAGAACCTTGGTACGCAGATGCTCCTAACTGGGCCATCTGTTCTCATCAAGCTAATATTACTAGATGTACTTCCAATTAGTTTTGCCTATATGGTGAACTTCATAATATAAATTGGAGTTATTGGCTCCATGGTGAGGGAATTATAAACATTTGAAAAATATTATGATTTGAACTGCATTGCATGAGGCTATGAAGAACAGGTGACATACTCAAAGTCCATACAACAATCTTATCTTACGACATACTTTTATCTCCGCCAACATTAGATGCTTAAATACTTAACAGCTCCAATACTTGCATGCATGTGGTGTGAAATTTTCTTTCTGATTGTTAATGCAATAAAATACAACAACAACGCCTCAGCTCTAAACAAGTTCGGCCGGCCAAGGAATCCCCTACTTTCATTCAAGCTTCATTTTTATCATCTTCATAATTAAATAAATAATGGTGAAAAATAAGTTTTGAAAAAATTAATATTAGAAGTTCTCTACCAAGTCTAAAACCTCAGCTAGAAGCAATTACCTATACTGATATTTTTTTTCTTCCATTGTGCCCTACTCGCTTAAGTTTGCACTCACGCTACTATGTAGGTTTTTCGAGACAACTTCCTTCCATGTGATTTTAGGTCTACTCCCTTTGAACATCTTCACTTATAGTTTCGCACCTCTAGACTTATGCACCCTAGGTCGACGCAGAATATGTCCAAACTATCTCAAAGCGATCTTTCGTATTTTATCTCAATGTGTGCTGCTTTGCACTCTGCGAATGTCTGCCTATCCATCTTAGCATCCCATCTCTAGCAACACTTCTTTTTTTGGAGGTGTTGGACTCTTTAGCAGCCCATCATTTGCTATCATGTAACATTGCTTGTCTTGTAGCTGTTCTATAAAACTTACCTTTCACTTTGGTAGGCATCCTTTTATCACGTATCAATTCGATAGAACTTCTCCATTTCAACAATCCGCTTTAATCCATGAGTAATATTATCTTCATCTTTTTGTTCTATTCTTCTGAATGATTTCCTTAAAAATAAAAGTTTATTTCTAGTATACTCGTAGGATTATCATTGAATGTCGAATGCAAAGAAGTTTCACTAATCATTAACTAGAAATAGTAAATTATATTGTGAACTGATAATTTGGAAAAAGAATATCAGGAACTGCAGAGTTAAATCAAAACTGACACTTGACTTCATTTGACTTAGCCATGTTTGATAAACCTATAACTCTATGGGGTTTATCTTGGCAAATTCCTATGTCTATGAAAAGAGATTTCACCAATATCCTTCGCCTTAGATTATCTCTATACATACTCCTTGGTTTCCAATATTATCCTAATCTTTGCTTTCAAGTACAACAACAACATACAGCCCAAAGCAGTAATCCCACCAAGTGAGGTCCGGGAGGGTAGAATGTACGCGTACCTTACCACTACCTCGTAGATAGAGAGTTTGTTTCCGGTAGACCTCGGCTTTAAGAGAAACAGACTCGATAACGTAATAACATCACAAGACACAACATATAATATCAACAACAACCAGTGCCCGCACTCCAACATGTTTTACTTCCACTTAGCTGATTCCTTGTTTCCAGTTTTGTTTGTATTTGTCACTTCTTTTCAATCAAAATCTGTCTCTCTTTAGCTTGAGTTGCTGATCCTATTGAAACTCAAGCTCGATATCTAGGTTAGTCAGGTTGCGAGTGTTTAGGATATGTTTTTTCTGGTACATTTCACTTTAGTTAGATAAACCTTTATAAAAAGAAATTAGCTAGACATAAAATACGCTAGCAAACAATGAATGATGGTTCAATTGCTTACTTTATTCTTGTTGTTTGGTCTCTTAGGAGGTTGCATTCTGTTTCAACAAATAACAGCTCCAAAGATTTGCCTTTTCAAAATTGCAGCCAAGTTCTATGATGGACGCCAGCAGTGATGTTCAAGTTCGTGGCAAGTGGGGCCTGTTAGCTGTGCTGGAAAATGAGCGGATCATAGACACTCTCGAACTAAATGAATGTGGGAGCGCATCAATTGCAATTGACTGCATCTGTGAAATTTCTCTGTATCTTCTAAGCTCTAAGCTCTGGAATGGCTTATCCCTTTAACGGCTTCCTCTCCTCAATCATATATCTCTGTTTGCATGGGGGATAAAATTTGTGCAATGTTGTGTGCCTTGACTATCACATAAAGCCACAAATTCCTCAAAGTTGATTCAGCTGCTCATGAAGCATCATAAATTTTCCAAATAGACAAGCATCCAAGTCATATGGGGATAGGCAGAGCAAAAGAAGGCCAATGACGCACCACTCTCTCTATCTTCAGTTAACCACAGTTTTGACTAATTAAAAATTTTATGCAGGTTCTCCGTATTTGGGATGATGAATAAGGTTTGAGGAGGATGGCGGTTTAAATCTATAATAGACATTTGTTTTTGGTGTTCTTAAGCAGCTGTGAGAAAACATTGGACTAATATTTGTTTACTTTTCTCAGTGTAACCCTACCGGGTAGACGTCTTGAGGTTAGTTTTTTTGAAACAGTTTGATGTGGTTTTTGCAAAGATCAAGTGTACTTGATGCCTTCTGGTCTAATAGTTCATCTTTCATCAGGAACTGGCTCTGAGGCCTATATTGGATCTTTGATAACCTGAATCGCGTCTTGACACTGTGATTCCTACCAAACTTTTTGACATGGAAGCTGACCATTTTCAATACTGCAGCTAAAAAGTTTTTTTTTTTTTTTTTTGCATCAATTCAGGATCTGAATAGAGGAGGGTTATATTCTTTGCAGGAGTAGTTTCAAAACTTGAAATACTCATAACCATGAAACATTGACTTCTTGTGAAATTGATTTTATATTCATAAAATACATGAAAATGAAAATTGGTTCCGTGATTCTTTGAAGATATCGTTCTTCCTGTCCGCTGGAGAAATTTCGGTCTCTTTACGTGAAACACTGAAGTCTGTAAAAGATATTCCCACATTCTCAGTTCATATTTCCTTTGTGTTTCTTCTCTTCCATATACTTATTTTTCAAGTTTTATGATTGTTTTTTTCTTGCAGTTGTCACTTCAAAGAAACAGTCTTTTAGAATAAGAGATGGAATTCATAACTGGACAAAACCATTCACTGCCTTCTACAATTTGTTCAAAATTTTGAACTGTTTTCTTTCCAAATTTATAAAAGTAAATCAAACTAAACCACAATCTCTTTCTTAAATTTGTGTATGCATAATATATCTATAAGATGGGCTTTCCTGTACATGCCTCAAGCCTGAATATAAACTGATTCTCTGTTTGATGCAAGTTCTACTCTCTTTGTAATGAGTTTGAAAGCATTGTATCATTATTAGTTTTCATTCCCTTTTCTTCTTGTTTCTTATTTTTCCTCCTTCTCGTTTCCGCAGAAATCTAATCCCCTCCAAGTTCTATAGCTACAAGTGCAGACTGGGCAGCTTTTCTGAAGGTAGATATGTCGGCTGCTTCTGTAATACTTTATTAACCTATTCATCCTAAGATATCTTTACTTAAGGCCTTTTCCTCTAGTTTCTCATCCATCACGATTTCTACTTTAACGTATTTGTAGTTTATAGTTACATGCCGCTTGAGCTAAGTAGCACAACATTTAGGAACCGTTAAATATGGTAATTAGATACTGTAGATATTACCATTAGGTAGTATAGATATTGGAGTATTAAATATGGTAATTAGATAGTGTAGATATGAGAATATCCCCAAATCCCTGTAATTAGGCAATTAGGAGATTGTGTAATATTCTTATTAGTTTCTTTCCTTATTTACATTCTCTAGAACAACTATTTAATCCCATTAGCTTGAGGGAATAATCAAGTAATTAATTTCCAAATTCTCATCTCTCCTTCTCATTTCCAATGGCATCGAGAGCCATCCTTCCTCTAATTCTCCTTCATTCTCTCTCTCTCTCTCTCTAAAAAAACATTTTGCATTGAAACTTGGAAAAATATAGGTTCCTCTATCGACTTGATCTCCTTTCACCAAAGTGATATCAATTTTTTTCCTCGATTGCTATACTTGTTTGTATGTCTTTCTGTTAGGTTTCTAAGTGTCTCAAAATAATGAAAGTCAAAATATTGGAAGACCAACTTTCTCTTCCTAATATCACCTCCAATTACTACAACAAAACTAGATGGAATTCTGCCCACCACCGATGTCGTGACGTGATCATCTCAATCTATCACTTTAATAGGAGCAGACTATAATGACTACCATTACTAAGCATCAAGGCAAATAATCATCAATTCACGCTGCTTGCAATGCAACTCGGTAACCTCTTTGCTTATGTCATCACCTGGCCTTATCTTAGAACAATGGATTCTTGATTTCGTGCTTCCACCAAAATTTTGCAACAAAATACTTCTACTTTACTACCTCTTCTATCATTCTATTGTTACTTTGGCTAATGGACCAAAGACTATTGAAGGATAGGTATAGTCAATTTTCATTCTATACCTTTAAAATCAACTTTTTGCACCCGAATGTCCATATAATCTTATTTCCTTAGCATATTAACCAAAACTTGAAATGTGTCATAACCTTCCTTGGTGATTCTTGTTTGTGTAGGATTGGAGTACGGGATAGATACTGAAAAGGACACGAGTCACAAGGGATTGCAATCAAGTATCCATCCTAAAACTACATGTTGCTTTCGCTCTCGTTATCTCCGAATTACCCCATAAACAACTGGTCATCCGAGTCTCTTGAAACTGCAGTAAGATGGTTCCTGGGCTTATCTAGTTTATCTTTGTTAGAATGTGAGTCGTGTTAGCTTGGAAAACATACTCGTGCCTCTTTCCCAAAGCGTGTCAATAATAGGTGCACCTCTATGTTTGAAATTGTTCATTCGGACATATAAGGTCCAAGTCATGTTAGTTCTTCCTTAGGCTTTCATTATTTTGTGACATTTATTGATGACTCGCCTTGCAAGGTGTGGTTATTTTTAATCAAAATAGTTCCAGTTATTCTCTATCTTTTGTAATTTTTGTGTTGAAATTTGCAATCAATTTGTATTTCCATTAAGAAATTAATCGATAGTGCCCTTGTAGAATAGTTCGTACTTCTCTCTCTTCTTTTATGTCATCCTAGGGCATATCGCACTTATCTTTTGTGCACATACTCCTCAAAAATGGAGTTGTTGAGCGAAAAGAATAGCATCTAATGAAGCAGTTTTTGGACATTGCTCATTCACAATCATGTTCCTTACGCTTTTGGGTGATATCGCGATATCACGTTATTTAATCAATCTTTATGCCTTCATCGTTTTTGCAAACATAAAGAGTCCATACCACCCTCTATCCACACTTCGCACTTGTTCCCCTTCCTCCACGCAGTGTTTGGCTGCACTCGCTTGTTCATAACCTTACTCCTGGAAAAGACAAAGTACGAGCTTTTAAATGTGTCTTTCTTTGGTATTCTCGTCTCGTCTACAAAAAGGTTATAAATGCTTTTATCCTTCTACCAATAAGTACTTGATCTCTGCGGATATTACCTTTTTTGGTACTTGATCTCTCGCGGGATGCTGGCTTCTTTTGAGACTTCTCCATTTTTTCTCCTAATATGGATAATCAAAAGGCCATACGCAGCCCTTCCAATTCCAATTGTTCCACCTCTAGCCCACCTCCGCCTCTTAAGGTTTATTCCCGATGACCTCAAACTCCCGTCGAGTCTCAACTAGCTATATTTCCAACCTCGATACAAGTACACAAAGTACTGGGCCGACTCACCATTGTTCCAACAATATCTCCTACTTTGGTCGAGCACTACCGATGATCTCTTCCCATTGCTCTTTGCAAAGGTACTAGAACTATCAGAAATCGAACTCCCATTTATACCTATTTGAGTTATCATCGCTTGTCACCTTCATATCAATGCCTTCATTACTAGCTTATCCACGCCAAAGTTCCTAAGACTGTAAGTGTATGCACTGTCTATCCAGTTGGCGCCAGTTATGATTGAGGAGATGATTGCTTTGTATGATAATGGTACTTGGAGCTTGTTCTTTACCTAAAGGCAAACCATTGTTGGTTGTCGTTGAGTATTCATAGTTGAGATAGGATCTATGGAGCTATTGATTATCTCAAAGCGAGACTCGCTGTTAAGGGATACACTGCATTTATGACATTGACTGTGGAGATATTTCTTTCACCAATTGCCAAGATGGCCTCTGTTCGTCTTCTCATCTCTATGGCAGCAATGAATCATTGGCCTCTTTTCCAGCTAGATATCAAAATGCATTTCTTCATGGAGAACTTGTCAAGAAGTTTATAAGGAGCAACTACCATGGTTTGTTGCTCAGGGAGTTTGGACTAGTCTCAGACTTTGTCGATCCTTTATGGTCTCAAGCAATCTCTCAGAGCATGGCTTTGTTGTTGTTTAGCTGTTGTCCAATAGTTTGGAATGATTCTACCAGGTTGATCACTTCGTATTTTATAAGCATTCACCTCATGGAAAACGTATCTTTTTAATTGTTTATGTTGATGACATTGTTATTACATGTGATGATCATGAAGGTCTCGACTCAAACAACACCTTTCAAGTCATTTTTAGACTAAGGATTTGGATAAGCTGAAATACTTTCTAGGCATTGAAGTTGGCACACCGCAATGGTATTGCTACTACACGTAGAAAATATGCCTTAGATATTTTGGAAGATGCTGGTATGTTGGATTACAAACATGTGAACACTCCCATGGATCCAAATACTAAGCTTATTCCTTGACAGGAGCTTCTAAAAGATCCTCGTGCGTATACACGTGAGACTTGTTGGCAAACTCAACTATCTTAGAATCACACGAGACTAGACATCCTTTGCCGTTAGTGTAGTTAGCTAGTTTTTTGCAATCATCTTGTGATAGCTGGGCTGAAATAGTTGATTCACATTTTGCAATATGTCAAAAGCTCTTGTGACAAGGTTATTGTACGAAGACAAGTGGAGACGCCATATTGTCGGGTATTCCATGCGTATTGGTAATCTCCTTTTGATAGTACCCACTTAGGTTATTGTGTTCTACCTGAGGCAATCTAACATCCTGAAAAGTAAAACAAGATGTCGTGGCTAGATCACGCAGAGGCTGAGTATCGAGTCATGGCATTGGCTTAATGTGATGAGAGCATGAGACAAATTTCCTCAAGAATTGAAGATGAGAAGTTGAACTATGAAATTGATTTGTGATAACCAAGTTGCACTACATATCGCTTAATGTCGTGTTTCATGAAAGAACGAAACACATTGAGATAGATTGCCATTTCATTCTGAGTGAAGATTGAGTCTCGGATATATCGACACAAGTTTTGTCAACCTAAAAGACTAATTAGTATATATCTTTGGCATAAAATCACGAGGATCCAAAATTGACTATATTTGTATAAAGTTAGAGCATATGACTTATACGCCTCCAACTTGAGTGGGGAGTGTTAAATATGGTAATTAGATAGTGTAGATATTGTAGTCATTAGATAGTATAGATATTGGGAGTAAACATGGTATAATTAGATAAAGTAGATATGAGAATATCCCCAAAATCAACATTTATCACAAATGCCTCCCCCTATGATGCGTTCATGGTATTACACATTTCCTGGTAGTTATTACCCAATAATATATTAAAATGGTTCTGATCGCGGGATGCTAATAGATTAAAGCGAGTATATATATATATATAGATATCCTCGACGTTTTCACCAGAAATCTTTGTAAAAAAAAGAACATTGTAACGAGATTGCATAGGTCCCAATACAATCCTCCTAAAGGCCCTAACCCCGCTAATGCCGTGTTTTAGGGTTACAACGAGCTGGCCTCTGAGAGACTAAGTTGAGTATAGCGCTCACTATCTTTCAAGCCATAGGCATATCTACTTACTTATCTAGGATCAAGGGCTTTACTAATATAATTCATATGAGACACTTCCTTGAAGAAAGTTGTACTCCCATCAGCTTTCAAGTAGATAAAGAAGTTAAGGCTAGTGAAATCAGCTATCGGCTATTGGTCTTTGTGAAAACTCCTCTTCAATATGTTTGATCCCTTTCCAAGCCTTCCTCTTCGTCAATGCGGTTAACCAGACAAGTTGGAGGGACTTCCTGCCATATAGGAAAGGAAAGACCTGGGACCTGTACTCCCCAACTTAGGAACTCAACTTATGGTGAAGGAAAGGAGTGTAAGGGCGATAAAAGGCGAAAGACAGAGGTATGACTCCGAGTTTGGATATGAAAGATATTTCTTTTGGCTGCGACTCGAAGATGGATTAGGCGGAAAGGATAGATAGGATGGGTGAAATGGTGGACAGGTAGTGCCTGAAAAGCACCCGAGAATCACTTCACTTCTTCTCTACTTCACTTCGTTCTTTCTCCCCATCCTTTCGCTGGAGCCGTAGACTCCTCCCAAGACCTTAAGGTTTTCTTTTCATCATCTTTCTTTTCAATATGACCTATCTCCAAATCATTTCTCTTTCTTTCTCCGTCTAATTAGAATTCCTACTTTGGCATCACTCTTTTTTATTTTTTGTAATGATTCCTTATGACTGTTGCTAGTTGTTTAGAATTCTCATTTAGGCTTGGAACATCATTATGATCAACATGAATAGCCCTTGTATCAAACCAGACACTATGTTCATTATATACTAATTCTCTCCTGGCCTCAAGCTTACCCCCGAGCGTGTATGTTGTCGTTTTATTGTAGACAGCGAAATTGTGTCAATCAATCGTGAAGGCATTCGTCGTACTTGTGTTTTGTATACAAGATGGGTCAGCATATGGGGACTCAAACCACTGTGGAGTGACATTTCTTTTAGCAGGCCTATTGAACTTGTTTACTGAATCGGCACCCCCCTGCTGTGGTGTAGTGTATACACCTTCAGTGCTAAAATGTCCCCTTCTTGATTTTGTCTTCTAGCGTCCATTTTCCTATTTTAGAAGAAGAAAGAACATCACAAGGGAGTGGATGACCAAGCGTAACAGAGTCTGTGTCCGTGTAATAACAACCATCTCATCTGCCAAAAGAGATTATCCTCCTTTGGGCTGGAAGAAAAGATTTATGCAGTCCATGGAAAAAGAAAAAGAAGAAAGTTAGTGTTCAATGAGCTCGAGATAGCTGCCTGATGAGAGGAAGGGACACCGGGTATAGTCTTTCTTTTGTTCCAGCCCTCTAGTTACACCAAAGCACACTAGCTAACACTGTATTATAGTGCTTACATCTTTGAGTTGGCAATATAATATCGTATGTTAATAAAATATCTGAGTTGGCGAAATTAAAAAAAAAAGCTAACATGTTAAATGTGGTAATTACATAGTGTAGATATTACCATTAGATAGTATAGATATTAGAGTGTTAAATATGGTATAATTAGATAGTGTAGATATGAGAATATCCCCAAATCTCTGTTATTAGGCAATTAGGAGATTGTGTAATATTCTTATTAGTTTTTTTCCTTGTTTACATACTCTGTAGCAGCTATTTAATCCCATTAGCTTGAGGGAATATTCAAGTAATCAATTCCCAAATTCTATTCTCTTGTCCTTCTCATTTCTCAGGAACAAATATAGATGTATGCTGGGTCATGGCAGTGCCATTTTCACTCCTCTTTGGAGGTTAACCTAAAAAAAGTTTCATTTTTCTTTTTTGTTTAGACAAGAAAAGTAGTATTGCATGTTTGTTACTCTTCATCATTTACCCGAATTTGAGCGTTATATTCTCACTAAGCATTTTATAAACGGTCATTTTAGATATTTCTACTTTATATGATTACAATTAGTCTTTGAGCTCAAACTAGCACAAGAAATGAGATAGGAGTTCCGTTCTCGTTTCCGGTGCACCCTTTGAGAAAAAACTTTTTTCTATTAAATCTAGATTATTGCTTTCTTTATTAGTCCCCATTAGAATGCTTTACCCAGATTTGAGAATTCAATTTCATGCAGAGTGTATGTGCTATCCTGCATATCAGCAAAATATTTGAAGTTGGCATTTCTGGATCTCTGCTTGAAGAATTGAAGTATTTGCACTTGGATATTGTTGAGCAGGTATCAGATTAATGTTCAAACTTCACCATAATTATTATGTTCCACTGTAGTTTCTCTATTTACAATCATCCTTATCTACATACTCAGCTTTCTCCTTATGCAGGCTGGATTTCTCATTTCAGTCGATCTAGCCTATGTCTGTGAATTGGTTAGTATTGCTATCGGTGTAATACTAGTTGCAGTATGTAAGACTCTCACACAGGAACTTGATTGGATAGGACAGCTTCGCAAGTCGAAGTTTGAAATCTATGTAGAATTTTGTTTTATCATCCAAAATTGTCAGCTTGATTCTATGGAGAAGCCAAAAAGACAAATGAGCATTGCTTTTCTTCAAGAAAATTTCCACAGCTTTAGCCTCTATCTCTGCTCAAGAATGTGTTTATTTTGTGGTTTTAGGTAAGGGAATCCGACCACTCATATTCTGGAAATTCTTCAATCAGTAACATTATATATTGGAGCTTGAATTGTGATCAAGCTAAAATGATCTTATACTTTCACCCATAGTCCTCGTTTCTGTCATAAAGATATGTCTAATTTCTCGTGGGTAGTAATAGTACCATTAGTACACCAGCAAGAGTTTTTTCACATGTGTGTGTGCCGGTAATGTGCAGGTAATTGGCGTCATTGATGTTGATAGAAGTAAAGAGAAGGGTTACGAGACAATCATAAAAGAGGGTTTCTGTGATGAGGTAGGGTATACAGCTGCATTAACTTGTGGGTTTAATGTCTTCCCTGCATTGGTTTTGGCATCTTCTTTTTCTTTATGGCATCATGAGTGTAATCTTGTTTGTCTAGCTGGATGAACTGAGGCAGATATATGAGGGATTGCCAGAATTTCTGGAAGAGGTTCTCTAACTTTAGATTTTTCTCAACTAAACCACTTGCTGTTGAAGTTAAGGCTGCAGGCTATTGAATTTGATATTGGCAATGCTTTGCAGGTTTCGGCCTTGGAACTTGCACGACTTCCTTGCATGTACGGAGACAAGGCGGTTCCCTCTATCATTTACATACATCAGATAGGTCTGTTCACCCTTTCATGTTTCATAGTTATAATAGCTTTGAAGCTACATAGGTAATTCAGCTTTTAAACTGATAACTGCTGATGCCCAATTAGATCCTTGAGATTCTTCCTTTTTCAGATATCAATCTCACTTGTACATTAAGGTGGATCTAGCTTTTAAACCTTTTTCCCTTTTGTAGGAACTTGGTCGTTCCTTAAAAATGTTGGCAACTATTTGCTTTTATTGAGGCAGTTTAATATCACATGGAAGATAATTTATTGGTATGAGAAATAAAGGCAGAGGATAAAATATTATTGAGATGTGTTAACTATTGTCTTACATTGAGCTCTATTATTTAAACTTTGCACAATACATATTTTCCTCCCCTGTGGGACACTAACTATAATAATAATAATACACACACACACTCACTATCTAACACTCCTCAAGCAGGTGCATATAAATCATATTTACTGAGCTTGTTACAATTGTAACTAATACTAGGATCAGGTACTTGTTGAAAGTATTTGCAAGCTAGTCGTTTGACTTCACAAGTCTTATAACAATATCTCCGGACAATATCTTTTCTCTGATGAAGTGAGTCAATCTCAATAATTTTTAGTCCTTTCATGGAACACCAGATTTGATGCAATATGAAAGGTTGCTTAATTATCACATACAACATCTCTCTTACTAAAATTTTCCAGATTTCAGCTCTCTTAGAAACTATTTGGTCCGAACAAGCTAACAAGTTGCCCACAACCATTGCTCGATATTCTGCTTTTGCACTAGATCGAGCAACTACATTGTATTTCTTGCTCTTCTAATACACCGATTACCTCCTACTAAAACACAATATCCAGACGTAGAATGTTTATTAAAAGGCGATCATGCACAATTAGCGTCAATATATCCAACAACTTGCTCATGGTCACAATCCTCGAAGAGTACTCCTCTTGAGGTTGATTTTATATATCGAAGAATGTGGACAGTTGCATCCTAATGACTATCATAGGGAGAATCCATAAACTGGCATACAACACTCCCATGAAAGAAAATGTCAGGTCTAGTCACTGTGAGATAATTCAACTAACCAACCAATACCTATATCTTACGTGATTGCTAAGATGCCCCCAATCCTGGCAGAAGTTTAGCCTTTGGATCAATAACACTGTAATTAGGCCTACATCTCGTCATTTCTGCTTCCTCAAGAATGTCTAAGACATACTTCCATGGTGAAATAATAATACCTGATCTAGACTAAGCAACCTCAAAACTTTAAAAATACTTTAATTTGCCTAACCCTTATTTTGGAAATTCTAAAAGAGATGCTGCTTTAAATTAGTGATAACATCCTGCTCATTGCAGGTAATTATGATTATCAACAAGAACCACCAAATAAATACACAAATTTGGAGTAGAATGTCGATAAAACACAAAGTGATTGGTTCACGAGTCATGCCAACAAGGGTAGATCTACCTTATAAGATAGGGTGTCATGCCACCTGCATGCTTTCGTTAAAATTCTAAATATATATGTAAACATTTGAGATTAACTTATAAATAGGTTAAGTGGCACCCAAAAGGCAGAAATGAGCTGGGGTGTAGTGGCTCTGCCGGACCTTTTAAGTTTTTTGGTCCTTATGAACCCAAGTTCTATTCCCAGTGGAAGCATTTTCTCCGAGGAGCTACCCTCACAGGTTGGCAATGGCGGGCATCGAGAGAGGCAGAAACAGATCGAAGAAGTACGAGGGGAGGTGATTAACAGAACATGATGCATCTTAAGCTTACCGAATACATGACCTTAGATAGAAGGGTTTGGAGATCGCGGATTAGCATAAAAGGTTAGTTGCTAGTTGAGCGTTCTTTTTCTTGCGGGATAGGGTTGGTGGTCGTACTTGGGCCTTCTTTCTTACCAGTGGTATTAGCAATATTTTCACAGTTTCTTGTTCTTCGATTTTGATTATCATGTGTGGTTTTTTGTGCTTTGATTATCACATTATTTTGTTCTCATTATTGTTCTTTCCTCCGTATGTTGAGTATTGCTCCAATTTCACATTATTTCGTTGTGGTTACTACTCTCATTTCTGTATTCCTCTTTTTCAAGCTGTTGGAATCTATTAGAGACAACCTCTCTATTTTTACAAGGTAGAGTAAGGTCTGCGTTACACTTTACCCTCCCCAGACCCATTACACTAGTTATACTATTGTTGTTGTAGCTACCCTTCTCAATTATGACATGACCTAATTTAACGGATCGTGCGGTCACCTACTCCACTCTAAACCGATAGGAGAACCCTTTTGTAAGACTTAATTTCATAAGAAAATATCAGCAACTAACAATTTCTGGGACAACACCATTTTACAATCACTATTCTACAATTTCATTTAAAAATGCTAACAACAACTTCGGAGGACCTAGTCTAGACATGTATAAGGACATCAGTTCTGTTGAAGCTGATGAGGCGTATCGCCACTTCAATCATGAAACTTCATTATCTGCCACAACCTACACCAAAAAAGGCGTAGCAAGAGTAGTGTCAGCACACCACACGTACTGGTAAGTATCATCTGCCGACTAAGATTAGTTCGCGCAACGTAGTAAAAAATCAATATCAACAATTAATAATTAAATTAAACAATAATGAATAAACGATTCGATAATTGGTGGCATCTATCCCTAACCTGTCAAACTAACACTAATCTCCTTGCATTCTAATAAGTGCTTAGCTGTAAGCCCTACCTAGTATTCCGGATCACCACCGCTACAGTAGCACTCCGACCGCTATGGCGGTCTCGTTGCAGTGGGAATCCCACTGCTGCGATGGTATCTTTGTCAGTCAGTAGCTCGGTAAGAACAGGGCACCTCTCCCTTCTAACACATTTATCTCATTATTATGTCACCTCCACACTACACGTGCCTATTTTTAGATAAAATTATCATTTTCATGCCTTATTGAATCGATAACTCTCAGACATCAACATTGTTACTATTGGACTAACATCGTTATCAATTCACAATACCCATGATCAATCCTCACTCATCTAATCATTAATTCATATCTGGTATCCTAATCCTGTCCCTTTTTACAGGACCATCCCCACCGTCAGGACCATCCCAACAATAGAGTTTATTACACACTCATCAAATCTTAAGAATTAACAATTAATAGTACTCATAGACAAAAATCATATTCAACATTTTATACGATTCCTTTTCTGGAAGTATAAGTCTTTTAAAACAAAGATCAACAAACCTCACAAATATCTTGCAATCATAAGACAAATCAATTCAAGTCAATGGAATCATGTCCATACCGAAGTACAGCTAAATAGCCCTGTACCTCATTAGTCTCCTTTTGTGAATCAAACCTGATCACATATCTACCACACATCTATCTCATATCTATCACACATCTGTAAACACATGTCAGAGGGTCTTATGTTTGCCCTTTCAGTCTGGCCAGCGTCATCCATTGCGGTGATGACTTCTTCGATGCAGCAGGTCTACAATGGGTAGGAGTTGCCCGCTGCAGCCCTTTCGCCTGTCTGGGCCTAATTAAATTTTCACCTCTATTCATTTAATACTCACTATCAAATACTTTTATCCCGAAAATAAAATCAACAGTAAATTTTTTTAATTCTTATGCTCATGTCACCAAGACCTTCTAATGATCAGATAGGTCGTTACATTAGATACCAATTAAAAACAATCGTTCTTCCTCGAATGGCTTTGGGTGGATTGGTGGTAAAAGTTTCCTGCTGCGTCCAGATCAAAGTTTAAACGAAATTATTTCTGTGGAAATGTCTCTCATACCATCGTGTTATGTTACTCGTTAACATTTTCGGGTTTTAACAGTATTCTCACCAGACCCTTCGACCAAGGTCTTAAGAACGCTAAGGTGTAGTATTCGAGTACTAATTAATCATTCTCTGTATCTACATCTGGGAAGGAATTTCACTTACACGCATTTACTCAACTGTTTCCTTACTAGAAGTTACTAGATCATCCTCTGGCTTTTCATATTTCCCATTTTTGTAATTTTCATTCGCTTCTTTATTGCTCAAGCAACTTTTTATGTTAACGCTGCCGCCTATAGGACCTTCCTTGTTAAGGACTCGGGACATTTTACAACCCTCGTAGGGACGAGATTAAACATTGGGGTACGTAGATGTAAATGGAACACTAGACACGTACTGGACCACTGCAGCGATGAGGTTCTCGCTGTAGCGAGGTGCTGTCCACTGCAGCTGAGACGGCTTGTCAGTTTTAAAATAGACAAGGGAGGGTTTTCCCCCTCATTTCTATCACTTTCTCTTCTTGCAGTCCAATTTTTCTCTCTATCAATTCCTCCCTTCGTTCGATTTATTAGGTAATCTTGACTTCCTACAACTTTATTATGTTGTTTACAATAATTGCTTTTTCATCCCTATATGCTTTGATTTGAGTTGATAATGGGGTGGTGAGGGTAGATTTACTTCTTATACTTGTGGGGGTTAGATTTCGAAGCATGCTGCTTGTATTTACGTTCCTAAATCCTTTACATCGTCTTCTGTGTAAGTTTTACCACTTTCATGGGGGTCTTACACTTGATTTTGCGGTGGTTGGGTTGAAGCTTTTCAAGCCCTTTAAGGCTTGAATTTTTGGTGCTAGTTGATGGGATAATGGATTGTGGGGCTGAGGAATGTTATCCCCT
Source organism: Datura stramonium (assembly GCA_018107945.1). NCBI lineage: Eukaryota > Viridiplantae > Streptophyta > Magnoliopsida > Solanales > Solanaceae > Datura > Datura stramonium. The sequence continues at coordinate 47,737 of JACEIK010001061.1, forward strand.
TGCTCGATCTGTGCTTAATTTGGGTGAACTTAGGGTTGGCATGCGGTGCCATTGATGGGGGTTGGAGTTGCTCTTGGGAAGACAACTTCCGCTGCAGCAGACCCGTCATCATAGACCCTCTTTTGCTATAGCGGTCTCGCTGCAGCGGACACCCTTAGGTAGAATGATGTCTTGTTTGTTTCAATTTTTCTGACTTAGTCTTTATTCCTTTCTATTGGAGATTCGCCTAACGCGATGTCTTTTTACAGGGATATTATATCATCATGTCTTCCAGCAGTGCTCCTTCTGACTATATCAAGTTTGTTAACGGCCAGTGCCGGCGACGATACATTGAGCAGGAGGTGAAGGGGTTTGTGCATGAGCAGGGCTTTATTATGACTGATGCGATGGAGAAGGCGCCGGAATTCTACTCTCAGCTCCAGGAGATGGGGTGGGGTCCATTTGTTGCGCAACCATGCTCGATGAACGAGCAGTGGGTGAGGGAGTTCTATGCCCACCTCCCCACGATGAACTAGTTCGCCCTGGACCCGGTCATTTATGTCCGGGAGGTGACTTTCAGTATCAGCGCCACCTCTATCAATGAGGTGCTAGGGTTACCGAATCCCTTAGAGGATGAGTTTTGGGCTAAGGATGTAGACGACAATGGGCAGTGGATTGTGAATACCTGGTGGTGGAGAATAAGAGGGTCTCGACTAATTGGGCATCACCCACACCGGCTACAACGGGTCCTCTATGGCAAGGAGTTGCCCGCTGTAGCGGTTTTGCCTGTCTGGACCCACTTAAATTTTCACCTCTGTTCATTTAATACTCACTATCAAATACTTTTATCCTAAAAAATAAAATGATAACAGTAAAAAAATTTAATTCTTACACTTGTGTTGCCAAAGCCTTATAACAATCGGATGGGTCATTACAACTTCTCTTTTTTCTTCCTTTTATTCGCCTCTTTTATACCTTTTCCTTTCTTTTATTTGTTAAATTTCTCTCTTCTCCTTCCTCCATTTTCTTTTCTTCTTCTTTTTTTCTTTTACAACCTTCATTTTGTTTCTCATTATTCCTTACTTCACGAGCAACTTCTTTAGATAAATAATTTAAATTGATATGTGATTTTTCTCTTTTTTGTGATACTATATTAATCTATATATTAGAGTATAATTTGAGTAGTTTTTTCTATTGGCTTTTGAAAAATTAAATGGTTAAGTAATAGATGTTTTAAGTTAGTTTCATATATTGAATTGCTTTGCAAAGAATTACGGTAAAACTAGACAATTAAGATGGAAAAATTAACTCAAGAACATTGAAGATAAATTATTCTAATCAAACAAAGGATATGCATTATAAGCTATACTTTTAAAGCGAATTTTCTAGTTAGAGGTGCTCTTTCATGAAATATATGTTTTTCGATAATCCTGGTGTTTGGGCCTTTTTGCGCACCTCGACTAATTTCACAGGGTATCTGCCATCTCTTACCAATACATGTACCAGATAATTTTGTGAAATATTTTTGTTTTATTGTAATTTTCTTTTAGAATATTATTTAAATCAAATCTGCAAAAAATGTGAACAATTTTCTATATGCGAGTAAAAGACATGATCAACCTAACAAAATAAACCAATGACCAACCCGACCCATTCTTCTTATTTGGTTTTTGTGGCTAGTAGTAGGTACACACACAGTTATGGCACCTGCAATCTTTAAATCTTAGATTTGCCTCTGCATGCCAAACTTCTAGATAATTGTGCTAAACTTACCAAATCAGGCTATAGGAGATTATTTCAGACTATAGAGTGATTGCTGCAATCGACATACAAGACCACTAGACTCCCCTTGAGCAACAAAACTAGGTGGTTGCTCCATATAAATTTCATCCTCAAGGCCGCTGTGGAGAAAACATTCTTAATTGTAATAATGTCCACTGATAAAAGGCTAATGGCATACAACAACCATTGGATAGAAAAGGTAGACATATGCTATTTTAGCCACAGGAGAAAAAGTACCACTATAAATAGTTTCAAATATCTGAGTATACCCTTTTGGCAACAAGGCGAGCATTTAAACCAATCAATTTGTCTATTTGGACCAACTTTGACTACATAAACCCAACGACAACCAATAATAGATTTTCTTGAAGGAAGAGGACAAGCTCCCCACGTACCATTCGCATGTAAAGAAGATATCTCGTCAATCATAGCTTGTTGCCATCCTAGATGAGAGAGCACTTTAACTGAAAACTTTGGGATTGAAACAGAGAACAAAGATGATACAATAATATAAAGGGGTGATGATAGGCAATGATAACTTTAAAATGTGTAATAGGGGTTAGTATTACGAGTAGATCGTGTACCTTTACGAAGTGCAATCGATGGACGAGGAGGAGACAAGTTCATAGCAGGTGTAGGGTCCGGTGCAAGAAATGAATCATCTAGGCCTGATGCTGGACGCAAACAATGACGATAAGTTAGAAGTGGTGGCAATGTGGCTGGATATATGAGGAGCAATAGAAGAGTCAAGGTGATGAGATTATTGCTTCACTGGCTGTTGTAACAAGGCGAAGTAAACGAGAGAAAATTTCATCCACAGTAGGAACAATAGGGCTAGCCAAAATGTCGTTATGCATCAAATCAATGTAATTAGGAAGTCTAGCATGTGTAGGAACCAAAAACATTTTTTCTCGTTGCTTCTATGTTTTTCAATAGTAGCAGTGATTGGCATCAACTTCTCAACTACCTCAATAATTTCTTGTACTTTTCCCAAATAGGAAGACATCAAATTCTTGCATCTTTAAGTTAGTCATCCGATAAATTTTATCATAAAAACGAGATATGTCATTAGAGTATAAAGTGCAAACCTTTTGCCAAACTAGATAACATGTCTGGAATGGATGAAACAAAGGCATCTAGGGGGAATCAAAGACCGCCACAAGAGAGTACATAATTGAGCATCAACATTCTATCAATTTGCTCTGGCCTTTTCATCTCCCTTAGTAGCCTTTTTAGTTAAATGATCTTGAATGCCTTCACTCTTGCACCACAACTCAGCCGAGGAAGTCCAAGCTAAATAGTTTGAACTTCCCATTAAGGGTTTTGAAGTAATCATAAGACTTGAATTTTCAATTCAAGTGTTTTTGGAACCAAAAACATCAAACCCGAAAGACATGTTGCATTGAAGAGAGGTCTAGCAAAATTAATCACTAGAAACTGACCGTAACAGTGAGGAAAGGCTGAAAAAGTCAATTGTAACGCCGGAAAACATTGTTTGGGCATTTGCTATCCCATAAAATCCCTATGGGTGGAGTCGGAAGTGGTAGGCGACCAACTTAGATGAAGAATATGTCTTGGAGAATGTTGGAAAGTACCCTACTTGCTGGCTACGCCGTTTGGACTCTTCACTTTCTGTGCCGCACCTGTGTCGACACAACATGGGTGTGGCTGTGGGATCTGTACCCGATCTAACCAATCGATTTCGGGTACTTTGACCAAAATCGACGAAGAAATTCCGTACAAATTAAATGATTTCTATAATCAAAATAAAAGCTAAAGTGAAATGGAAGAAAATTGAATACCTTGTCTATAGAAATTCTTATGTCGCTCCTTTTCCATTTATCTCCTTCCAGGATTCTCTTCTTGAATAATATTTTCTCAAGTTTTCCACATACTATCTCATAATTTAGGTTTTATAATTCTATTTGTAGATATTTGAAGTATTTTTAGCTAAATCAACACACCCATATCCATACCTGAATCTGTATCCCTGAATCTTAAAATTTAAATCATGAAGGATCCGACCTCTAGATCCGCACCCGTATCGGACACCCACACCTGAATCTGAGCAACTTAGCTTGCTGGCATGTGGAGTTACTCGCTCGCTGGAACCCTAGTTGCTGACAGTGCTTGCAGGGTCGGCTCCCAGAGAATCCTACTAAGGTTTGGTCGTTGGATGACAACGGATCTTGTGGTAGTGTTGGTTTTCGCACAACACACACTTGAGGAAAAGAAGGTGACATGGAACAACCCTAGAAAGTCGTAGAATTGAGGCACAATGACCCTCTCATTGTGTTCTCTTTCCCGGATGTTTCTCACTGCGCTCTGATGCCATATGAGGATGGCACGGATAAAATATTATTGAGATGCGTGCTAACTATTGTGTTACACTGAGCCCTATTTATACCTATACTTTACACAGTACATAATATATATTTTCCAATGTGGAACACTGATTGAAATAATATATACATGAACTATCTAACAATTGCATTCTTTGACTGGAAAATAGGTACTTAAGTACAAAGCAGAATCTGTTTTCTTTTCTCTATCATACTTAAGTGATCGGAGTAAATATCAAAGATGGATCTCATTTTGAATACCTATGAATAGAAACCTATTCAAGATTCAGAGCGAATGATAAAGTAGAAACTGCCTGAATGTAAAAGTGTTCAGCATTATTTTTCAGTTCCGAGAGATGTTGTGCATCCCGTCTCATATCTGGTGCTAATTATACTCACATCTATTGACATCAGTCCTGTCAGTTTCAGAGTCTCTACATTCTATCTTATTTGTTACACCTATTAAACCTATGATAAAACTCTGCATCTATAGTTGTGATCAATATCTGTGCTTTTCCACTTACAGGTTACTTAATGTGCATTTTCAATGAAAAACTTGGTGAAGAAATGCTAGAGAGTCTTCAGGACTATGAGTTTGCAGTACGTCAATGTCTGATTTATAAAGCAGTGTATGGAATCACTAGACGTGTTCTGATCTATGTTAGTGATGGGTTATCAAATGTCTAGTTTGCTGATGAGGAGGGAGAACATAGGAGGTTCTTTTATCATTCTGCAAAGACAAGAGAATTGGATAACCTTCTCGGAGATATATATCACAAAATCCTGGGTATGTATTCCTTGATTCTTGTGCTTAGCTTTCACAATTATACTTCTCAAAGACTTGACACTTCTTATTCCAAAAAAAAAAAATGCAAAAAGAAATATGGTTCATTCCAACAAGGTTCAATAGTAACAGAGAAACAAGTTTGAATGCTGCCTGCAATTAACATGTGTGATAGCCAAAACCGTGAAACTTTTTCACTACTGAGCACCAACTTTTTCATGGCACGAATATTTGGATTCAGTTTGAATAGAGTTTCTTCTGTGTTGTATTTTGTTATATTTTCCTCTTTCTTTGTTACTCTTTTGAACTTTTTTTAAAGATATGGAGAGAGCTATAACAAGAGACCTAGTGTCACATATTCTTCAATTCTCAGTGCATATGCACAAGGCTGTTAGTTTTGCAGCTGAGCTTGACTGGTGAGCATTTTGATACAAAATTCTTCCCCTGTTGTCTTCTATTCGCGCTTAGCATTATCTTCTGCTTCCATGTAGCATTTTAGCATTAGCCTTGGTTGCACGTCAGAACAACTATGTAAGGCCAAATTTGACTGCAGAAGATTTACTTGATATAAGGAGTGGAAGGTAAGAAACATGCGAATAACTGAGACTTTCTTATTGCAATGCAGTTATGTTTACCATTAGGGCATCTGCTAAGGGATTCCATTTTATATAATTCTTTTTCCAGACATGTTTTGCAGGAGATGACTTTAGACACATTTATTCCCAATGACACAAAGATTTCTCATGAAGGTATAGAGGATTGTCCATTGAAGAAGCCATTTGAACTCACCAATTCTTGCCAAGCTCTATATCCCTTTGGCTGAACACTATGTATTTTCCAGGAAGAGTTAATATCATCACAGGTCCTAATTATTCAGGCAAAAGCATCTACATCAAGCAGGTAGAACTCTCTTTCTTTCTCTCATTACACACAATGTTAATTTGGTGCTTTGGAATCTTTGTACACCTAAGACTGACTAAGAACCTGTCAGTTTCTCATATAATCAGTTATAGATTACAGATCTTTCTTCAGTATGATATTTTTCACCATCTATGTCCTCTATTTTTCACCAGCTATT
>JACEIK010001061.1:88192-125291 GCA_018107945.1 Datura stramonium
AGAGAAGGAAGGATGAAGAGCGAGATCAAGATATTGCTGAAATTAAGACCACAATGGGGCTGCTTGCTAAGCATTTGATGGGAGCCAGAGCTGAAAAGGTTAATGTTATGGGTTCTCAGGGAAAGGCCCCGAGAAATGATGGAGGTAAATCAAAATCTGAGGAGGAAGTCAATTATCTGAATGATCAAGGGGCAGGTTTCCGGACCAACATCCAAGGGTCTAACCAAGACTCTTGGCGTCCAGTCAAGGAAACCAAGTTCGGAACTTCTACAGGGATAACAACTACAATCGAGGCTAATACAGAGACAATGGAGACTGGAAGAAGCATGAGGAGTACAGGAATGACAGAAGTGGTCTATATGATCCTCCAAGGAACCCTGAGCCAGAGTCTAGTGGTTCAAGGGTGGAAGACATGTTGTCCAAGGTACTTAAGCAGATGGAGGCGACAGATGGCCATTTCAAGGAGCTCCGCACTGATATTTATGGTATGAATCAAAAGGTGGAATCACATGTTGTGGCCATTAAGCAGATTGAGTAGCAACTAAATCAGATGTCTGTTGCGATGAACTAGAGGCAGAAAGGCACACTTCCCAGCAATGCTGTGCAAAACCCAAAAAATGAAAATCATTACATGGAGGTCACTACTAGGAATGGGAAGGCGACAGTTGATCCTTCGAGGCCGGTTGTGATAGATGAGTCAGTAGAGCCCGTATTTATTGATGATGATAGAAATAGCAGATTCCAAGGATCCAAGTTCGGTTGATGATACAGTGGTGAAGACTGCTCCTAATAATGCAAAGGATCATGGATCTGGCAATGAGAAGGAGAAGGAGGCACAACAAAAGTTCACATCGATCCCTAGACCTCCTCCCCCTTTTCCGCGGTAGTTGAAGAAAAGGGTCGAGGATGGGAACCATCACAAGTTCATTTCCATGTTGAAACAATTGTATGTGAACATCCCATTAGTCGAGGCACTTGAGCAAATGCCCGGCTATGCTAAATTCATGAAGGACCTTGTCATTAGGAAGAGGACTGTAAGCTTTGAACCTGTAGATAATTTGCACCATTGTAGTGTAATAGCATCATGTTCTCTTGTTCAGAAGAAGGAAGACCCTGGAGCATTCACCATACCGTGCACTACTGAAGCCTTTAACTTTGCTAAGGTGCTATGCGATCTGGGAGCTAGTATTAATTTGATGCCGCTAGCAGTGTTCAGATAGTTGGTCTTGGGAGCCCACAAACTGACTACAATGCGACTCTTGATGGCAGATCATACGGTGAAGAATCCGATGGGAATTCTATATGATGTTCTAGTGAAAGTGGAGTCCTTTATATTTCCAGCTGATTTTTTCATCCTAGACTGTGAAGTTGATGTTGAAGTCCCCATTATTTGTGGGCGACCATTCCTCGCCACCAGACGTACTCTTGTAGATATGGAGACTGGACAGCTCAAATTTCGATAGAATAATGAGGAAGTGACATTCAACATATGCAGATCCATGAAGCAACCAAATGATATGAGTGTGGTCTCAGTAATTGATGTTGTGGAACCTAAGTTCCCAATTATGCCCATTGAGGAGTTTTTGATTCTTGATGACTTAGCAGTAGTTTTGATGGATGTTGGTGCTGAGGAGATCCATGGGGGTGTGGAGATTGTTAATGCACTTACTAGCATAGGGTCATACACTTATGCTCCAAAGAAGATTGATCTTGACCTGAAGAATCGGGTGACCCTACCAGCCAATCCATCTATTGAGGAGCCTCCGGTATTGGAGCTCAAAGCACTCCCATCTCACTTGCGGTATATATTTTTGGGAACCGATAACACTTTACCATTATTTTTGCAACTGATTTGGAGGAATGGAAAGTGGAGGCTTTGGTCTCCTTTTTGATGAGATATAAAAAATCCATCGAGTGGACCATTACATACATTATTGGAATCCCAGCCGGTATTTGCACTCATAAGATCCAGCTAGAGCCAGATTATTCTAAGAATTGAGCATCAGCATAGGTTGAATCCACCTATGAAAGAGGTGGTCAAGAAGGAGATCATCAAGTGGATGGATGCGGGTGTGGTTTACCCTATTGTAGACAGTAAATAGGTGAGCCCAGATCAGTGTGTACCAAAGAAGGGAGGAATCACAGTGGTCCCAAATGCTAACAATGAGCTCATTCCTCTAAGACCAATCACCGGTTGGAGAGTATGCATGGACTATAGGAAGTTGAACCATTGGATGCAGAAAGATCACTTTCCTATGCCATTCATGGACCAGATGTTAGACCGACTTGCAGACAGAGGATGGTATTGTTTCCTTGACGGTTATTCGGGGTCCAATCAGATTTCTATAGCCCAAGAAGACCAAGATAAGACTACGTTCACTTTTCCATATGGTACATTTGAATTTAAGAGGATGTCGTTCGGGTTATGTAATGCGCCCGCCACTTTTCAGCGTTGCATGACGTCCATATTTTCTGACATGGTGGAGGACACCATTAAAGTTTTTATGGATGACTTTTCGATGGTGGGAGATTCATTCAAGGATTGTTTGTCTCATCTAAGCAAGGTGTTGGAGAGATGTGAAGAGACCAACTTGGTACCTAACTGGGAAAAGTTCCATTTCATGGTCAAAGAAGGTATAGTGCTAGGGCACAAGATTTCTGGTAAGGTTATTGAGGTGGACTGGGCCAAGATAGAAGTAATTGCTAGTCTACCACCTCCAATTTCTGTGAAAGGTGTTCGAAGCTTTTTGGGTCATGTAGGGTTTTACAGGAGATTCATTAAGGACTTCTCAAAGATTGCACATCCTTTGTGTAAAATGCTTCAGAAAGAGGTGGAATTTGTTTTTGATGAGGCATGTCTAAAGACGTTTGAATGCCTAAAAGAGAGATTGACCACTGCCCTGATTATAGTGGCACCTAACGGGTTTTCACCATTCGAGATTATGTGTGATGCTAGCGGAGTGGCCCTAGGAGCTGTGTTGGGTCAGAGGCGTGAAAAGATTTTCCATCCTATTTATTACGCTAGCAAGGCTCTTAATGCAGCTCAGAAAAATTACACTGTGACAGAATAGGAATTGTTGGTCGTAGTTTTTGCATTCGAGAAGTTTCGGGCATGCTTACTTGGAACTAAGGTGATAGTCCATACAGACTATGCAACTTTGAGACATTGATGGCAAAGAAGGATGCCAAGCCACGATTGATTCGATGGGTTCTGTTGCTGCAAGAGTTCGAGTTCGAGGTAAAAGAACGGAAGGGGACTGAAAACCAGGTGGAGGATCACTTATCAAGATTGGAACCTGATGCAGCACTTCAAGATGAGCATGACATAGATGATGCATTCCCCGACGAGCAGGTTTTAGCGGCCTCACAGGATCTCATCCCATGGTTTGCAAACTTTGCTAATTATCTGGTGAGTGATGTTGTATCGGCGAACTTATAGAAGAAGTTCATGTCTGATGTGAGGAAGTTTTCTAGGATGAGCCTTACTTATTCCGCATATGTGCTGATGGGATTATTTGGAGATGCGTGCCCGAGGTGGAGATGTTGAGCATATTAGAGGCCTGCCACTCATCCCCTGTTGGGGGTCACCACAGCGAGATTCGCACAGCCTATAAATTCTGCAATGTGGGTACTACTGGCCGACCATTCACCAGGATGCGCATGATTTTGCAAAGGCATGTGATGCATGCCAAAGGCAAGGAGGCATGAGCTTTCTCTTACTCCCATCCTGGTCATTGAGCTATTTGATGTGTGGGGCATTGATTTCATGGGCCCATTTGTGAGCTCAAATGGGATGAAGTACATACTTGTTGTTGTTGACTATGTTTTGAAATGGGTGGAGGCAGTTTTGCTTCCAAATAATGAAGGGAAGAGTGTCACAACATTCTTGAATCGGAATATATTTGCTAGATTCGGGACTCCCAGAGTCATTATTAGTGGTGGGGATTCGCACTTCTGTAATCAGTTGTTTCAAAGTTTACTCGAGAAATATGGGATGAAACACAGGGTGGCAACAACTTATCATCCCCAATCTAGTGGACAAGTTGAAGTCTCCAACTGGGAGATAAAGACCATCTTAGCCAAAACTATAAATGTTAACCGGACAGATTGGTCTTGGAAGCTTGATGATGCTTTATGGGCTTATTGGACTGCATTCAAGACTCCTATAGGTATGTCTCCGTATCAGCTTGTATATGGGAAATCATGTTATCTTCCGGTCGAACTTGAGCACAAAGCAATGTGGGTTCTCAAGAAGCTGAATTTGAACTGGAATGAAGCTGCGAACTTGAGGCTTGATCAGTCAAATAAGCTTGATGAATTTCGATTGAAAGCCTATGAGAGTTCTAAAATTTACAAACTAAGGATGAAAATTCAACATAACCGGAAGATTCAGAAGAGAGAATTCAGTCCGGGTGATATGGTGCTACTATTCGATTCTAGACTTCGGTTGTTTCTTGGCAAGTTGAAGTCTAAATGGATGGGACCTTTTCGAGTGGTTCAAGTATTCTCCCATGGAGAAATTGAACTAGAAAATCATGGTTCAAGTATTCTCCCTTGGAGCAATTAAACTATAAAATCATGAAGGAAAGCGTTTTAAAGTCAATGGTCAACGAGTGAAAGCATATCTATGGAAGAGCAAAGAAATAAAGATGGTGGATCTCTGGGATCTGGGTGAAATATGAGTAGTCAAAATACCCGTGTTGTACCTCGATGTTAAATTAGGCGCTGCTTGGAAGACAACCCAATTTATAAATTTTAATATAAATATAGTGTTCATTGTTGTTGAAGTGTGCATGTCTAAGGCAAAGGAAAACTTGAATGATTCAGCTCAAGGCTGAAACCACGACTCTCAGAATGGACCGTTTCAAGAAGGAACAGACCATTGCAAGAAGGAACGACCTGTGGTTCATAGCCGTTGTTACTTATCTAGAGTTCCTTGTTTCTGAGTCTAATCAACGGGCACTCAGAATGGGTCATCGTCTGCTCATATGAGTCGTGGTATTGTTCCGTTCTAACAAAGTCCTGCAGGCCTAACAACCAATGAACGAACCTATGGAAGAACAGTATGGGTCGTTGTGCGAACAAACGGCTCATGCTATTAGACCGTATGTTCCACATGTAAGTTCCCAAAACTTTAAACCACGGCATATAGGTACGGGTCGTGGTATCTTCATATGACCCGTTGGACGAATCATGGTAAGAGATAAAAATTTCCATACCCGACCTGACTCTCCCAGACCTAACCTATTTAAACCCCTCACACTCAATTTTTCTTTACACACTTCTCATTCAAAATCAACTGGAACACTAAATTTCCACTCCTTCTTGGCTTGAACAACAACACCAACATTGCTGCACCATATTTCTCCAACTATTGATCAAAAATTCGGGTGGTTTTCTTGCTAAAGAGGGTATCTATTTGATGTAAAAAGTTAGCTTTATTTTTTTTCTTATCTCGGTCGTTCTGTCATCATGAGAGCCGTCCAAATTATCATTTCATTGTGGAAAATTTCTCACTGGATACTTATGCATAGGGAGTTTATACTATTTGAAATTAACTAATTGGGTAGCTCTGTGCAATCAGGGAAATAAATTGCATCAGTGAAAAGTAACAATTAACCTAAAATGGATGTTATGAAATCTTTATGGGGGTAGAGGGTTAGTAAATCCTCATATGTTTGATTCAAGGTCTAAACTAAAATTTGTTGGGTTAACTGAAGCTTGAAGGATGAGGTTAGGTTGCACGACCCAAATCAACAACCCGTTGTTCTTCACAACGGCTCGTTGATCGAGTCATTGGAATGCCCTAGACATAAACTCTGAACCCCTCCCACAGACAAATCAGACGGGCTGTTGTATCTCACAACGGACCGTTGTATTGGCTCGTGGATAAGTACAGAAGACTCCACTTTCAGAAGTCCATTCAACGACGACAGCAATGGGCCGTTGTTAACTACAATGACTCGTACTGACGGTTGTCTGTTGTGATTAAATAATGTGCTAACTGGGTTTTTTTAATTTAACAACTATGTCTCATAGGTAAAATGACGTTACCAGTAAACAAGAAGCAATAGGAAGTTGTTGCACGAAAGGAAATTGAAAAAAGGCGACAGCTCCGTGATGAGTCGGAATCGGACTGTTCTAGTGGGTCGGAGGTGCACTACAACATTACAAGCTCTGACGAATCTCCAGTGGTGACCACTAGGGCAAAGTCCAAAGCCCAAGAAGCTGTTGCGGCTACTACCTCTCCTGCCCAGTCTGATAAGGGAAGTGACGAGGCTGAATCTGATGGTGACAACCCTCCTGCAGATAATGCAGGGAAGGGAAATGATGATGCTGAGGAGTTAGGGGATGATGATACTTATGCAGAGGAGTCCGGTGACAAGGATAGTGATGTTGAAGAGTCTAATGAGCAGGTAGAGGACTCTAAACCTGGCACCACACCCAAAGCAAGGTCCAAGAGATGGTTTCTACAGGGCTCCAGATATGTGTATTTTGTAGGACCCAATCTCAATGAAAAAGGAAATCCCAGCCGCAGTATTTGGGAGGAGCCAAAGATTTAGATCAATGCCCTAAATGAAGTTCCAAAGCTCAAAAGGCTCTTCGAGGGCTACAATATGTATTGGATGGCAAAGACTCCGGGCAAATACAGCATGGAGATGGGGCGTGAGTTCTACGCAAATTACTACTGAACCTTGGAGAAAAACGCTTCCTCAAAGAAGGCAATTAAGAAGGAGCCCATGCTAGACTCTGTCAGGGTAAGAGCTATCCCTGTTGATATATCAGAGAGGACCATCACTAGAGTCTTGATGGGTTGTGACTTTACATTGCCGACCAGAACTACTGAATATGATCACCGAATGGAGGCAATGAAGGGGATTAGAAAGTTGAAAACTGAGGACCAGGTGTTGCACTTTCAATGGATGGCCAATATTATTGTTGAAGACAAGGAGCGAGCAGAATGGGTCACAGGCAGAAAACCGATCTACAAGGATTCTCTGAATTTTTTGGCCAAGTCATGGTGGTCCATCATTAGACATCATCTCGTGCCGACAATGAATGATAATGTTTTGAGCACAGACAGGGCAGTGTTGGTGGCATACATTATATGTAAGTACCTGCTGAACATTCCTCGGATTATTTCCACAGAAATTTTGGAGCAGGTGGTCAAAGAAAACACTACACTTCCGTTCCCGAGCCTTCTCTATCAACTATGCATGGAATCTGGAGTGCCTGTTTTCCCAGATATCGATCATATGATTACAAACATCAGGACAGCAGACAAAGCATTAATTAAAGATGACCTAAATCCGGTAGACAGGGTCCGAGTTCTATTTTAGAGGACCCAGATTGAGTGAGAGTACACCAAGAGGAGGTGAGTAGGGTGACACTTCCAGCCAGGATGAGCAGACCATGGAGCTTCCTTCCACTCGAGCAGATGATGTTGCAGCAACCACATCTATTCCATCAGGAAGCTCAGCCCAGTCCATTCCCACTAGATACTTGTTGGTCCCAAAGAGTGACATGAGAAAAATGGCCAAGAGACTGAAAATTGCAGAGCTCAAGATTGACATGTTGCTTGAGCAAGTTAATCCATGGGTTAAAAAATAAATAGAAGATGCAGCACGTGGGTTACATATGCGGCTAGATGGTTTTGAGGTACGCCTCAACCAATTCAGGTCTGATGCTCATATTCGAGGTTGGGACACTATGGAGAGGGAGCTAGCAGCATTGAGAGCCTCATTGCTAGAGTTTTCATCCAGACCTACTCCACTTTTACCACCATAGACTCTATCAGTAATAGATAAGTATTTGGATGTAGAGATTCCTCAGTTCTTTGACTTTGAGCCAGCCTCATGTGAAAAAGGCAATAAGAAGAGGGCCGCTGAGGGTGCCGAGGATGAGGAAATAAGAAAATGTAAGAAGGAGAAGCGGGCATTGAAAGCAACCCTCAAGGAAAGTCGACAGACTGTCGATATGCATGCGAAAGAGATAATAGAGCGGGTTAAAGGTGTCGGCAGCTCTAGTGTGAGGGATGTGCTCGAGGAGAGGGGGCACACAGTTAATTCTCCTGTGTGGAAAACATCAGAGAACGCACAGGCCACAGCTGATGCCACTGCTACACAGGCTGGAGTAGTGACTGAGACTCCAGTTGTTGAGGATTCTGGGGTTACATTTGTAGCCCTCGGTGACCAGACCACTAGCATCTAGTATTCCCAGGTACATCCCTATTCTCATTCTTTACTTTTTGAATGCGTCAAGGACGTCTCTTGATTTTTTTTATGGGCGTAAGGTAGTACTTGATTTTGATTTTTGTGAACATAACTCGAGGGTTTTTCTTGCTAGATATCTTTTCCCTCGAGTGTTCTTTATCTAGTAGAACCGGCATGTTTAGGGTTTATGTTTTATTTTGTTTTGTTGGTTAACTGGAAGAAAATAGGAGGCATATGAGCAATCAAACAAAGTATGTGATGAACTGATTTTGTGATGTATGTGAAAATGACACCCCTCCTAAATACTTTTGTGTGATTATACTTGTGTTGTGAGGCGTGATCAGTATGAATCTTTGTATGGAATCATAGGTATCGCTAGGATAATTAATGTCAACACTATGCATGAACCTGGTGGTTGGAATTTAGCTGTGTAATCAAGTGCTTGTGTGAGTAAGGTTAAATAGTTGAATTCTACTGTGTATGTCAATTTAGAACTAGCCTGGTTAGTCATACCGAGGTAGAAGATGGAAAACTAGGAAAGGATCATAGGCCATTTTTGATAAATGAGTTCACTTTAGCCTTAAAATACCTACCAAAAGAAAATAAATATCCCTTGATCCAAATTTTTGAGCTTAAATTGACCTTTATTTTTATTTACACCAATTCACCTTCCTACTTTGGTTAAAATGAACCTGTTTTCTCCCTGGACCCTTCTTGGACAATGTGAACCTCAACTCAAGCAAATCTCCTAAGTTGAGGGTGGCTATTATAAGGGTGATTAAGAAGAGTAGGGTGGAATGAGATTGGGTAATGAAAATGAAAGAGCGGGTGCGGTGTGCGTAATGAAAGAAAAGAAAGAAAGAAAAATGTTGAAGAGAAAAAGAGAACGAAAAGAAAAGAAAAGAAAAATTTTAAAGCAATAAATGTTTGAAAGAAGAAGCACTGCACTCATAGTTGCGAACGAAAGTAACAAGAAGAAGAAAGCAAAGGAAAAAAGGAGCGAAGTGAAAAATAGGTCAAGTGGAGGAAAAGTTAGTGTAGTGCCAAGGAGGGTTAAGTTACTATTCCCATATTTACCATACCCAACCCTGAGCCTACATTACAAGTTGAAAAAGTCCTATAGTGATCCAAGTTCAACCGTCTGAAAACTGAGGTATTAAAAGTAAAGGCAAGCTTATGGTATTGTATTCGCACGGCTAGAATTTACTTGTGAGCGTGTGTGAGTTCTTTCCCAGACCCAAGATAAACATTGGCATGATCATGTGTATATATGTGTGTGTGGGACTTCTTTATGGTGAGAGTGCGTGATTACATGGGTTGATTTCTAATTGTCTGGGGGAAATGCCAGTTGTGTATGCTTGGTTGTGTAGTGATAATATGGTGCCATCCTTTGATCCTATTGTGTCATGTTGAGAAGTGTTGAGTTGTCACATCGAGTTTTGTTTTAACCCGATAGGATGGAGGTTGATTGAGTGAACATTTTTTCTATTTTTATGAGTTGGGACTGCTATGCATCTCCTAAGTTTCCTCTAGTTAAGCATCGCCACGGGTTGATTTTATTTTGTTTGCCTGAGGACATGCAAACATGCTAAGTTGAAGGTGTTGATGTGTCGTGAATTTACGGCATTAGCGATGCTTAAAACTCTGTGAATGTGCATGAATTTAGGTACATTTATGTGGATATGATGCGTTTTGGTAGTTTTGCAGGTAAAACAGGCTGTAGGAATAAAAGTTGAGAAAAAGAACTGAACACAGAAAAAGATGCCTCAGACGAGCTACACTACGGACCATTGATCTTTACAACGGGTTATTCTGATCGATCGTGCAAATATATAGAAAAGACTGTCAAATTGAAGTCTCAGGTGACGGATGGTTCCTACGGGTCGTATGAACTTACAACGGATCATCTTGTGTGGACGTGGTAAGAATTAGAGAAATTAACCAAGATCGGGCTGCGTACAACAGACAAACAGGACGGACCGTACTTTCTAAGGATAGGTCGTTCTGAGTGCTCGTACCTTTAGGTTCAGAAACAATGATCAAGAGGCCAGGAAACAACGAACGGGATCAACGGCTCGTAGGATCTTACAACGAGCCGTTGTTTAGGGCCATATGTTGAAAGGAGACAAGTCTGAGGGAAGCAACGACTGGAACAACGGACACTCTAACGATCCGTTGAAGCTACCAATGGACCGTGGTACCTGCCGACACCAGAATCCTAATTGATTTAGGAAACGATTTGTTTCATGACTATAAATAATTTGTTTAGGTTTGTTTTACAAGTTATGAAATTTTACAGCTTTGAACAATAATTTTAGGTGTTATTGACTACCATCAAGTTTCAAGAAATGAAGTTTATAATTTTGTTCTTGAATTTGGAGGATTAAAACAACCTTGGATTTTTGTTCTTTGGTTTTGGATTTCTATTCAATTCATGTGGTTTTCTTCTATGAATTTTTGTAAGTTACAATTATGATTTATTCTTTATTTTGTGATTGTGATCATTCAAGCATGAGTAGCTAAACCCGTAGCTAGGGTCGTGGAAATCATGATGAATTAACACACATAGATAAAACACTTACTGATTCTTGAACGAGGTTTAATGCATGTATTATTTTTCCATTCGTTTTAATTATTTCTTAATGGTTGCAAACATTAGAACTCGCCTTATTCTTACTTACTGGATCAAGGAGGTAGTGAATGGGAAAAGGGAATAATAACGGAGATTTAAGGCTATCATCCCTCATCTAATAGCTTGAACTTGTCCAGAGATAGCTAATCCGATATTAAGGGTAAGGATTAATTAAGCATACACCGTAGACGGACCAAGTTGCATGGTGATAATCATATAGATAGGGGACCAACCATTTAGGTGAACTTAACTTACCAATATTGCATGCTAAACACCGGAATAGATCACTAGTATAAATGCCTTGTGGTTATGAAGTCATGGGGAACACAATCCTAGTAAATTGTCGATTGAATACAAACCGAAATTGATTTAAACATTTAGTAGTCTTTACTCTTGTTTATTATTTTGTTTTCAAATCTTTCCCCCTATAAAATAAGTCAGTCGATAGTAATAGTTATTCACATTAACTCAAGTTCTTTCCATATTCCTCGTGCGATCGACCCCAACCTTTGTTGGGTTCTATATTTGACATCGACCGCTTTATATCTCAATTGCGAGATGTAATTTGGCAACATCACTCACATGGACAACAACAACCAACTAACTGACGACTGTAGTCTACAAGCCTCTAAGAATACAAATAGTGGTCGGGACAAGGCCCCAGCCTACCCAAATGCTATATAATCGAAATACTGTAATCTCTACAACCTGGAAACTCCAAATGAACGGAGCTAGCCAACTGCTGATTCTGGACCGCTGCTAATGAAGGTTCTGAACTCTGTCTGTTGATCACGGGAAATAATATAGGTCCCGTGATACGCTTTACAACTTAAATTAGTCGTGTTTGCTAAGCTATTTGATACATTTTCATGTGATTTTATATTCATGTGATTTTATATAAAAGTGAAGATATGTGCCAACCAACATGATTAGCCTTTGTTTTGAAGGTTTTTGATGATTTTGAGGAGCTAATCCATGGAGTTGGTGAAGTAGAGGCTTGAGACTAAGAAACACGCAAACGGCGACAAGAGGGAGGCCCAAACAGCCCACCCGCGCGTCGGTAACGTGCCACTACATGGTTGCCCAAGACAGCCCCTGCCGCATTGGCAACGTGCCACGGCAGGGTGGCTCTGCGACAGAGGGCTGCAACGCGCTATCCCAGCAGCCACGCTGCCAACGCTACAGGGTGCCGCCGTGCGCATTTTCAGGCGATTTCCGCATCGGGCTTCTCCTAGTTAGGGCCGTGTCACGGAGGCAATGCTCCGCGTTGCACTCCGTGACACGTTGCTTGTTATTCCGAGACAAATCTTTACCATTATAAAAGCACAATTTAGGTTTATTTTCACATATTCTGACTTGGTGAGCAAGAACGTGGGTTACAGTAATGAGGACGAAAATTTTAGGGTTTTCTCTATCCCTTTCTTCTTCCTTTCAATTGTTTGTATTGATTTGTATTCATTTAACGATGTTCAATCCATAAATGAGTGGCTAATTCTCTTCTTGCCGAGGTTATGAACTACGTATTGAAATGCAATTGTTGAATTGGTCGGGTTTATTTTATCTTTCTTCCATGGTTGTTCTATTTAATTTTTGTTCTTACTACGTTAATATCTGGCCAATGTTAATGTAAATCCAAAAGTCCGGTTTCACCTGAGAGGGCAAGAAACTGGAAAGTTGTGAATTAATAGGATATGATCTTTTCTTTGTTTGGGAAAATTGAGAATTGATTTACCTTCAGATAGAAATATACCGAAAGTCATATTAGTCAAGTGTGGAATCGGGTTTTGTATGGCTAGAACTTGAATTTCTTCTTATCACAGAAATGTAGGTGGAAGGTGCATGATTCTTAAGTTGCTAAATACGAGAGTTTTAATCTGAAGGCATAAGTTCCGACTAGCAAATGGAGAAAAGATAAACCATGTATATCGATATTTAATTTCTCTACATGTTCTTGTAAATCCTCAAGATGCTCACATTCATAGTTCAGATTCAACTGTATAGATATTTATTTTGTTATAAAAATAGTTTGCAAATAGTAAAACTTTTCTTTACACCTTGTCTTCATTATTGTAGTGGTAGTAAATTAACACTCTGAAAAGGTTTCACCTCGCAGTCCTGTCCCCGTGGGTTCGACATTTCGGTTCTTAAAAAGAGCCACTATATTACTTGCACGACCCCGTACACTTGCGCGCCTGTCGTCTGTCTAAACCTGTAGGCAAGCAAAGCAGCGCCTAGGGATGCACGTCGCACAACATGTACCGAATACAAGGCGCAATAAAAATATAATCGTAAATTTTAAAGACTCGAAAGTAAGTAGATTTATAAATAAAGTTTAACCCGTAAACTTGCTTATTCATAACCTATATCTAGCAAAACACTACATGTACATGAGCTAAGACTTTATAATTACACATTCATAAACTATAACAAACAGGCAAGAGGGCACACAAGAACCTAACCGGCCCCCATAAGTCTCGGGAAGGTACAATAAAATAAACTACCAGACTCCCATAAGCCCTGCAAGTACACTTCAATCTATATACCCCTTTTTAGGTTCCTATGACTCTACTGGTGCTATAGCCAACCTACCTGTCCCCCTCGGTCTCACACCTAACCTCGCTAGGCTCCCTGACCGTAGCTGTGTCCGAGTCCGATGGAGTCCTAATCTATAAGCCTATATCTCGAGTCCGAGGGACTCCCGATAACTCCACCATGGGCACCAAGCTCGATGACGGTGATGCCGATACAGCATAAAGATAGAGTCCAACGCGGAATGACTGTAATATGGCCTTGGATTCTACATCGTCCTCGGGATGGCATAGAAACATTATATAGCCCCTAGGCTGAGATACATCTAGTAACCCTTGGGTAGTCACTTGGAGGCTCTTAGGTAAGGACAATCCCACCCGAGGTGCTATACTAATGTCTCAATCTAGCCACTCGAAAGGTGTATCTAGCCTTATGGGCCTAACGCGATCATTTCTATCCCCTAGAATAATCTGTACAACCGCTAGAAGGGAACACACCCTGTGTACTTGTATCTGATCGAGATCCCCAATAGTGATCATAATCTCTATTGATCTAGATCGATAGGCGAAGATCCGAGGGCCTAACTATACTGATGCTATGTTCAGACAACTATAACTCACAAGCAACTACATGGTAGCAGATGACCAATTAGTTAGTTCCTTTGTTTAGAATAGTTGTAGGACTGCTACTGACTGTGACATGCTTTTTGAGCGGCTGGTATCTAACCCCCAAAGTAGCCTACCAAATTCTTATCCCTTGAGGGTAATACCATGCTACCATGGTTCTAGTACTTTAGACCTTAACTTGGTCTGTTCGGATCTTACATTACTCTTCTAGATGATTCCTAACCTTGAAGTTAAGTTTACACGGACTTAGCCACTCACGGCAACCTGTACCCGAGTATCTCATAGGACAAGGCCGGGGCGTTGGCCCTGCCTCTATCTTACTAATAAGGTCCCCTTCCTTAGGGTACCCATGAGTCTATTTGACCTGAATGACTAGGATGGCTTAAAACTAACATGATGAATACCAAGTCAAGTAGAACTGACATTCACTGGTAATAGCTAACTAGATGGCAGGCTTTCACCTACCACTAGACAACCCTAGTGTCGCTAACTCTAAAGTATGGCCATCCCATTCTAAATTTCTAGCTCAGGGGTGAGATACGCCAATGGCCTCTGGGCCTTCTTCACTGACAATACAGGTGCCAAACTGGTAATTATATCACCTAGTTGTGCCCATGATGTTCAACTTACTAACTTAAGCCAAATAACTATCCACGAGCTTCTAAGGTCTAGGCTTGACAATAAAACATCCAATTCTACTAATGCAATGAACTAGAGAATAGAGGAGTTTCTATGATGCTTCTAGCATGTGTCATACTTAGCCTATTCTTTCCTGAAAAGGGATGCTGCAATAAAATCTTTTCACATTTTCTAGAAGCTAACCACAACACATGTATATTCATAGTGTATCGACAACACTAATAACATATGTATATTCATACAGATGACAACAGCTGACCACAACATGTCTAATCACAATCTACTGGTAGCAACTATTTGCAACATATGGGACTGTTATTTCCATTCAAGAACATAAGTTGTATCATTATACGACGAGAATAACTTGGTCAAGGGATAAGCCTTACATATCTGAATGTTGATTCTGATTAATTGGCGAGGTTCAACTCCGCAATCGGTAGTTCTTTCCAATTGTAACCTTTATGTTGAGAGAAAAGGGCTAATTTCAATACTAAACTTGGAAAATATCGATAACTTTTGGTAATAATAGAATTAACTATAATCTGACTTTGAATAACTCCCCGATCGGCACCCATTATTTCGAGATTTTTAAGGGAGAAATGCTTACCTAATGTCCGTGGTTGTTTAGAAATCAATTTGGAGCAATTCCGGCAACCTTTACTCGGCAGGGTTCTGATTTGCCGAGCGCATTTCGCGAGAAAATAAATTATGTAGAACAAGCTCTGGCTTAGAACTTGATACCTGAAGTTAATTTGAGTTTGGACGGCATTTGGCAACATAACTGCATGAAATTTGTGTGAAAGTTGTGTGGTTCCTCTCTCTTTCCGCCGAGAAAGTCGTAATATAATGAAATGGAATTGAACTAAGGGTGTATATATAAGTGTGGGTGGTGACCAGCGCTCACACCGCCATCGCACCATGGGCGTGCCGCACCGCACCTCCTGTGGCGCCAACATGCCCGGCGTGCCGCGCCACCTGCAGCACAAAGCGGGTCGGCGCGGCCGTGGCTGGCCCTCACCGTCTCTCCCCACCCTACTTTTGAGGCTCTTCCTACAATGTGTCAAGATTTTTTTACTCGTCACAACCCACACGTACACCTACTAATCGATAACATTTTGCAAGATGTGTAACATCCTCCCCCTGTAGATCATTCTTTTGTCTCGAATGTCATTCTTAGGCTTAAAGGAGTTAATTTTCCAACCAAGATTTACAAAATTTCGGCAAAGTCTCCTTTGTAATATGGACTATCCGGTAACCTGAAACGTAGAAAAGTTCAACACAGGCGTCTCACAGGACGCCCACGGTAACCGATACATAGTTTTTCCACTTATATGTAACCACCGATAATAAAAGTAACAAATTCAACTGTATAACATTTGAAACTATCCCGCATTAACTGAATTGTCTGAATCTGCATACTATCGTCGTAGACCTCAATTGAAATTACCCAGGCTTCGCATCATTCATAGTTTTTCCAACTCATTTCTTCTACTGTCTCCCTGTGATACTCTATTAAGCTACAACTTTAGTTCTCAAGCTGGCTCCTATAACTTTTGGAGTCTCTCCGTGGAAAAGTGCCTCTCAGACCGAGTATCCCCAATCGGATTAATCTGATACAGCGTCTCCTACGCGTTTATAGTGTTGATGAATGTATCCTGACTTTGAAAGTGACTTCAGCTTATAGGCCACTTGGCCGATCTTCCGGAAGGTTCGGTGAAGCTTAATGAATCTAGGGTCAGCTTCCTTCTTGTCAGATCTCCTAACGTGATGCTTAGTATGCCCGGTCCAACTAGCTCTTAGTTTATCTGCTTCAAGTCATTATATAGGGGCTCATCCGTACCCATAACAGACTTCCGTATCTGAATTGTGCTTTACTTGGCTATTTGTTTGTGGAAGAGAATTTGTACTTAATTTAACATGTGTCCCAATCTGTTTTGACGCCTTTTCTAGAACTTAGTTGTAAATTGCACCTCTGTTAGATTTTATTAAAAACATTGGGCTCCATGCAGCTGACTACTTCTTAAACTTTTAACTTAGAATAAGCTGAATAAACATAATTCCATCCGGCGAGACATGAGTTGATCTCGTTAGCCTTTCTACACTAACTAAAATAAGGCCAATTTACACCTGGTATGAGGTAATCCTCTAACTATAATCATATTGACTATTCTCCCCTCCCTTTGCAGGCACGGCTATCTCGAATTGGCTCTACTGGTTCCCGCTTATCCACCTCCCTCACTGTCATTAGAGTTTTGTGCTATGACTCAATGATATCTTCCCTCTTCCCATGCCATCTATAGGTCTCTTTATGAACTGATGCATTTTCATTAAACTCTGGGTAGAGGGGGTAACGGACATAGTGCACCATGGTCATAGTCTCCGCTAATGAAGTTCCGCCACCTTGGAACAAAGAGTCAACCGGGTCTTACGACTCCGTCCCTCATTATTTCAAAGTCCACAACTCCCTACTGGGCCTTGTCTCAGGTTGTACTACGTTATACCCTATGTACTTCCACACCAGGTGACATTTAGTGCAACATCCCAGGCTACAACCTCACTATCCCTTAGATGTCACCCGAGCTTAGTTCTTGGAAAGCAAAGGGTCCATGCTCACAATTTACTTTAGCCCTGGGATGATTATGTCTCCTGCAGTAAAGTACTCGTGCCTTTCCCCTTGCTCCTTTATACTGAGCCTAGGTTCGTGCCTACCTCATTCTGTCAAAGATACAACTGTAAGTCTACCGAATCGTATCCATCCGACTTGCACTCATTCCCATTTTGTTCATATGATCTCTATGTCCTTCAATATAACAAACTAGGCCATGACTCACATTCAGTGGTATGCCCTACCATCATTAGCACACTGCGTCAGAAATCGCCTCTATTTCTCGACTCCGAACTTTACCATTGGGCCGGCTTGTACCTTATGGACTCTCACACATACTTGAGTTCCCACCTGCTACCTTATCTCGCTTTCCTGATTTACTATCATAAAGATCTAAATAACTTAATCACTAGGGTCTCAACCACTTCTAACACTTTCCAGGATTCAACGAATCTAACCTCTTCTTTACTATTTATTTTGGGAAACATTGCCTCAATTCGTACGCTCTTTGCAATACTAAAAACAAAACCTGAAGCTAAGATAGTCGCTCTTATAATTTCATAGAAATAAGGTATGGAAATGTACAACATCTTAAGTGTTGGAGGTGTACTGCAATTCTCTTCTGCACCTCCAGGTCATCCAACGTTAACTGTCGCCCTGTCTCGATCTCTATATCTAGTAGGTAAGTCAACTCATATATATGTTATACCTCAACTCCTACTCAGAGGCTGTAGAAAGAACTAAAGATGGTGCTGACATATCTTATGAGATTCCTGGTGCCCTATGAAGATACTAGAAAGATTAAAGATATCACCTTCATCTGCTTGTCCCCAAACTATGGCATCGCACTCGGAACTTTCTCTTGCCGTTGTAGTTATCTTGGAGGCTGGTTGAGGTAATTTATATCCCATATTACTCTATTAGACATAGAACAAAGCTTAGGGACTCACCTTGTACAACTCGACTCTATAGCACGATCTAAGAAGAAGAAAAGGTAACTATACTATCATGCTCGTAGCCTCCTCGCGCATAGAATGTGGTGCACAACACATTTATAAGCAAGACTCCTCACTAGACATGGCTTGCAGACTTCCTAGGATACGAACTGCTCAATACCAAGTTTACTACACCCACCTTAGGAGGAATGACTAGAACCTAGTGCCACACTGGATCCGACTGACCTGGCCGGGGTTTCGCACGTCTCTGGGTGCATGCGCAACTTAATTCAAGAAAACAATGAGCTATATCTCGGCTATAAACACAGCTTCCTACTGACAAAACCGTATATAAGCCACCTGTAAATAAAAAACAGCTAACCAACAACAGGCAACAAAAGGATCCTATGTGAGCCGATACATCATCTCTATGCTATCTAGTTATAATATAAATGATAACAAGTTACTATATTAGCTCCACACGGCCAATATACAAAACATAGCCAGCTAGGCTCACACGCCAACAACAACCAACTAACCGATGACTATAGTCTGCAAGCCTCTAAGAATACAAATAGTGGTCGGGACAGGGCCCTAGGCTACTTAAATGCTATATAAATGAAAGACTATAATTCTACAACTTGGCAACTCCAAATGAAAGAAGCTAGCCAACCTGATTGTGAATCGCTGCTAATGGAGGTTCTAAACTGCCTCAGGTAAACCTACAGGCAAGTAATGCAGCGCCAAGGGATGGGCGTTAGTACAATATGTACCGAATATGTAAGATAGTAATAAAAGCTGAACAGAATTGTTAAAGATCGAAAGTAAGTAGGATGAAGTGCGTAAAAGTTTAATCAGAACTTGCTTATTCATAACCTCGCATCTAGAAAAACACCGTACGTACATGAGCTAAGACTTTATAATTAATATCCATAAAACTATAACAAACAGAAAGAGCGCACACAAGAACCTAACCGAGCCCCCATACGCCCGAAATGTACAAGAAACACATAAATAACCTACCGAGACCCCCATAAGACCTGGCAAGTACACTTCAATCTATATACCCCTTTCCGTGTTCCTAAGGACTCTACCGGTTATAGCCAACCTCCCACCCCTGTGTTAGCAACTAAACCTCGCTTGGCTCCCGATCTCGTAGTCGCTTCGAGTCCGATGGACCCTAATCTATAGCTGTGTCCGAGTCCGAGGACTCGAGCAACCGCACCCTAGGCACTAGGCTCTGACGTGTCGGATGCCGATACGACATAAACATAGCAGTTCGCCATGGAATGGACTGTACTATGGCCCTTGGGCCTTCGCATCGTCCCTTGGGATGGCATATTGTTCTCTTGGAGCAACGCTCATATATCCTCATAGGCAACATCATATAGCCCATGTATTTACCTACATAGCTAGTAACCAGGGTGGTCATGTGAGGCCTTAGGTGAGGAAAATTCCACCTGAGGTGCCATATTGACGTCTCAATCTAGCCACTGGAAAGGTGTATCTCGTCTTCGGTCCTAACGAGGCCACCGCACTCCCTTAGAATAACTGAGATACCGCAGCGTGCACACCCCGGCACCCGTATCCGATCGCAGGATCCTAATAGTGATCATAATCTCTAATCGTCTAGATCGGATAGGGAGAGATCTGAGTGTCAATACTCCTAATGCCATGTTCGTAATAACTATAACTTATAACAAACTACAAAAAGGTAGCGTAAGACCACTACTTCGCCTTGCTTAGAACTATTGTAGGACTGCTGATCGGACATGCTTTTGAGCGGTCTGTCTCTAATCCCCTACAGGTAGCCTACTGAAATTCTTAGCCTAAGGGTAATACCATGCTAACATGGTTCTAGTCCTTTAGACTCCTAACTTGGCCTATTCGATCTTACATGACTCTTCTAGAAGATTCCTAACCTCGGGGCTAAGCTTTCATGAACTAGCCACTCACTAAGAACTAGCAATTCGAGGATCTCATAGGAGCAGGCTGGGGCATTGGCCCTGCCTCAATTTATTAATAATGGGATGGCTTTTTGGGAAACATGTATGATGAATACTAAGTCAACTAGAACCGACATTCACCGGGTAGTAGCTTAACTAGATGGTGTAGGTCACACTCAGCCACTAGACAACCCTAGTGTCGCTGATTATAAAGTATGAAGTCATCCTATCTAAATTTCTAGCTCAGGGCGGTGGATACGCCAATGGCCTTTGGGCATGCTTCACTAACAATACAGGCGCCAAACTGCAGTTATATCGCCTAGCCGCGCCATGTTGTTCGAACTTACTAACTCGTGCCAAATAACTATCCTTGAGCTTCTAAGGTATAGGCCTGACAAATAAAAATCCAATTTTACCAACTCAACGAACTAGAAGAACAGAGAGTTTCAGTGATGCTTCTAGCGTGTGTCATACTTAACATGTTCTTTACCGACAAGGGATAATGCACTAAAATCTTTCACCCTTTCTAGTAGCTAACCACAATATATGTATATTCATAAGGTAATGCATACAACCGTCGACCACAACATGTCTAATCACAATCTACTTGTACCAACCATCTGCAACATATAGGACCATTATTTTCATTCAAGAACATAAGTCATCATTATACGACGAGAATAACTTGCCGAAGGGATAATCCTTACATACCTTGAATGTTGTTATACCCTATAAGATTCCCTAAGATCTAGATGGCCTATTCGGGCGTTGGTTAAGCATATTTGGAAGCCACATGCTAGGAAAAGGCCCGGAAAAAGATTGAACGAAAATCCCGTCGAACCACCGCGGAAGGCGCCGAGGCGTATTCTCCGTGATGGCACCGTGTCACGGAGGCGGGGCCACCGCGCTGGCCTTGCGGACATGTTGGCCTGGCTCCGTGCCCGAGCATATAAAGCCCCACTTCGGTTTTAATCGGTCATTATCCATATTAATTTCCAGAAAATGTAAGAAAACAGAGAGAAGACGAGGGAGAGATTAAATAATCGTTTGATTACGCTACAAACGTAGTCTAAACTCAAACCCCGCACGAGGAGGCATTTTAGCAACAGTGAGCATTCCAACCCGATTTTGTTTCGTTAAAATACGGTCGACGAACTGCCGAGCTACTGGACCAAGGTAAGAGAATTGTCTCCAAACTAGTGTCTATGTGCTCCTAGCCGTAAAGTGAATACTTCAACCTTCTGACTTCGAAAAATAGCAAGCTGACTGCTTTCGATAAGCCTAAGTTTAGGCTATAATTATACTGAAAGTGACGTCTCTTTAGAATAAAGTTGTATTTAGCACTAATTAACGTATATATGAATGCAGTTGGGAGAAATAGCTGAGTAATCGACTGAGCCTCGTCCGACGCTCGGATAACTCGAGGTTAAGGTATGTGAAGTTGTTCTTCGGCAAGTTAGTAAGTCCTTAGCTTGGTGGAATCATAATAAACTCCGTATTGAGTTCTCGGAGTTGAATGTTGAGAATTGAGTCAGTCTAATAGGATTCGGGCTTGCGTTGCCATATCGTATTCAGTCCGAAAGATAGAGAAGCATGCGCCAAAGGGCGAGTTAGCATTCCAGATTCAATATAGTCTATTGTATGATTAGCAAGCATGTTGTAGAATAAAAAGAAACAGATTTTCGTATCAAAGTTAGTAAAGTAAAATCAAATAGACAAATGAGTTATTGGCTACAGATTAGCCATTCAGATAGACAGATAGCATCCTGGCTACAGACACAAGAAGTTAAAAGAAAGATTTTAGAATCAGTTTAATCAGTAAAGAATCAGTTTAATACGTAAAAGATCGAGTAGGAAATCGATTTCGATAGCCTTTTCAGCTATACATGCTTACATATATGGCTATTTGCTTGTTGAGACTTGTTGTGGCGTAAGGGTCTTTATTGAGCATCCTCGCCGCCCCTGGGTTGGTAATCGCCGCCCACTGAGTGGTGGCCACTACCCAAGGAGTGGCATGCCATCCTGCGCTTGACGAAGATGGGATGAAGCTTTCCCATAAAGCAACATCAAGACATGTGTGCAGGGCCCGGTTTCGTATAGCCCTGTTGGGAGTTCCAGGGAACCAGACCCTATCTGTTACTGTCTGTACATAAAGTTATTACAGGTGCAGCTCCGGCTTCAGTAGCCCCTCGTTGGAGCTCCTGGGAACTGCACTCCTATCTCATATCGTCTACAATGTGATCTCTGACTCCTACACGGTTATTTGTATCTGAGGCTATGGCCTGAGCCGGAGACCCAGGGGCCGGTAGAGGAGCCTGGAGGAGCAGATGAGTGAGTGACTTATTTTTGGCTGGTTTTGAACCCGGTAGGGGTATATAGATTGTTTGCTTGCTCGTTATCCGCTTTATGGGGTTGGTATTAGCCCCGCTTGCTACTTGTATATCCATTTATGTGTTATATACTAGCTACTAGACACAGGCCATCGCGCTTGGGTGGTGTACGCCTGCCTTATCGCATGTAAAGCATGATCTGGCCTACGCTTCTTCGCATTCGCTATCTCCCCGCTACGCATTTGCTAGATATGCTATCTATATTCAACTTGTTTCAATATATTGATTTCACTTGCTTTGCATACTCGCACTGTAAATGGGCACGGGACAAGCCCGGGGGCACTGACGCCATTTGCCCAAGTAGTGCTCATAGACGAGGAGGCGATCCTCGTGATTCCAGCCAGCTATAGAGCTGTCGCCCCGTCATCCGAGTCCGATTTCCGCAGGTGTAGCTCTTTTCCTTTTGATAGTATGGGTAGGTTTGCCCCTGTCTCGATCATTTTCATTGTTACTCATAGAGGCTTGCATATTGTATATTTATCTCCCTTTGGTCAGCTGAGCTGGTCGTGTGAGGCCGTGCAGTTGTATAGTTTTTTAGTATCTTTGTCTTTATGTTGGCCGTGAGGGGCCTTAGCTTGACAAGAAGGGTGACCTTGCCACACGTAGTCTTGGCGCATTTGTGTTTAAGTTTCAAATGACTAGTCAGCATGGTGGCCTTGTCGGCCCGCATAGGTTCCTGATTATGAGCATGTTCTGGTCACTGTTATTACGTGTACTGTGTGGCTATAGCCCAGATGGCCTGAGACCTGTTTACACGCTATATAGCCCTTTGTTTCCAGGAACCGAGATAGAGCTAGCCAGGCACCAGATGCCTCGGCCCATCAGTTAGTAGTCTAGAGGTCCTTCTAGGCATTGTGGTGCCAGTCATACCCCTAAGGCGGGGCGTGACAAACTTGGTATCGTGAGCAAAAGTCATGTCCTGTGAGTCCGCAATGCTAAGTAGAGTCTTGTCTATGGATGTGTTGTGCAATACATACTATAGGCAGGAGGCTGCGAGGCATGATAGGATGGTTACTCTTCTTCTCAGTCAGTCGTGCTATAGAGCGGTACAGTATAGGGTTGAGTCCCTAAAATTTATCGTATTCTTTGTCTACAGATAAGAATGGCAGATTGTTGACACCTCGCCACAAAAAGAAGACTAGACACACACAGAGAAGGCACTAGCAGGTGCCTCGCATTCCGCACAGAGCTCTGGCCCTAATCTAAGGGCGACATAGAGGCTTCATCACAGCCATTCAAAGAGTCCCCTCTCACATCAGGAGACGTTGGGAACTACACCGCCCCCGATAGCTCCCGTGCCTTCTGCCTGCATCGACGGAGGTTCGTAGCGCCGTGAAGTTATGATGGCATTGCATGATGGCCGCACAAATGCGCTAGCGCCACCTGTAGCAAAGTCTTCAGGTGGGCCAGGCAGTTCCAAAGTCCGGGAATTTTTGGCACTAGGTCCCCCACAAGCTTTACGTGGTCGACTGTGCATAGGACCTCGTGACTTCTTAGATCGATGTAGAGTGATATTCCGAGTTATGCATGTGACCCTTCGTAGTCTCGTGGAGCCGGGCAAAGGTTCCGGCTACAGGATATAGCTATATTGTGGCATGAGAGTTGGGAAAGGTCTCGAGGGAGAGATGCGCTACCCTCCGACCTGACCAGCTTCTCGGAGGCCTTCCTAGACTATTATTTGCCACGCAGAACATCCGGCAGCCAAGATGGGATCGGCCGCATCTAGAATGTGTAATGAGGAGCGTACGAGTATGCTTTACGCTTGACTCTTAGCCTGATATGCTCCAGCATTTGTTGATACTAAGCCAAAGGGAGAGTTCATGATTTATCATGGGTCTGAATCCGGAATATACTAAGGCATGTATGACGGCGACGTTATGAGAGGATATGGATATCGCCCGAGCATGTGCCTTGCTCGACCATCGAGGGTCTTAGATACAAGTAACAAGAGTAGTAGACAGACCAAATAGAACAGCGCCAGTAGAGATAGATCTGACGAGATGCAAAGGGAAGTCCAGAGAGGACCAGGCCTTGACTATCGATAGACCCCCAGACCCCCACCCACACCACACAGCTACAGCCGAGGTAGATATGCTCACAGAAGGCGCCGAGCCCAGTGGCGCCTGCACGTAGAATCCCCGCAGCAGAGAAGGGGAGAGCAGAGAGACTTGAAATTCCTCACTCCTGCCCTTCTTATTGCAATCGACCACACCTGAGCTTGTAAATATGGCTTCACCGCGTTATATTTCCATGATTGAGAGGGCATCGATGGGAGGATTGTCCGACCAGAGGTCGGGGGAGTAGAGACAGATTGTGGATCTCGCAGGGCCACAGCTCCAGCAGCCTCAGCGGGGCGTGGGCCTTTAGGCTCCGCAGGCAGAGGGGCCGCAGGTAGATCAGAGCCTGGGCCAGCACGGGCTCAAACCGTACTTATGTGCACTACCAGGAGACACACTCGCAGGCGCCTGCATGTAGTAACAGTAATGAAGTACTATCTCGTTCATGCCCCGTTTATGTATTGATTGATCCAGGATCCAGTCTGTCATATATTACCCCAATTGTGGCTCAAAAGTTCAATATTGCACCAGAATTATTACAAGAAATTTCTTTTCAAGATTCACGCCCGGGCCGCTGACTCGATTGCAGAAGCAGCGTATTTATCGAGGGTGTACAGTAGAGGTTGCCGACCGCCAGACTACAGTAAATCTCGTAGAGCTAGAAATGATAGACTGATGCCATAATGGGTATGGATTACAGTGCCGCTATGCCAATGTTGAATGTTGACCAAGACGGTCCCCATTCCACTTTCCGTGGAGAGGCAAGCAGCGAGTGGAAAGGCAGCACAATACGCCTAAAGGGTAGGTTTATTTCCTACCTTCAGTGAGGAAATTGATAACTAAGGGATGTATTTACCACTCATTCGAGTTCCGAGATGTCCAGGCAGAATCTCCGACACTCCATTCTGTTCCAGTGGTTAACGAGTTCCCCGATGTGTTTCCTGCATGAGTTACTCCGGTATTCCCCGTGAAGGGAAATAGATTTTGCTATTGATTTGTTACTGTGCACTCACTTATATCACCCTCCCTATCGTATGGCTCCCGCAGAACTCGGGAGAACTAGCGAGCAGCCGAAGATTTGTTAGACAAAGGTTTTATCAGGCCGAGTTCTTCACCATGGGGTGCGCCAGTTCTATTTGTGAGGAAGAAGGATGGCTCACTCTGTATGTGCATAGATTATCGGCAGCTTGAACAAAGCTACAGCTGGGAAGAACAAGTACCCGCTTCCTGATTAGATGACCTATTTGACTGGCCATATGAGCGATACTTTTCTAAGATCGATTTGGTGGTCCGGATATCACCAGGTTCGAGTACGTGAAAGAGATATTCCTAAAACGGCGTTTCGAACCCGATATGGACACTTTGAATTTCTAGTCATGTCCTTTGGGTTAACGAATGCTCCCAAGAATATTCATGGACTCGATGAATGCAAAGATTTGCACTTTACACCCTCGGACTGCCTGTGATAGTGTTTATATTGGATGACATTCGCATATTCTCGCTCGCGTATCACTGACTCATTTGCGGACAAAGTGCTCCGCATCCTCGTGGACCGCCGCTATATGCTAAGTTTTCCAAGTGTGAGTTCGGCCATTCCGTAGCCTTCTTAGGGCACATTGTGCCTGGATGTGTCGGTATACAAAGTTGACACGCGTAAAAAAGAAGAGTTAAATCATGTCCTAGGCCTACCACTCCGACGAAGTCCGCAGTTTTCTGGAATTGAAGGTGGCATACAGAGTTTGTTGAAGGGTTCTCTACTATAGTGGAACCTCTGACCAAACTAATGCGTAAGGCAGCAAAATTTCAAGGATGAGGCATGCGAGCGAGCTTCCAGAACCGAAAAGATAGATTGACCTCCGCCCCAAAGTTAGCATTACCGGAAGGCATGAAGGTTATTCGGTATATTGGTGACGCATCAGGCGTCGGGTTGGGTTGTGGTTGATGCAGCATGGTAAAGTAATTGCATGTTTCCGCATTGTCGAGAACACGAAAACTACCCTACCCACTTGCACTGGAGTTAGCCGCATTGATCCACGCCTTGAAAATGGAGACATTATTTATGGTGTTCATGTGAATATTTTCACAGTCACAAGAGCCTACAGTATATCTTCACCAGAGGGAGTTGAATCAAGCACAGCGTCGCCGGTTGAATTAAGCAAAGATTACAACGTGGATATTTTGCACTAACGTGAAGAGCCAATGTTGTAGCAAGTATGCTCTCAATGTAAGTCCATGGGGAGTTTGGCATATTTGCAGCCCGAGCAGCGGGAATTGGTCAGAGAGATACATCAGTTAGCTAGCCTAGCCGTTCGTGTAGCAGAAACAGAGGACAACAGAGTGGTAATTCGAAACACCGCCGTGTCATCCTTAGTTGTGGAAGTAAAGGAATGGCAATATGAGGATCCCGACCTAGTTCAAATTTTAAAGATTATATTCCGCCGGGGAAAGCGCCAGAATTCCAGGTAACAGAGGATGGAGTGCTGCGTTGTAAAGACCGTTTATGTGTTCCCAATGTTTCAGGCCTCCGCCAGCAGATTATGACCAGGTACATTGCGCCTGCTATTCTCTCCACTCGGCGCAACAAAGATGTATCATGATATCGAGAAAACTACTAGTGGCCAAGTATGAAAAGAGAAATTGCTAAACTTGTAGCCCAGTGTCCTAACTGCCAACAGGTGAAAGCAGTAACATCAGAAAACAGGCGGTTTGACCTCTGTGATATAGCCGTGCCTCTCTGGGAAGTGGGAAGCAAGAAATATGGATTTTGTATGTGATTACGCTGCCTAAACATAGACATGACTCCATATGTAAGTGATAGTTGACAGTAGATTGACCAAATCACCATTTCCCTCGCCAAAGGAAAACTACCTTCTCACGAAGATTATGGCCGAGTTGTATATCCGAGAAATAGTCGATTGCACAGAGTGTCCATCCATTAGGTTTTCCCTGCATGCAGGAGCACAAAGACATAGATTTTGGCAGTCGTTTCAGAGAGGTCTGGGTACGCAGATTAATTTGAGCACCGCATTCCACCCTCGTACGTATGGACAGCCGAACGTACCATCTCGCACGTCGAAGATATGTTGCGAGCGTGTGTGTTAGATTTCCGTGGTGAATGATGACATTTTCCTTAATTGAGTTTGCTTATAATAACAAATGTATCACTGCCATTCAGACGGGCACTCATCGAGGCATTATGCGAGCGAAAATGCAGATCAAGCCGGTTGGCTGGTTTGAAATAGGAGAATCGCTGCTGATTGGGTCACATTGTTCAATAATGGTGATAGCAAAGCTTACTGAGAACGCCTATTGATCGCACAGAGTCGCGAAATCATATGTATGTACGGCGTGTGAACCCCGAGTTCGATGTGAAATTATTGGGTATTTTGAAAGTGTCTCCGGCGAAAGGGGTGATGAGATTCGGCAAGAAAGGTAAGTCAATTTCAAGGCTCTGTCTGCCATCGATTACAGAAGAATAGGCCAGTGGCGTATGAATTAGACTTGCCTCCTAATTGTGAACTGCTCTCATCCGCCTTCATGTATCCATGCTAAGGAAATGCTTAGGAGACCTTTCAAGAGCAGTCTCACCAGATATCCAGTTACAGAAGAGCCGGCCTACGAAGAGGTTCCAGAGTTGAATCCCAGACAGTATTTATCTGCGATTGAGAACTAAAGATATTGCGTCCGTCAAAGCATTGTGGTGTAACAGAATCGAGAGGAGATGACATGGGAGGTCAGAGAAGATATGAAAGCTAGATATCCTCACTTATCCAGGCTCAGTCGCCATTGTGTATGTCCGTATTATTATTTATGCAGACTCCAGTTGTATACGATGAAATAAGAAAGACTTATGTTTAGCTATCCAAAGGAACTTTATAGTATAGTGTGGAGTACCTGTGATTGACTTTCTCGCGTTTCGTGTTTTGGGATAGTCCATATTACAGGGGAAACTCATACAAATTTTTCTAAGTAGTAAGTTGAGATAAGTCGAGAGTCCTCTAAATTAGCCATTTCCATCTCTGAGGATGAATATTCTGGCGGGGGAGAATGTTATTAACTCAGAAGATTCCCTTGCATCTAGGATGGCCTATTCCCACGTTGCTTAAGCATATTTTGAAGCCATACGTGCTAGGAAAAGGCCCGGGAAAAGATTGAACGAAAATCCTGTCGAACCACCGCGTAAGGCGCTGAGGTGAGCCCTCCGCGATGGCGCCGTGTCACGAGGCGGGGCCACCCTGGCCTGGGTGACACGTCGGGTCCTGGCCCGTGCCCAAGTATATAAAGCCCCACTTCGGTTTTAATCGTCATTATCCATATTAATTTCCAAAATAAAAAAAATAATATATTATTATTTATATTTTGGTAATTTTCAATTGATTACGCCGCCAAACGTAGTCTAAACTCAAATTAACCTTAGGTACCGATTTAGCAAGAGGAGCACCCTACGGATTTTGTTTCGCAAAATTCCGCCGACAAATCATCGAGCTGCCGGACCTAGGTAAGTAGAATTGCTCCAAACTAGTGTCTATGCTCCTAGCCGTGAAGTGAATACTTCTCCCTTCTAGACTTCAAAATAGCAAGCCTCGACCGTTCTCGATAAGCCTAAGTTTAGGCTATGAATTAAATCGAAAGTGACGTCGTCCTTCGTAATAAAGTTGCATTTAGCACTAATTAACATATATGAATGCAGTTGGGAGAAATAGCCGGAGTAATTAACCGAGGCCTCGTCCGACACGATAACTCAAGGTTAAGGTATGAAGTTGTTCTTCGCAAGTTAGTAAGGCTTTGCTTTGTGAATCATAGTAAACTCCGAATTGGAGTTCTCTTGAGTTGGAATGTTGAGAATTGAGTAAGTCTAATAGATTCGGGCTTGCGTTGCCATATCATATTCAGTCCGAAAGATAGAGAAGCATGCGCCAAAGGGCGCAAAGTTAGCATTCCAATTCAAGATAGTCTATTGTATGATTAGCAAGCATGTTGTAGAATAAAAGAAACAGATTTTCAAAATAAAAGCTAGTAAAGTAAAATCGTATAGATGATGAGTTATTGGCTACAGACAGCCATTCGTATAGACAGATAGCATCCTCGCTATAGATTAGCCATACAAAGCTTAAAGAGATTTGACCGCCTTAATCCGCAAAGAATCGGGCCATCACGTAAAAAAGATCAGAATAGAAATCAGATTTCGTATAGCCTTTCTGGCTATACATGCTTGCTATTTATATGTTATTGCTTCTGTTGGTGGACTGTTGCATGAGGTCCCCACACATCTCGCCGCCCGGGTTGGTAATTTTGTCGCCCACCGAGCGGGTGGGTTTTCGCTCACTCCAAGGAGTGGCATGCCGCCCCCCACGGGATGAAGATGGATGCTTTCCCATAGCAAGCCTTGATCGCATTACAGGTGTAGCTCCGCTCGTATAGCCCTGAGAGTTCCAGGGAAACTGCACTTATCTCGTTACCTGTCTCGCACATACGCTATTACAAAAGGGTACCCTGGCTTCAAATAGCCTCGTTGAGAGTTCCGGGGAACCAGACCCTATCTGTTACTCTGTCACACAGAGTCCTCCCGACTCGTACACGGTTATTTATATCGGAGGCTATGGCTCGAGCCTGAGACCCAGGCCGGTGAGTGAGCTCCGAGTGAGCAAGATGGGAGCGAGTGACTTATTTTGGTCGGTTTTGACCCTAGTAGGGGTATATAGATTGTTTGTTTGCCCGGTGCCATTCGGCTTATGGGGGTTCGTATTGGCTCTTGCTTGCTACTTGTATATCTATTTATGTGTTATATACTAGCTACTAGACAGCAGGTCACAAGGCAGTGTGCACGCTCCGCCATCGCATGCAGCTACGATCTCAAGCCTACTCGCTTCTTCCGCATTCGCTATCTCCGCCATGATGCATTTGCTAGATATGATATCTATATTCTGTTATTTCGCTTATATTATTTCGCTTGCTTTGCATACTCGGGCATCAGCTGCACCACGCCCAGTGGGGCGTCAGACACGGCCTCGTTGTGCAGCTCATAGACGAGGAAGCGATCCTCGTAATTCCAAACAACATGGGAATGTCGCTCCCGTCATCTGGAGTCCGATTTCCAGAGGTGTAGCTCTTTTCCTTTTAATGTATACAGTATGGGTAGGCGGGCCCCTGTCTCGATCATTTTCATTGTTACTCATAGAGGCTTTGCATTGTATATTTATCTCCCTATGGTCGGTTGAGCCGGCCGTGTGAGGCCGTGGGTGGGTTGTATAGCTGCTTAGTATCTTTGTCTTTATGTTGGCCGCAGGGGCCAGCTGAGAGTAGGTGGTGACTCGCCGGCCGCCGTAGTCTTACAAAAGATTCTTTGTGTTTAAGTTTCGATGACTAGTCAGCATGGTGGCCTTGTCGGCCCGCATAGGTTCCCGACAGCGAGTATGTTCTGGCTCACTGCTATTACGTGCACAAAGGGGCTATAGGCCTAGATGGACGGAGAGGCTGTGTTTACAGCCGTTATATAGCCCTTGTTTCCAGGAACCTGAGATAGAGCTAGCCAGGCACCAGATGTGCCTCGGCCCATCAGTTAGTAGTCCAGGTCCTTCTAGGGCACCAGGTGCCAGTCATATCCCCCAAGGCAGGGTGTGACATGTTGATTCTGATTTAACTGGCGAGGTTCAACCTGCATCGACAGTTCTCTCTAATTGTAACCTTTATGTTGAGAGAAAAGGGCTAATTTCAATACTAAACTCGGTAAATATCGATAACTTTTGAAAATAGAATTAAATATAATCCGACTTTGAATAACTCAGAAATCTATTATTTCTCAAGAGTTCAGAAGGGAGAAATGCTTATCTAATGCTTGTGGCCATTTAGCAATCAATTTGGAGCAATTCTGACAACTTCTACTCGGCGGAGTTCCAATTTTCCGAGCGTATTTCAAGAAAATAACTCTGTAGAAATGCTTCCCGCGGGATTAGAACTCGATACCTGAAGTAAATTTGAGTTTTGATGGCGTTTGGCAACGTAATCGGATGAAATTTGTGTGAAAG
Organism: Datura stramonium; assembly: GCA_018107945.1. NCBI lineage: Eukaryota > Viridiplantae > Streptophyta > Magnoliopsida > Solanales > Solanaceae > Datura > Datura stramonium. Next base: position 119,790 of record JACEIK010001061.1, read on the forward strand.
TAGCGTGGTTCTCTTTCTCTGGCCGAGGGAAATGTAATATAATGAAATGGAATTGAACTAAGGGGTATATATATAAGTGTGGGTGGTGGACTGGGGGGAACCTCGCGCCATCCATCACTCCAAAGGAATTCCACGCCACGCCTCCCAGGGTGGACAACGTGCCCGGCACGCCTTACTGCAAGGAACGAGCGCCAGTGTGCCTAGTGTGCCGCACTACCCAGAGCACAGGCAGGCTGGCGCGTCAGCAGGCCTCTCACGGCCTGGCCTCTCCCGATCCTACTTCTGAGGCTCTTTCCACATTCGTCAAACTTTCTTTACTTGTCACAACCCACACGTGCGCCTATGAACCTATAACATTTTGTTGGGTGTAACACCAAATCCATAGGAATTTTGCCAAATAAGCTTTATCTTGTACCATTTTTGTGTTGTGTTCTTAGAGCTGCATTTTTTTTGTTGGGTGGACTGTTTTGAGGAGGTAAATTCTTGGTGGTATTAGCTTGAGCTTTTTGGTTTGGGTTTCACTGGAATCCAAGGTATGTTAATTCTTCCGCTTCTCCGTTTTGGAATAATTTCCGTTCCAATCGTATTCTTGTCATATTGTGTGAATTTGCTATCTTGTTAGCTATTTTTTTTCTCTTGTATACGTGTGTTTGGGGGATGTTGGGTTGTGGTCTTTCCCTCATCTATTGAGGTCGTGAATTTGGGGAATAGTTTAATTGGTTGTCGTACGTCCATAGGTTTGTTAGTTGGTGTCAATAATGGAGTATGTCGTGGCTACTATAGCTCTTGTTGTGGGCTATTTTACAACTAGAATTAGATTGATATAGGTGATACTATTGTATGTGGTTGATGTTTTGATAAAGATGTAGGTCGTCGGTTGTGATGATCTTTCATTATATTTGAGTCGGCGACCATGTCGATGGCACGTTGGCGACTGTGGTGACGCTTGGGTTGGCTTGGCCATGTCTCTTATTGTTAGTGATGAGTAGAGTGGCTTGTGGTATGTATTTAGATCTTGGGAATAGACTGGTTAGGCTGGTGATCCATAGCTCAGTTAGTGGCTCATCGGTGGACGGCTAGATGTGAAAGAGTAGTATTGTGTTGTGATAATTGGTTGGTGGGGTGCAAGAGCCAGTTGTGGGCTGTTTGAGCATGTGTAATTATTGTTTTTCATTGTGAATGTTGTTGGTTGTCTGTGTGTTGTGTTTGAGGCGTTGTGTCTTGTGGATACTCGATGCACGAGAGTTGTTCTGGCTAGGGGTCGAGCCCAAGGTGCCTTGTGGCTTGTAGATACCCGATGCACAAGAATATTTTTGGCTGAGGGGTTGAGCCCAAGAAGTGAGATGACCTACGGGGTTGAGAATGATTTCTTCCGTGGTGTCGAGTTGAGATATGATTTGAGAGTGATCCGACATGTCTGAGCCTTCCTGGGATCGTGATTGGCTCTCCTGAATGGATAGAGCTTTGCTAACTGTCCGCAATCGAGAGAGGATTTGGTAGTTCTTGTTTAATGATGTTGATTGACTGTGTTTAGTTTTGATATGCTTGGCATTATGTTGTGATTTCTGCTTGTGTTATCTGTTATTTGATAGCAGTGGATGCTAGATGTTGGTTGGTGTTAGCTGAGGCCGTTGAGAGGTCTAGAGGTGATGATAAGTGAGCGGTGTCGGCTAGGTGTTGTGTGTTGTTGTTTATTTATTGGACTTGTCGGGCTTATGGGGGCCAGATAGGTTCTGTTTGTGTGCTTGCGCATTCCTGCCAGGCTTATGAGGGCCAGGTAGGTTCTATGTGTTTATGTAAGTTGAATTCCCCTTCTACGATATTCAGTATATCTGTTGATCTCTAATCTGAATCTTGTAGTTTCTTATGCCTTTCATACTCAGTACATTATTGTACTGACACCCTAGTCGGGGCGCTGCATTCATGCATGCAGGTGATGGTGGGCTGTTAGATCGAGTTCTTGGGTGATGAGTAGAGTTCCAACTAAGTTGGTGCGCACTAGGTATTTCGGAGTCTCCAGATGTTTGAGTTAAGGGTTGTTCGGGGCCCTATCCTAATCATTTGATTACTATTGTATTTATAGAGGCTTGTAGATGTCGCTGTGGTGTTAGTATGTTGTAACTATATAGTTGTTTTCCATTCCGTGGCCTTGAAGGCCTATTGTTTGTATTTTTGATTGGTCAGGTGAGCCTTCTTCCATTTCAGTTTGTCATTTTCACTGATTTAACTTGTATTATAATGTCGAACCTCATTGATTCTGGCCTTTGTTTTATATTTAGGTGTCGCATATGCTCATTCAGGGGTGGCACCAGGTGCTAGTCACACTTCCCCAGGTTTGGGGTGTGACAGTTTAGTTGGAAATTTCTCTTAACCAACATACACCATAAATGAGTGCATGATGTCAAACCTTTAACCTAGTTGGGAGAGCTATCCAAATCCTTTCCAGGGTATAGAGAATGAAACATAACTGTGGATCCATATTAAGCCCTTACCAGGGGCTATCTAAGGAGTCGCCCGAACCAATGGCATAATAAGGCCTTACCATGTCACCCAAACCAATGGCACGATCCTAACCTAAGTTGGCGATGTAGTTTTAGGGTTTGGGGTTATATGAACCCTTTACCCATCTCGGTTTTAAATAATCCTCCAAAAAAATGCTCATAAAATATGCCTATCTAAGGCAACTGAAAAAACATCTATGTGGATCTTTCTAGCTCAAAATCAATGTAGATATATTGATATTAGTGAGCCTCTATGCTCAAAACTATACTCTTCTAGTAAGTCTTTGTACTCAAAACCTATTATGCTGGTGAGCCTCTATGCTCAAAACTATGTTTCAAAAATATGTCTTTCCTTTCTTTTTGAAAATCATATGCTAAAGCTAAAGCTGACTGAACATGAATCTCTTTTCTGAAAAGCTCTCTTTGAAAATCTTATGCTAGTATAGTTATGAAAACAATGCATATGTCTAATATCATAAAGCTTTCAAAAACATCACTGCTGACAAAATAATAAGGGTTCATGTGATAGAATGACATGAACCATAAATCAATAACTATAAGAGATAGAGATAACTATATGTGTAATAATGGAAAAACAATGTATAACTCGAATTATAGGAAAAAAGAGCAAATGTGCAAGTTTTGGACAAAACCTTAATTCTTAACTTATTTTCAAACCTGAATTTGAAGATGTAGGGTGTGAGAAAAAATAAAGTTTTTCACTATAAATAGTCTTACATGACTTATCCTTGGCCTCATAATTATCACCATGAAACTACAATCCTTTTGTATGTCAATCTACAACAATTATAGCGATAGAGACTACAATCAATGTCTTAGCGACGAAATTCAAGTCATAGATGCATTACATCAAATACCCGGAAGGCATAGAAAATTCGAGACTCCTATAGGTATGGTGTCCTAATACCCTCCTCTTTCTATATCCCTTTCACAACATGCATAACCATTACAAATCTAACCAAAATAACCACATCCATCCTCAACACTAAAACAGTACCATAAACCCTCCCCCTAGGTCATTCCATAAACTCATGACTTTCTAGCACCATCCCATGAGTTCTGACCTTAGAAAATCCTAAGGAGTAGAAATAATACTTCATGTAAACTTTTAAGAGAGTTACTTACCTTGGAGGAAGGAGTCAAGAATCTTTATTCAAGAGGAACTTATGGTTGAAGATGTTTGGAGGGTTTAATCTTCTTCAAAACTATGAAAACTTAGGGAGAAAATAGAGTTTGGATGGGTGGATGTTGCAAGGGTAATATTTGGAATGATTTCCAAACACACAACATAAGATATAAGTGGAGGTGAAGCGGGAAAAGGGTCGAGCGCGTCGTGCCTACTATTGTTCCTAACCTGTCCCTCTAAAGTTTGGGTTTGGGCACACCACACCTACCTAAAAAATCTTATTCTCCTAAAGTTTAGCCCCAGGCGCTCCGCGCCTCTCAAAGTGCCTACCTTGACAGTGCCTTAGTAAAATATCCATAATATTTTACTCCGAACTCCGATTGATGAATGGTCGGATGATTTGGAAACTAGATTCATAGGTATTTAATTTGATGTATAGACCATCCATAAATACTTTGTATATTGAGATATGGTCATTTAAATTTGACCCTTATTCATAAACTTCACATACTCTTCACTCTTCTCTTTGTACATATTTCTCTTATCATATATGGCCAACATACGGTCTGTACTTCCCGTGTATGTTATGTATGTAGCTTCGTGGGTAGAAGTAGTAGCTCTCAAGTCTGACATCTCATTTACGGCACACCAGGTATGGTCCAAATCTTATTATGACGGTACAAGGTGTTACAATGATGTTATGATATTATGGTTTATTATGGTTGACTCGTATTGCACGTCTGCAACGGGTTGCATTATTTTACACGGCTTTAAAACTCTATTTGATATTATTGACATGTTGAACCTATTATTTGGATTATTGGAAAGAATCATACTTATTTTCTTTATTTGGTTAAACATGAGATATTATCTAATTAGTAGAATCTTTTCCTCTTATCCATTGAGATTATTATCAGATTTTGAATTTATCCGTGATTATCTATTTGGATTGATGATTTCTGATGATTTTTTGAGTCATGAAATTTATGAAATTTCTTTATCCCTTATTTATTTTTGTTATAGGTAAGATCTTTGTACTAATGTCTAATAAAGTGTGGAGATAAGCTTTGGGAAGACCAATCCTCACCATCACTTCCATTTAGGATCGATCAATGAGACTTTTCATTACACATATTTTTTGTACTCACTCTACATTTATTACACTTTAATGTACATGTTAGGTTATGAACACCAGTTAGATACTGTGGAGAAACTCAAGCTATGCTATTAAAGCTTCAGGGCGAGTTGTCGGCCAATTCACAGCACTAGACTCTGATTCTGCTCCTTTATTTGATTGTCTTCTTTTTCAAGACAATGTGGTGTCAAACTCTTGTATATACTTTTAAGTTAGGTGTTCTTGTCTCATATCACAAGGATTTTATGGTATTTCAATTGTATATTTTATATTTATGTTGTATTTGATGCATTCTTTATATCGTATCACTGTTCATGCTTACTTTATGTGTGTTAATAATGAAAATGATTTGAAATATAGAAATGGTTGCCTACTGGGTGGGGTATAGGTTCCATCACGTCTTAGAGAATTTTGGGTCATGACAAGACAAATGCTTGAAGTATTTGCAGATTCAAAACTAATTTCATATTTTAGCTAAAAATGTTCCTATTAAAATTAATGTCCCTAAAGGACAAACTTTACAACATGCATGAAACATGGTAGATCAATTGATTTTAAATACAATAATTCTTACAAAGAAAGAGGATAAAATGATCATAACGAGGAGGCAACATGCTCTTGAAGAGCCAACAAGATAACACTTCATAAAATCTCATGAGAGATTTAGGTACATAAAAAAATAAAAGTAATGAGATCTCAGTAAGTTATATCGCATTGCG
>JACEIK010001061.1:150875-195281 GCA_018107945.1 Datura stramonium
CTATAACGACCCATCTGTCATTGTAGGGAAGTAAATCCAGAACATCCTATTTACGCCTAGGTGCACGGAAAAAAGTGTTAAGTAAATGATAGCTAAACTTGGGTTTGCGGGATGATATGTGTGCAGTGAAATGTGAGCTACTGGTTAATGGGGGACTGCTGCAACGCGGGGAAAACCGCTGAAGCGAGATCATCATTGCGGTCAGAGTTCTGCCATATCGGATCTGATGCAGCGGAGTTGTGACCTCGACAACAGACTACGGGGACAGTGATTCAGTTTTAAGTGGAATTTTGAGGTTCTCACCTCATTATTCTAAGGCACAAAAAAGTAAAAGTTTAGGGCGATTTTTCAGAGACAGAAATGGTTGTTCTTCAAAGGTAAGTTTTCCAGTTAATTCCTTCCCTCAATCGATTCCTTAATCCCCTAGAATCAAAGGGTGACCTTTAATGATGAATTCTTAGTTAAGAATCGTAGACTTGTGAAAAACAGGGCTAATGAAGAGAGGATGAATGTGTATTGATTCCTAGGCCTAAAAGTGGGTAATGAGCACTTCTTACGTAATTGTGAATGCATGTATTCAACTGTGGGGTAGTTTGAGACCCGAATTCAATAAAATAGAGACCTTTAACACTATTAACTTCCTAGAAAGGGTTTAAAGAGTGAAACTCCATGAATTAGGTTGGAATAATCAATGTGCAGATAGAATGTGATGAATTAACTGGTGGGTAACAATGAAGACCATTATGATGGGTGATTCGGGGTGGGTTTAACTTCCCAAGCCCCTTATTTGAAAAGAAGATAATAAAGTACTTTGTGATTATTATTGTAGATTTTTAGTGTTCCGAGGCTTTGAGAAAAGGCAAGGCTCCTACAGAGCAGTTGATTTCTCTTATGCTACAATCGAGGTTGATTATGATTTATAATGAGTAGACTTTATATAATAATGTGTATATGTGTGAAGTGATAGCATGCTTAATGGGTCTTCCGACATAATTTGTTGTTGATGTCATGACGTGTTAAATATGATTGTAAAATAAAATTGAGATGATGATTGTCGATGAAGTTGTTGTGAAATTTGAATGTCTTGAGGTGTAAATATGTGCCTTCAATTTGTCATGTAAGTGGTTGAATATTTGTAAATATAATATCGAGCTGATGAAGTAACTTGGTGCCTCTCGATAAATGACTGAGCGATAATATACGTAATCTGAGAATGGAAGTGGATAACATGATTTATCTTGATCAGTAGATCGTTCCCAAGGGGAGCATTCGAGCGAACAATTATAATTAAGTGACTCGTGTTCGAGGGGAGCATCCGGATGAGCAGATGAGTGGGAGCGAATACTATACCAGTACAATATATGAATTTCTAGAGTCCCCTGCAGATCATGACTGGAGGGTAGAAATAAGACTCTCTGACATATGTACAACGATAAGTGTGAGTTAGTGTATGGTGATGTGACGGAGGCATGTGCCCGGTACATTACCAAGTGAAATCAGTAAAGGTGAACCGATTGATGAGGATTCTTGTGTTTATATTCTGTGTAATAATGCGTTGAATTGATTATTGAGAATTCATGTGTCCATATTTGATGAATAAGTTGTTGAATTGATTGTTGAGGATTCATGTGTCCATAATTGATGAATTGACTATTTGGGATTCTGGCTTATATTTCATGTGACATGATGATGAATTGATTCATTGAGATTGTCATTATGTATTATTTTTGAATTGATGAATTGAATGGGAAAAACTGCTAAGTGTGGAACCAAGGTTGACAACTTGGTCGAGCTACTGCCACAGCAGTACTGCTGCGACGGTACTCTTACCACTGCAGCGGACCGCCGTTGCGGCCCCATCCCCCCTGTAGTGAGGTCTAATCCAGTGAGTAGTCCATCTTAGGCCTTACTCTGAACAATGTTAGAAATAGGGTTGTGACATGAGTAATTACTTTTGTAAAGGTATGTTGTTATTTTACTTTATATTCGTTATTATTTGAAGTTGGTTGATGATACCTACCAGTATATTGTGTCGTACTTATGCTACTCCTGCACTACTTTTCTGAGTGCAGACAGTGACCCAGGAAGCGCTTCACGACCTTATCTGTAAAGTAGCAGCAAGAAACTAGAAGGTGAGCGGACCCTGTCATGCTGCCATGATTCCGCCAAAGAAGATGTCTTTTGTTTAGACATGGACTTGTTTATTTTCTTAATTTGTTCTTCTTAGGTTATATTAGGTAGATGTCCTAAAGTACAATGACTTTTAGTTTTTGGAATGTAATAAACAGATTTTGTAATTATTTTTTTTAATTATTCAGGGCTTTCGCTATTGTCTTTAGAATGCTTATTTCTTTGTATGACTGATGCAAATGAATAGTTGTTTGGGACACGTTGGTTCGCCCACCGAGAAAATTTTTGTGGGTACTAATCACGACTATCCGGGGTTGTGATATTGTCCCAATTGGATTTTTCTGGTAGATCTTTTAATGAGGCAACGAGCATAGTAAAGATGTGTGTACTCTTTTTTTTTTCTTACAGAATTTTTTTTTTAGTAAAGTTTTAATGAAACATATTATCTATGGACATCTAAGAGGGAGTGTTATGAATCCAATGTATTTGGTGAATTTCCATCCAATGAATGCTATCTTATATATGTACCTAATTAATATTAGGCTTAAATTTTATATTCTTCGAGTGATTTCTCATTTTATAAATTAAAATTTTATTCATTTTTATAAACTGAAACTTTCATCAAATGATGGGCCCAGCATCCCACACATTTTGACTTGAGAATATAACGTTCCAAAATCATGAGTTAGCCGTTATAGCAGTGAGAGAAGCTCCACTGATGTAACCCCCAAAAACCTTAGAAACTTCTCCCAAATACCTCTACTTGCACCCTAATAATCTCCCGAATTTTGGAGAATTACACTCAGAAAAATCTACTCAAATTCTCTGTTTTCTTCTACTTGCCACTCGATTTCGGTGTTTGAGAAACTTCAACCATGGCGGATTTCTCTTTTCTTTCTGATAGCGACAATGAAAAAGCTGTAGAAGAGCTTCTGGCACAAGCAATGGACCAATCTGTTCTTGAACAAGTTGCTGCCATTAACTGTTCTGGTTTTACTGACTCTTTCCTACCCAGTCAGCTCGAAACTCGGTTTCGCAAACTCAAGTCCCTCCCTGCAGCTCCTACAACTCCAAAACCCTCTAGTGTCACAAGAAATTCCAGGAGTTTCTGTTCCTCGGAGTTCCCAAACACCCCCAAAACCCAGAAAATTGATGATGACAATGAGAAAATTCAAGGAAGCCCAGTTGAGGAAAAGGGTTCTGAGGTTAATTTGGAAGACGTGTTTGTTCACGAACAGACAAAATTAAAGGTTAGTTCGATCGAAAATGATGTTTTCTCGAAAACCCCAGATGGAAAAACGGGGGGAAAGTCAAAATCTTCATCTAGGCCAATATCATCCCCATCAGAGTCTTGGAATTCTCCAAAGGATTGTGTGTCTCCACCAGCGAAAACTGGGTGTTTTTGGTGTTCACCTAAAAAGGGGTATAATAAAAAGGGGAAAGAGAATAGGGGTGTGAGTATGGGGCTGAAATGGGGCAAGGATGATGATTTTTTATCTGATTTGAGTACATTTTCGTCCAAAAATCAAGAGAAGTTGATGAAGAAAGCGATGGAGGAGCAAGAGAAGATTAATAGAGAAGCTGAGAAAATTGTTAAGTGGGCAAAGCAAGCATCTGCTAGGATGGATGTTTCTAGCATTGAAGATGAACTAAGTGATGATGACACTTTCAAATGATTATATTGTGAGGATTCCCTATCATGCTTATATACTAGTTAGTAAAGAAAGCTCTCTTTCCTTGCCTGCTTATATAAGTTCTCTGTTTTGATCGACAATACTAGCTATAGTACTGTAAAAGTTTACATCTTTTGGATTATCATATGCATAGGATATATAGGAAAATGGTATAAGATATATATGCTTCAATTGTAATTTAAGTCATTGGTGCCTCAATTTTGCAACATATGTTGATATCTGTTCAGTTCTAAATCTGCTGTCAAATTGTTATGGCTTCCCATTAGAAGAATTGTGAAGGACCAAATACCTAAGGTTAGGTTAGTCCTATGGGATAAAATACCTACTATCTAATGGTGGCAATGACAACAGTTAGATTTACCGTAGATTTTACTTGTAAAAGTTTCTTGAGACATTTTCTACAAGTCGTTTTCTTCATTTTTTAGTTAGAGTTCCTTTTTTGACTGTTGTATCTGCTGAATCTGTGGACATTACTGTACCAAGTTAAATTAGCTGAATGAAAGGTTTATTTTGAAGAAATACTGAAATTGAGCTAGGGAGGTAGTTTTGAAAGTCGAATGGCCTAAAAGGAACACGTGATGATATTCTGACAAAAAATTCCTTTAAGACAAAAAGTCTTTGGCAGCAAATGGCAATTAATGAAACCAGAAAATCGGAGTGATTTATGATGGTTGACATGCTTGTCAAGTTACCATTGGACTTTTTCTGGATCTTCTACATAGATAATTATTAATGAGTCTTTGCATTGGGATTCTTTAGCCTAAATTATCTTACAGAGAAGAGGGTTGGCATTCTGGGCTAGGGGGAAAAATTGTTTGATTTGAGTACTTTTGCATCTAAAAGTTGAAAAATTATGCTGAATTTTGATAATTAAAAAAACAATGGAGGAGGTGGAAGAGAAGAAAGATGAAAGGAGCTGCAAAAATTGCTATACTGCCAAAGTAAGTCTCTGTAGGTTGACGGATATTTCTAGTATTCAAGATGAACTCACTAACTGGGACACTTTCAGATGATGGTGACCCTTTACCAGATATAGTGAAGCTCTTTTCTAGCCTCCTTGTAGGAAGAGTTGTCTGTTAAGTTCTACACTCTACTTTGGACAGTATTATCAATAGCTTCTGTAAAAGTTTTTATGTATATGAAACGTATTTTTTTCTCAACTAAGATTGAGCTTGTTGTTTATGCCTGAGTTTTTGTATGAGTTCATTATATTAGGATCGAAATACAGGGTGTCATGTTGAGGCTAGTAAAGCAAACCTTGAACGATAAATTAGAAACAAAAAATATATATATATCAAAAGAGAATATTATAACATGGTTTGGTCATTCATTGATCTGCATCCATATGAGAGGAGATGGACAATCTATTAATATAAAGGTGAACAGAATTATCAAGAGAACAAACTCCATGCTGGGTGGTGTTATGTTTTCCTCTGCTCTGGACCGTAATGACTATAATATTGTAACGTGCAATTTAAGTCATTGGTGCCTCAGATTTTGCAAGAGATGTTAATATCTATTAAATTCTAAATCTGTTTTCAAATTGTTGTGGCTTCCCATTGGAAGAATTGTGATGGAGTGAATACCTAAGGTTAGGCTAGTCCAATGCGATAGAAACGGCAACAGTTAGATTTATTGTAGAATGCTACCTGTAAAATTTTCTTGAGGCACTTCTATTAGTTGTATTCTTCATTTTCTACATAGTTTTCCTTTCCTGACTATTGTATCTTGTGAAACAATGGGCATCAATGTACTAAGGAAAATTAACGAAATGAAAGGCTTGTTTTGAGGATACTTTGAAATTGAGCTTGGAGGTGGTTTTGAAAGTTGAATGGCTATAAAGGAAGACAGAGTAATATTGTGATAAAGATTCTTTTAAGACCAAATTTCATTGGCAGCAAATGACAATGAACGAAACCAGAAATCAGAATGATCAATTAATGTTGAGATACTTGTCAATGTTCTTTTTCTGCTTTTCTCTTGCGGGACTTTGCCTTGCAATTTTCCCACCTGCAATGGGATTCTTTAGCCTAAATTTATCTTATAGAGAACAGGGTTACCATTAAGGGGGCTTGACCAGAGGAAAAATCTTGTATTTGATTTTGACTACTTTTGCATAATTAAAAATTATGCTGAATTTAAATAATAATAATAATTAAAAAGCAATGGAGGAGGTGGCTGAGAAGAAGATCAAAGGAGCTGTAGAAATTGCTATATAGCCAAAACAGTCTCAGGGTTGATGGATGTTCATAATATTCAAAATGAACTCAATGAGGGGAAACTTTCAGATGATGATGAATGTTTACCCATTATACTCTAGCTATCTTTTCATATGATAATTCATTATACTGAGTTATCTTTCAAACCTAATTATAGTAACTTGTTTATTAAGAGTGTGTGTGTGTGTGTGTGTATATTATATATCTATAAGAATTTTTATGATAGCAATTAAGCAACTACTTATTGTCTTGTTTTATTGGCTGGCTTTTTTTTTTTCACATAAGGTCCATATGAAAGCGGTGACTAAGGTTTGTAGCTTGCTTTTGTTGTTTATCAATTTTGAACTGAAGTTGTTCTGGCTGCCGTATCTTTTTTGAATCGATGACCTTCCTATGTCATCTCTTGTCCATCTCTTTTGAGAGAACACTTTCTATACCACCTGCCTATGAAGAACTTTAAGTTTATCGAGAAAGGATATGGTGGTAACCCACAACTTTGTCTAGAACGGGGTGTCCAGCCGTGTATTTATCCGCAACTATGACCCCACCTCCAACTCTAGCTGAGAAGCACCTTCCACCCACTTCCATTTTTCCGTGTGCCCAAAGGCCCGCTGGCTGATTTTTGAAACCCTTTCTGATCCCCTAGGCAATCTCATGAGAAGCAAGCCCAACAGACCCTGCATTAACCTTTCTTGAGATAGCTAGCCCTCTCTACGCTATTGGCATTGCTAAATGCTCTGCTACCAAGCAAGCTATCCCATATACGGCAGATGCAGAAGTGGCTAAAAAAGTTGGAGGAAGAAAGTTTTGCTGGACTACTGTATATCTGAGAGTACATATTTTGTTAATTGACAACATTAAGAAAAAGGTAAGATATAGGAGTAAATTTTTGGGTGTTGTTCTACTAAAATAATCTGCCTAACCTTCGATTCATATAACCAAGTTTTTCTTTCTCAGTCCTTATGCCTGTTCTTTTTTTATACTTTCTCTGAAGTTTAGGGAAAACGACAGCCTCTACTGCTATCTCTAAATAAAGGTGGTTCGGCAGGCTTACTTTTCAAATGATGATAAATATTTACCCATTATATTGAAGCTATCTTTTCAAACCTCATTTTAGAAAGTTGTATGTTAAGTTCTACTCTGTTCTCTGTACATTATTGTCAATAACATTTTTTAGAGTTTTTATGACCACATTCAAGCTTGTTTATGCTTGGGATGAAGTATGAGTTTTTCATTACTGATTTCTGGAAGTGAGGATAAATGTGGTGTTTCATCTGTAGAATTTTTGAACACCTTGGATTGCTAAATGATTATGTTACTATGTGGGATAAAACTTGATTCTGATCAAGGGAATGGCATGCTAACGTTTTTCTCTTTGACAACTATGAGTGTCCTTGAATTGATAAACAAAAGGTTGGGTAAGCTTTTGAGGAACCTTTGCAGTTGGAGACGGGAAACTTTCTTAGATTGCCAAAATCACTAATTTAGGCACATTAGCAAATTTTTTTTGGGGGTGTGTGGAAGAGGTTCCATTTTGAATCTGGAAGTAAGTAAAACGTAGGCAACTAAGAAGCTTGAAAGCAGTTAAAGAAATTTGTACCTTATCACAAACTTCATACACTCTTTGACCTTTGCTAATGTCTGAAGAAAATAGTAAGTGGTGTGTTTACTTTATTTGATATCATTTGTGATGTGTGGTGATCTCTTCCATTCAGGTTGCTCTCCCTCCAATTATTGATAATATGAATGGAAAAATAGGATAAGATTCTGATTTTCTAATTACTGTTGTATTTTCAAATTGTTGTATGTTCTGAATCATGAAGTCCTTTAACGACTGAAGGTGGGGTAATCTGTCTTCATTAGAGGATAAACTCTGTAGTAGTACCAGCGTGATCACCATAATTGGAATAGATAGCATAATTTAGCTTTGATATTTCTGTAGAGAATTTCTCCTTAAAGGTTTTTTTGGATTGTCTGTCTAATTCTTCTAATGTCATTAAACCGCAGGTACATTAACACAAATGATCCATATAACACAGGCTTTTGCTGATTGCCATATTCTTTGAACATGAAGTACTAGTGGAAACACAATAATTAGATAGAACGCAAATTCTAGCTCTGTTATTTCTGGAGAAAATTATAGTTGATGGTCTTTTGGTTTCTCTGTCTTAGTCAAATAATGTCATTAAACAACTAGTACAGTACATTGATCAAGCCTTTGCTGACTACTGAATTCTTTGAACATTAACACAAACGTAAAATTAGTAGTACTAGTTGGAACACAACAACTAGATAGATTGCAGAATCTAGGTCTGATATTTCTGGAGAAAGGCTTTACTTGATGTTTTTCTGGTTTGTCTGTCTAGTTCAGCTAATATCATTAAAGCACAGCCTTTTGCTATCATACTTTGAACATAAATATAATACAAGGGAAAATTACCATAGGTGAAGGAAGAATTTGAGGAACAATTCTAATTGAGTTGTCAGGAACTTGACTAGGCAAATGCGGTGATGAAATTTCTTTCAACATTCAAATTGTTGCAAACAGCAATTAATTTTGATAGAAAAAGCAAAGGAAAGTAATCAATTCCTTGTTAGCATGTTCTTTCTTGTTCATCGACCATTATAAAACATTCTTGCCTGGATAGCTATGTGTCTAGCTGTTTAATCTTACGTTATTCCGAATCCCTTTTCCAGATTTACCTTTTATGTACTTTCTAGTACCTTCAATTTTATAGCTACCTATTATGGCTGTCAGTGCGAGCCTCAACTTTTCCCTCCAAAGTTTATCATGTTCAATCAATTAACTGCTTTTGTCATCTTCTTCTTCTTTGATTATATTTGTTAGAATATTGTTTTCACGTAATTAACTACCACCTGCACTAGGATCTTAATCATGATTTCACATCTCCTTGCCAATACTAGGCTATTAGCAAGCCCTTGTGGTTTACACTTTGTGTTAGCTTGTAGAAATCATGTGCAGCCCCTGTTTACTTTGCTTCTGTTTATCTCACCTACAGGATTTTATCATCATTCTTGTGTTTCTACTTTACTTTCTTCTTGCAATGATAAACTTCTTTTTGGACCTCGGATGAATAGTATTGTAAATGTCATTCTTCATCCCTACCTTTGATGGTGCAAAAGATGGATAAAATTTATATACACATCTGTTTAGCCAGCTCCAAAAGCTTGAACTTCCAGAATATCATAGACCCTGTTGAAATCGAGTGGTCACTACTGGTTTTACCACTTTTGGCATCTCTTTTAACCATTGCAATGTAAATAATCTAGAGCTTTTAATGGATGTTACTTTGCATGGCATTGGTCCTGCTGGCCTCATCTTGCTCATTGCTGCTTGTGTAGAATTTGATCCGAGCATTGAGGAAGTCGAAAGGGAGAGTTGTGATCACAGTGCTGAGAGGTGCAGTTGCGTCCTCGCAAACTGCGATCACAACATATAACATAACAGTAGTGTCAATCAAATAAGAACAGTGATTGTAGCACAACCGTGGCCGGCAAGACTTTCTTTTGTGGACTTATTTCCATTTTTAGCCTGTATCTTTTATTTGTTGAATTGATATCAGTTGTTGATTATATATGTTACATATGAGAACTCTGCTCTTGAAGATCAGCAGTCTAGACTAATAATTTTTTTTCAAAACGATATAAATATAAATAAAAAAAAAGAAGCAGAAGTTCTCTATATCTTTTCACGAAATTAAAAATCTCTACCTGAGGGAAAAAACTACTAAAAAGTGTAGGACCTAAAGTAAATGCACTAAAATGGCTAAAACATAATTTCAATATTTAAGGTGTCGCATAAAGATTTTTTATTTCTTACAGTGTGTCCTCAATAAAATTCTCCAGCTAGCTTAATCTCTGCATGTATCATAAGCTCTTTCTTAATTTTCCCGACGAGGCATCGCTCAGAAAATTGATAAACGCCACACTCCAATCATACCAAATCTATGTACAAAAATTGCAGCACATAGTGCAATATCTTTAATGCATACTGTCTCCCTATAACAAGCTTTGTATCTCCTTTATCAACAATAAATGCTATTGAAATTTGACACAATACTAACACCCCCCTCCAACCAATATATATATACTTCTTCCGTTATAAAATATTTGTCACATTTAGGTTCTCGAGAGTTAATTTTCTTCGGAGCTTAATTGGATTAAATTAATTTAGTTTTCTCTAGTTAATATTTAGATATTTGAAAACTATATAAAAATATTGGAACTTACAATTTTTCTTATATCAATATGGTGAAAAACATATATTTTGAAGTATTGACAAAATATTATGTAGTTTGAATATCGAAAAGTGGCAAGTAATTTGGGATGAAGGGAGTAATAATATTGGCCACACGTGTGAATGACACATGGATATATACTTAGGAGTCATTTGATATGAGGGATGAAATAAATAAGAATATTCAATAGTAGGTTGGGATATCTCATGGGATCAGCCATCCCACCTTTTATTTGATAAAATAGTTTGGAAACTAATTAACACCCCTAACCAAATATGAGATAAAATAATTCTGTAATATTTTATGAAATTATTATCATTATCCCGGATCAAAATTACCCGTAATATATTATAAACTCACGCAATATATATTCTCTCTGTTGGTTATACACTAAAAATGTAGTAACGCTGTATTAATAACAAAAGGTGCTAGATAAACAATTAATGTGCAGAAGAAGTTAAATCCCTTTGAGTGAAAACATCCAAAAGTTGTTTCAGCGATCAATCAAGATTTATAATCTTATGCCCCTAAATTCATGTTCATACTAAAGAACAAGTTAATGTCACGCAAAGAAATTTATGTTTTTATAGTTTGCACAATATAGTATCTTCTCACAACACAAATATATTAACAGTATAGTTATTTATGTTCAATTCTTAAACAAACTCCAAATTAACATAAATGCCTAATTAAAAAATTTAAAATCCTTCTATTTATATATGAAATGACAGACACTTTCTTATTAATGGACAAAACAGAATTTCTATTCTCTATTTAGTTAATCGTTTGGTTACATTATCTATTTTATGGAAAATCTCTTTACGCAATTAATTTATATAATTATATTTTCTATTCTGTATTTAGTATCAATCATTTCCACATTCCTTTCCAAAATCATAATATATTCACCTCTCTTCGACCAGAATTCCCTATCCCCCAACTTACCATATTTTACATGCATTCCCACCCCCCTAATTACCAAAATTAATTAAAATTCTTACATACATATTTTCCTTACAAAAATTAATATTCATACATGCATTTTTGTTTTTTGCCTATAAATTAACATTAATCATCAACAACTCTTATTCATAAATCACTCTTCTAATACCCTATCAAGTCTTATTATTCTCCTTAAACCCATCGATAAAAATGAATTCCAAAGCTTTTTTTCTTTTATCCATTTTAGCCTTTATGGCTTTCTCTCAACTTGCTTTAGTTTCTTGTACAAAATCTAAAACCAATCATGGTTTAAATGGCTTCACCCTTGACCTCATCCATCGCGATTCTCCCCTTTCTCCCTACTACGACCCCTCCATTACCCCTTCTCAACGCTTCCGAAATGCTTGCCAGCGGTCTTTTTCCCGAGCATCTTTCTTGAAGAAAGCCTCTTCTGTCCATCCCACCGGTACAACTTTCAATGACGGTATTCAAGCAGACATCAGTCCGATGCCCGGAGAATATTTAATGAATATATCCATCGGTACGCCTCCCAGGGAAACCATAGTGATTGCTGACACTGGCAGTGATTTGACATGGATACAATGCAAGCCTTGTACTCAATGTTTTAAACAAATAGCACCCCTTTTCGATTCTCAAAAAAGCTCAACTTATAAAACCGTTGGTTGTCACTCTGAGGCATGTGAGATGGTGAGAAATAAATATTGTGTTAGAAAAGATGTGTGTGAATATCAAGTGCGATATGGTGATGGTTCTCATAGTATTGGTGATATTGCTTTTGAGACCTTCACATTTGAATCAACAACATCCAATACCAAAAACGTCGATAGTATTTCAATCCCAAATGTTGTTTTTGGTTGTGGACATGATAATGCTGGCACTTTCGAAAATCAATCTACTGGGATTGTTGGATTAGGAGGTTCAAAAATCTCCATTATTAGACAACTTGATAAACAAGTTCAAGGAAGATTCTCTTATTGTTTAACCCCAGTTGATTTATCACCATCTTCTTCTCCTCCCAATGCTACAAGTAAAATTCATTTTGGTCGTAAGGCAGTTGTGTCGGGGCCTGACGTTATTACAACACCCATAATTCCAACGGACCCCGATATATTCTACTTTTTAAATCTCGAAAGTATTAGCGTTGGAGAAAAGAAGTTGGAATTCAAGTCTAATTCACAACTAAATTCTTCCGCCACGGGTGGAAGTCCGGCAAATATGATAATCGATTCTGGCACAACGTTGACATATCTCCCTTCTCAACCTTACGAGAAATTGGAATCCGTTTTGGTGGAATCGATTAAAGGTAAAAATTAAATTTTAAACGTTTAATATGCTACACACATTTTTTAATTATTTGATTATATTATTTTTGTGACAGGGAAGAGGAAATATGATCCCAGGGGTGAGTTTGGACTATGTTACGAGTCGAAAACCAGTGTGTTGGATGCTCCAAATATTGTGTTCCATTTCAAGGATGGTGATGTGGAGTTGTTACCTATGAATACATTTTCAGAAATTGAAGAAGGTTTGACTTGTTTGACGATTGTTGATGGCGGTCCCCGCGCTAAGGTAGGTGTTTATGGAAACTTGGCGCAGATGAATTTCCTTATTGGATATGATCTTGTGAATCATAAACTCTCTTTCTTGCCTACTGATTGTACCAACCACTCATATATTTGATAAAACCACTTCTATATTATGTAATGAAATTTTAAACATTATTGATTCAATTCACCATGCTTTTGAGTATTAAAAGAAGCA
This sequence comes from Datura stramonium, assembly GCA_018107945.1. Lineage (NCBI taxonomy): Eukaryota > Viridiplantae > Streptophyta > Magnoliopsida > Solanales > Solanaceae > Datura > Datura stramonium. The sequence goes on from JACEIK010001061.1 coordinate 163,902, forward strand.
CACATTTCTTATTCCATAAGCAGACAGCATGGAAATGATGCTCTAAAAAAGAAAACATAATTAAGCACGTCAGGAATTCATTGTACCTGAATAATGTGGAAAAGAGCTTCACGGACTATATCATAAACATTCCATTTTATAACAGCACCGTCTGCACATAAGAAAGACGCCATTTACTTGAATTCAAGCTCAAAAGCTATGAAAAACAAAGTCACGACACTATGTTCGACCCAACTTCTTAATTCCTACTTTAATTTAACATTGTGTGATGAGCCCCCGGAAATTGTTTCATCTCATGGATCAACAGGAAATGTGTGGTTTTCTTCAAGTATATAAACCTAAAAAATTTTGTTTGCGGCTCAACGCGATATTAGAATGATTATGCACATCAATTGTAAAATCTAGTAAATTGGGACATCTTCTGAGCAAGTAATCAACACCTAGTGAAAGAGATAGCAGATCCTAATTGTAATCGAATCATATCAATCGCTTTCAGGAGTGTTTATCCATCGGTTTGGCGGTCATGTGTATTATCGGTTCGGTTTGTAAATATCCTAAATGATAATCAATAAGATATTCTTTATCGGTTTTTAATTAATTAACGGTTTAATTATCAATTTAACCAATAAAAAAATGCTTCTCTATTCATTGATTAATAATAACTAATATTATTAATAAATCAATAATATTTTTATTGATTCGATCTATTGATTAAACTGGTTTTTGCGCACCACTAATTGCTTGAGAATAGAATGATTTCTTAATATGCCCCCTCAAGATGACGATCCATTAGAAATGACCATCTTGCACCGAAGATCCTCAAATAGAGATCTTCCATTCGCGTATGAAGTATCTAGAGTTCGATAATAACTTTTTAAAATATTATTTCCTTTACTCTTTATTTTAATCACTTTCGCCTTAAAAATACAATAACTATGAATATTATATCTTACCTATAAAAATTACTCCAAAATAAGTGTATAATTTATTTTCACTATTTTTCTGATGACAATATTAGAATAAACAATCTTAGTTATATTATTACACTATTTGAGTTACAGTCCATTTTTCTTTAAATTATGAACTGTAACTACTCTAACTAAATTTTATATGCCTGCTATACTATTCCAGTCACACTTCTACTTTTCTTTAAATTATGAACTGTAACTAACCCGTACTAAATTTATATATGTATATGTGTGTGTCCCTATATTTTACTATTTAATTTTAACTGCAATTATATTTCCTTCAATTAGAAATGGTAACTATGTGTACTAAATTATTTACATTACACATACATGTATAAATTAGTTAAGATAAAAAAGCATTATTTAATTAATTTTAAAATTAAAGACAGGTTTGGAAAAGTAAATTTGGATTTCATTCTTACCTTTAATTCATTTATGGAAAAGGGTCAAAAATACCCCTAACGTATATAAAATGGCTCAGAAATATTCTTAATCCATCTATTGATCTAAACATACCCCATAACCTATTTTTTGGCTCAAAAATGCCTCAAACTAACCCCTTAAATTAACACCCTAAACTTGATAGTTTTTTCCAATTTAGAAAAGTTACATGACTTATTATGATTGGCTAAATCTTTTTTCTAATAAAAATTAAATCCACCTGTTTTTACATCCAAATCTGCTAACCCGATTCACTGTAAAAAGAAGTATGAAAATTCTTCTAACTATTATTCTCTCATTTATTTTTCTTAGGGTCAAGAATTAATAATTAATGAACTAAGGAGATGAAAAACTAATTAAAAAACATATCTTTTAGATAAGAAACGATAATTGGAAAAGAAATTTTTGTAAAACTGAAGATATACGATCTTACCATGTTTCTGATGAAAAAGCTTTTAAACGCTGTCACACGTACATTACTTAAAGGATAAATGACTTTTATATATCAAGGGAGAGGAGAGTCGATAGCGATATACTTATCCCAAATAATCTCTTTGCATGAAATGGAAAGAAAATGTTATGGGAGATTCTATAAGGAATTAAGAATATAGTTTTGTATAAGAGGACGCAAATGATTCTTTTTTAAAGTGAAACGGGTTATTGGGTTTGCGTTTAAGAAATGGTGCGTATAATTTTTATTAAATAAATTTTGTGGTCAATCATAATAAGTCATGTGACTTTTCTAAATTGAAAAAAAATTATCAAGTTTAGGGTGTTAGTTTGAGGGGTTAGTTTGGGGAATTCTTCAGCCAGAAAAATAGGTTGGAATATTTTTAGACCAACTAGTTTCTCGTACGTGTTTTGCATGTGTATCTCGCATCAATATATTAAATTTAATATTATACAAAAAATTAAAATTATTATAACTAACAATTGACATCAAAATAAATATGGCATTTAAATGACTTTTTTTCATATAATTTTGTTAGAAAAAGTAACATGAATGCAGTGACGTACGCAAGATTTTTTATAAGCGGTATCACCATTTAAAGAATTGAGCACATAATAAATCGCTATAGTAATATTATATAATAAAAAAAACTCAAATCATATTAATAAAAGTCAATTCAAGTATATTACTACAATTCTCCTCGACGAGATTTCATATTTTAACAGGTATCCATAATAGACCCATTTGAAACGCATTTCAGATTTCAGATTTTTCGAAGTTAGCCAAAAATATTTAATACGTTGGTTAACCACATTTCCGTATCTTTTGGGGTGTTTAAACCCGTCTTCAAAAGATTATTTGAACTCTTACCCCAACTTTAAATTTTTAAATAAAGGTTTTCTAAAAAAATGCCTTTAAAAATTAATTTTTTAGTTTTCCTAAAATTAAGTGTTGACTCTATTTTGACAAAAAAGAGGACAAGTTATACAAGTTCTCGAACTTAGGTTCAAATATGACTGTAACACGCATAATCACTTTACCGTTCACCACTCAAAAATAAATATGTAATATATGATGATGAAATGAAATGTAGATGCAATACACTGGCCAATAACTTGTGTACACCTGCTTCTTATGTCAAATAGTCAGGATCCATGGATGACTCCCGAGGACCATATATGCATCTTGTATCGGACAACGCTAAAGGAATCTTTGGATGCAACATCTTGTATCGAAAATCCTATATACTATGAATATTCAAAGTGACCCTTTTCGGGGATTTATCTTTTCACTTTTTCAATTTAATGTGCATGAAATATAATGCCAACCTAACAAATTCTACACCGGATTCAATTCTCGACACAAATAATCACAGATAACTCCTAATTATTTAATAGCGAGAGCAAAAAGGTGAACGAATGATCGAGTAAGCATTTCATATGCAAACCTTCGGCCAAAATCAATTCAACAATATCAAGTGAGCTACACAAGAATCTAGCCAAATCAATATGCAAAGAATCAAGTTCATGTAATCATGAGATTCATCAAATCAAGAAGAAAATCATCAAGCTACCCATATCATGACACTGGTACCTGCATAAATGCTTATCATCTCATTGTACATACACCCATTACCCATTGCATTTAAACACATTAATAGTTCATAAAGAATCTAGAAAAGTCTCAATTACCATAATTGGAGCCTAAAAAATCAAACAACAGACTTGCCCTTCTACAATGTCTTCAAATGGTCCTAATCTAGTCAAATATGTAGTCTACATGATTATACGAGTCTATAGACACCTAGATTTCCATATAAAAGTTTAGTTTGACAATTGAGTCAAAAAGTCAACCTCGGACCTCTGAGATCAAATTTGAAATTTTCTTTCAAAAGATTTACCCATTGGAAAAAAGAGATCATTAATCGAATCGAATAATTACATGAATAACAACCTTAGGAAAAAACCCCAAATCCCCAATCTCAACACCAATTAACTCATTAATCAAACGACGGATTAGCAGAAAATTCATAAGTAGAGGGTTACAATTACCCCACGAAGAAATCTAAAAAATCGTCATTGAAATTGTCCAAAATTGAGCTCCTAATCCCCAAATATCAAATTAGACTAAGGTAAAAAATGGGCATTGAATTCTGCCTAGGTATCATTTTTTCATCGCCAACATGATGCACTACCGACCAGACCCCGATACCACTCTTCTATGCAGATGCAACCGCCACCCTAGGGACGCAAATACCACCATTTTCATTCTCCATGAACGTGACCAGATCCTCACGAATATGAAGAACAAATTTGGTTGCACGGATGAAAGCAGTTCAGCAACACAAGATTTCAACCAAAATTCTGAATAGATCCTCGAAAATCATTTGAAATCCCATGAAAACAAATCAAATGTGCCAGTTGACTATAAAACACATTCCAAACCTATTAAAGTTATAAAATAACCAATTTGAGGTTGTCTTGTTGAGAGTTGACCGTGGTCAAACTTAACTTTCTTAAAACTCAAGAATCCAAACCAATGACTCATATCACTCTCAAACGCCTAAGGATTCATACCAATAATCCAATTAAGTCAAAATTGACCTATTGAATCTAATGGACTTATTTCAGCACTTGAATGCAACCTCGTTAACCTAAATATTGAATTTGGTCAAATATTTCAAATTTCAAACCTTCAAATCTGAAAATCGCATCCAATATTCATCTTATCAGCTAAGATATAGTTTCACCTATTTTCACAAATCATAATAATATACACAAGCTATGGAAAGGGTCAAAATAGGAAACCATTAAAAATACAAACGACCAGTAGTACCATGAACTTCTTCTAAACCTTTCATGGTATAAGAGTTGCTCGCCTTATGAAAACTCTAATTTTTTTCACCATAATTTCTGAATTAGTACAATTTTTCCCGTACATATGGAGCAAACTATGCATTATTCCGTTCACCAACAACTACTATTACCGATTTAGTTAACCGTCCAACGGCATCCGCAATTGTTCATCTTTGTATGTTTCCCATCACTCCACCTGTTATTTCTATCCTTCCATGCGCCTTCCTTCTATTCTAATACCCATTCCACTATCATAACTCCCATACCACTCACAAACACCATTTTACCATAAAATGACGAGTAAGTTATCTCCATTAATACCGATGATCAAATTCTTGTGGAACCTCTATCCTCCAACTACCAACTTTGGTACTCTCAATGGTCTTCTCTCTTCATTTAACATAACTTCACCTCGTATATGTCACGCCCCTGAGCCTAGATCCTAGGTGGGACCGGCAGTTATTGTCTTAACTTGCCCAAGCGAATCAACTACATGACATGAATCATAACATATGTGTAAGAGAATTAAATATACTTATATCATACACAAAATCATTTAAAAGAAAAGAATTTCCATTCAAAAGTTAGTCATAAAATTGAGAAGTTATATTCTATCAAAAGGAGAGATTTTTCAAGTTTACATCATGAATAAACTACTAAACTCGACTAATCTATGAAACCTCTAACATGTGAAAAATTGTCTTATCGGGACAAGGGCCCTTGCATACCTATAAGTAGAACTGGAAAAAAAAACTGAAATAAATGACAGTCCCAAAAGCAACAGGGGCTTACTGATATTGAGTGAGTATAACCTAGTAGGTCGTTCGTCCTCCTATTTAAGGACCTAAGTCTACATTACTTAAAATGCAACGCTCCCAGCAAAAGGAACTATTAGATTACAGGTTTTGATGATGTCAACCCGATAGAGGGACCAGATCCCTCACGCCACAATCTGCACTAATTTGAACTAGGCGGGAAATTTTCTAAGACAGCTGGCCAAAGTGCTTTTTGGCAGATGGCTGGTCAAGGCAGCAGGGAAGCAGTGCAGCAGTGCAGCAGGGGCAGTGTACGGCGAGGCGATGTACTTGTCCAATGGAAGAGCTTTCTTGTTTGTGTGTCCAAAAACCTTATCCTTGGCATCTTGCAAACAACAACATAAGTTGACACACAAACGCACTATTTTTTCATCCAGAAAAACACATCTCAATACTTAGCATATTCCTCTCGACGGGCAGGCTGTTGTTCTCTTAAAGCGGCCATTGTTCTCTCGAAAAGGCCATTGTCTTCATCATTTGGAAGAAAGGACAACAGGGTACATGCTCAAGATTTGAGGCTGCTATCAAGAATAGGGAGTGTGTTGTAATAGATAGAAGCTTTGTCTGTTGTACAAGTTTTTGCTCTTTTACTTTCAACGAGTTGTTTTCTTGTTAGTCGACTAGAGAGTTAGTTGACGTTTGGCTAAGTAGCCTTGTATGTCGATCTGTTTAGGTGGAGTAGATGACATGGAGGTCATTGTTTTAAGTCTTGTAATAGAGGTGTTACAAGTGGGAGATTAGGAGGTTAATCTCTTAGTTCATACTAGAGTACATGTATCTTGTTGCTCGGATCTAGTAGAAGAGTTTCTGGAAAATCTCTGAGGTAGGTCGTGGTTTTTACCTGTGAGCAAGGAGGTTTTTCCACGTAAATATCGTGTGTCATCTTCCTACTGCCTTACTTACGTGTGTGTTTGTTTGTTTCGTGTGACCTAGTAGAGGGACCGAGGTCGGAGTACGGTGGGTCGACCCATATAACTCATCAATTGGTATCGAGAGCGGTGCTTTCTAAAGGCTAACACCTTGAAAGACTCTTGTAAAAATATGGCAGCACCACCAAATTTAGAAGAAGGGCGGAGTCTACCACTAGACCCCTCAGGTTTAACGGACATATTATGGGTGGTGGAAGACGAGAATGCATGACTTCATCATGAGTGAGGACAATGAGTTATGGGATGTAGTGTTAGATGGACCCTATGTTCCCATGAAATCAGTGAAGGAAGGAGAGACAACCATCTCTGTCCCAAAAACGAGGAAGGAGTTCAACGATAGTGACGAAGCTCATCGAGAAGAACTATAAACAAAAAAAGCTCCTCGTGTGGAATAGGACCGGATGAGTACAATCGGAATATCCGCACAATGGAACTGCCAAGGAGATATGGGATTGTCTCGAACGGCTCATGAAGGGACCAGCCAGGTCAAGCAGTCCAAGGTGGATATGCTCACTACTCAGTATGAAATGTTCTCTATGAAAGATGGAGAATCCATTCAAGAGATGTACACCCGGCTCACTTCCATCACTAATGAACTTTATTGTCTTGGAGAGGTAATAAAACCAAGCAGGCTGGTGAAGTTCTCAGAGTGTTCTCAAGTCTTGGGAAAGCAAAGTCGATGCCATCCTTTGAGGCAGAGGAATTTGGATATTCTCACTATGGATGAACTCATAGAAAATGCGAAAGCCTATGAGCTCAAGGCAACGGGACCGAAGCAGTGAGCAAGAATGAAAAAGGTTTAGCTCTCAAGGAGCTCAAACAAGCTCTAGTGAGGAAGATGAGGACATGGCTTACCTGACCAGAAGGTTTTAAAAAATGATCAGGCGAAGTGGAAACTTTTCTAGGAAGCCGAGCTCAAGCGAGGGGGACTGGTTCAAATGATCTCTGCCACAAATACGGTAAACCGAGTCACTTTATTAAAGACTGTCCAATGCAAGTGGACTACAAGGAGTACCTGAGCCAATGCAGAAAAAAGCCCGGAAGAAGGACTGGGTTCCCGAGATAAGTTCAAAGAAGAGCTGCGGTGACAAGCTGGTCAGCAAGCCCCTAGGCACATGGGGAAATTCTTCGGATGAGTCAAAAGGATGAAGAGAGAGGATGCTTCAATGATAGGCGTGGAGGATGATGATTCACCCTTCAACGTGATGTTTGCTTTCTGCTGGCAGACTCAAATGCAGATGCAGATGAAGAAGAAGAGGTAACTTTCCATGACATTAAGAAGAACTTGAAAGATTATAATGTGAAGGAACTAAGATCATTAGCTTACAACGTATTAATTGACTCATTTTATGATCTTACTAAAGAAAAGGAAAGTTTGAATCAATGCATTGATGAACTAGAGTCTGAAAAGAGAATCTTGATCACTAATCTGTCGGGATTAGAAGAAAAATGTCAAGGAAGTTAGTAAATGAGCGAGAATAATTTCATTAAAAAGGGAGGGGCTAGTGACATAAGAGATGTTCAAAGAAAATTGGAGGTAGAACTAAAAGGGTCACAAGATGAACTTGCCTCAATAATGAAAAGAAATTCTGAGCTTGAGAAAGATGTGATCCACCTTAAGGCTGAACTTGAGAAATCCCTCAAGTGGAATGTGTCTTCACAAATCACTTGGAGCGGGCGGCGGAGATCTAGCTCTGGTGAAGGCATCGGGTATAGAAAATTTATCCTCCCTACAACCCTCACAGTAAATATGGATGAATCCTGATAACCTATTGTGCATACACTGCGGAAGGAATGGCCACCTTAGACCTGACTGTGTCTCTAGGCAGGCTGCTTTAAAAAGAGTAGTGAATAACAAGGAAAATCGGGAAACATCGAGTGCACAGTCTTTAAAGTGTCAAACTCAAGTTACGAATGGTCGAAACGAAATCTAATTTTTCCTATGTCTCGTGCGGGAACTCAAGCTCAAATGGGTTCCCAAGTCTAATCTTAATGTGTTCTTGTAGGAAGAAGTGAGAGAAGGTAGTCGAAAATGGTACATGGATGTGGTGCTCAAAACACATGACGGAGATATTGTCTGGAAGTTTCTCTCACTCAAGGCATATCAAGGAGGATCCGTGTCCTTTGGAGATGGCAAAAAGGGGCACATTCTTGGTGTTGGAAAGATTGGAAAGACATTGGACCATGCTATGAAAAAATGTCTTCTACGTGAATGGAGTTGAAGTGCAGTCTCTTTGAGTGTTTCACGGAATGTGACGGAAGGAAATGAAGTCAAGTTTCTTTCGGATCGGTGCACGAGTGATAGACCTTCGATCGGGAAAGATAATTTTGATAGCCAAGAGATGCAAGAGCGTGTATGTTGCTGATCTTGACTCAGCCACTGAAGATGGCCTCAACTGTTTGAGGGTGGTGGATGATGAAGCTACTGCATGGCACGAAGGTTGGGGCATGTAAGTTGTTCTCTCAACAAGTTAGTGTCAGGAGACACGGTTAGAGGACTTCCAAGAGTGAAATTTGCTCAAAGTCAGATATGTGATGCCTGTGCTCAAGGGAAACATACCAGATCATCGTTTAAAAATAAGAAGGAAGTAGGCACCTCTAGGCCCTGGAACTTCTTTCACATGGATTTGTGTGGACCCATCAAAATTGCAAGCCGTGGAGGGAAAGAAGCTCATTTTTGTGGTGGTTGATGATTATTCAAGGTACACATAGACGTGTTTCTTCGCTCCAAGGATGAAACGTTCCCTACCTTTGAAGCATTTGCAAATCAAATTCAGGTAGTGAAGCTGCAACATTGCGGGGATCGGAATCGATCATGGAATTGAGTTTGAAAATGCAAAATTTGAAGCCTTTTGTGTTGCTAAAGGAATCGATCATAACTTCTCTTCTCCCGAGGACTCCACAACGAGAATGGAGTGGTTGAAAGAAAAAATCGAATACTTGCCGACATTGCTAGAACATTGCTTATAGATGGAGGTGTAGCAACGTCGTTTTGGTAGGAAAGCATCAACCTTTGCGCTATGTGGTCAACCAGTGTATGATCAGGCCCCTACTTGGAAAAACTCCCTATGAGATTCTTGAACAAGAAAGCTAGATGCTGAACTACCTCGAGTTTTTGGATGCAAGTGCTTCGTGCTTCGTGCTGAACAATGGTAAAGAAATCTAGGAAAATTAGATCCCAAAAGTGATGAGGAATTTTTTACAGGTTGCCTCCTTAAATAGCAAAGCATCACCAGGGTCTGATAAACGGACTCGGTGTGTTGAGGAAAGCATCCATGTCATTTTCGATGAAAATGAGTCGAGATGAATTTTTCTTGAAGAAAATGAATGAGGATGAACTTGAAGAACTACGCGAACCACAAAGAAAGCGGAGTCAATCGGGGATTTATCTTGGAGAACATGAGCGGCAAATAACTCCTTCTGAGGATGGTTCTCAGATCATTCATGATGCAACAACAGAATCACTCCGAAGAAGACTTTACGAGAAGGAAGATCTTTGCTGAAGGCAACCCAGAGGAGGAACCGGAGTTCGAGATGCGGGAGAGTCCTCGCCAAGAGGATCAAAGCCCCAGAAGGCACAAAGTCCTCTCACCCTCTTGACAGCTTAATGTCCAACCTTGGACTCGGGAATGCGGACCAGATCCAAGACTCAGAAGACATTTGCTTCATCAGCCTTCATATCACCCAGTTGAGCCTAAAAACATCAAGGAGGCTCTGAAGGATGTTGAGTGGGTCAATGCAATGCGGGGAGGCCCATCGGTTTGAAAGAAACAAAGTCGGCACCTAGTTTCAAAGCCATCGATAGAAGCTTGTCATTGGGACAGGTGGGTCTTCAGGAACAAGTTGAATGAGCAAGGGATTACTGTCAGAAATAAGGCACGATTGGTGGTTCATGGATATAACCAGGAGGAAGGTATTAACTATGATGAAACCTTTGCTCAAGTAGCAAGGATGGAGGCTATCAGCATGCTAGTACATTTGCTTCTTTCATGGAGTTCAAGTTGTTTCAAATGGATGTGAAAAGTGCCTTCTTAAATGGGTACTTAAAGGAAGAAGTGTATGTGAAGCAACCTCCAGGCTTTGAAGATATTGATAAACCTCACCATGTGTACAAGTTGGACAAGGCATTGTATGAATTGAAGCAGGCTCCTAGAGCTTGGTATGAGAGATTATCCAAATTTCTTATTGATAATGGATTCAAGAGAGGAAGAATCGATAACACTCTTTTTATCAAGACAAGAGGAAGAAATTTACTCATTGTTCAAATTGTATGTTGACAGTATTATCTTTGGAGCTACACTTGATTCACTATGTGAGGAGTTTGCTAAACATGGGAAGTGAGTCGAGATGAGCATGATGGAGAGCTCTTATTCTTCCTAGTGCACCAGGATTAAACGGGACAAAAGCTGGAACCTCGATTTGCCAGCAGAAATACATGCAAGGATTTACTCACAAGATTCCATATGGAACATGCCAAACCGATTGACACTCCCATGGGGCCTCCTTGGACAATGATGAACTTTGGTCCTCCGGTAAATGAAACCATGTACGAGGCATCATTGGTTTACTTCTTTTACTTGACAGCTAGCAGGTCAGATATTGTGTTTAGTGTGGGGATGTGTGCTCGTTTTCAAGCTTGTCCTAAGGAATCCCATTTGAAGGCAGCCAAGCGGATTCTTAGGTATCTTAAAGGAACTAGTGACTTAGTTCTCTTCTACCCATGTGGAGGTTCGATTGATCTTGTGGGGTACTCGGATCTTCGACTATGCTGGATACCTGGTTGATAGAAAAAGCACTTCTGGCATGGCTCATTTCCTGGGGTCCTCACTAGTCTCTTGGGGATCGGGAAACGAGAACTTCTGTGGCACTATCTACTGGCGAAGCTAAATATGTCGTTGCTGCCGTGTTGCGCTCAGCGGCGTGGATAAGACAACAGCTAGAGGATTTTGGAGTCTAGGCGAGTGCATACCCTGATGTGCGATAATACGAGTGCACTAAATATATTGAAATCCAGGTGCAACACAAGAGAACCAAACACATTGACATCGAGACATCATTTCTTAAGAGACAATGTTGAGAGGAAACATTCGGGTGGAGTTTGCGGAGAGCGAGAGATCGGATTGCCGATATCTTCACAAGGCCTTGAACGGGGACCAGTTTGAAAAGAATAGATTGAAGTTGGGATTAATCAAGATGAATCAATGATCTTTCACTCTCTGAAGCCTTAATTCCCTCTAGTGGCTATGATCGGCACGCAAGTATCACTAGCTAGCTTGTAATTGGTGTGTCTAACTCGGTCTCATACCCTTGCAGTATACACGCTTGATGGAGTGTAAGCAGATTTCGAAGTTGGCGAGACAGGGACAGTGTCCTTCTGACTAAAATCTCAAAGGGGGACCAGGTCCTACCAGGTTAGTATTACTTCCTCACTTACAAACGAAATTATAGTATAGTATGTGAGCTGGCAAAGAGCTCTTTTCTTTTCCGCTCTTGTTTAGGTACAGGTCACCTTTTGAGTCCTAAGCGTCTGTCGATTAGACTTGCTTTCATTTCTCATTAAACCTCACCTTCCTTCTCACAGATTCAGAATTACTCTTACCAAGAAAATAAAGCATCCATTCTCTCTTTGTTCTCTGTTTTCTCATCCCTTTGCTCGAAACTCTCCTTCTCCCCTAAAAATCTTCCATTTTCCTCCCCTTTCTCGAAGAAAATGTCTCACTCTCCTTCCTCCCTTCAACAGGCGGAACCTTTTTGCATGCTTCGTCATCAGTATCGGACGCATGGAAGCCCCCTCCTGGTTAGTTTGAAAACCCCTTTTCGACAAATCCATCACTACCCCCTTCCTCTCCTCTAGCCGACCTTAATGTGCCTTAGCTTGTAATCCCGGACTAGTCGGGACCATCAGAGGCTCCTCTCTTGAACAAAACCTCGAAACCCCTTTGTCTACCACCCCTCTGGCTACTCTTTGTCTCCTCTGGCAGTATCTTCTCAGGGGTCTCACCACGAGACCTCCTCTCTTTGATTACTGAGTCCCCATCTTGTGGTGGAAACCTCTCCCAAGGGACCCGATTCCGGAGTTGGTATCTTCTCCGCACCTCCATCACCCTTCCAAAACTCTTCTCCAGACAATACTCGAGACGAGTTCCCCGTGTTTCACTCCTTCCCCCTCTCCCTCCCGGCCATGGCCTGCTCCTCCCGGATAGGATGGTACACCTCGGGAGCTCCACATACTTCAGGACCACGATATCCATAGAGAGAGAGTAATGGTAGTGAAGATGAGCAACCCCTCTCTTGGAAGGTTCGAAAAATCGCTATAGCTCTCTGAGTCAACTGGGGGACGGGTTCGTCCATCCCATACTAGAGCCTCCTCCGGAAGTTGTTGGCGATGCATTAAAAAGTCACTCTAAGCGTCCAAGGAGAAAAATGAGCGAAAAATGGTTACGGATCTTTGGACATTATGCTTAGGATGTTGTGGTGGATGCGGAATAAGAAGAAGAGGTTCAGGCTACACCGCCTAGGGACAAAACCAAGAAGAACAATAAGGTCTCCTTTGTTGCCAAAAGAATATACCCACGAGTGGTGCCGCTAGGAAAGCACCAGCTCCTTATGAGAAGGGAGCCGGCCTCGAGGCCCTACGCTGCTGGTACGAGGCAGGTGGAGGAATCCTCCTCCTCCCTCTCATGGCGGAGTACCTCGGACAAAGGGACACAGTGTCCCCTCCCGGTGCGACCTCGAGACGGCAACCTCTCTGGACGACCGCGAGAGAAAGGCAAGTAATTTTGCGAGCCCAAAAGGTGTTGCGGGGTAGGGTGTTTGACCCTGAAGTGGTTGATCTAGATGGGATGGCGGAGTTGGTGGAGATAGTAAACTTTCGAGAGGTGGAGGCACGCATTTTGTTCCCCACAATTTCCTACCTTGCATGAAAGTGAGAATTCGTGAGTTCTATCATGAACTTACGTTCGCAAATAATGGGACCGGGTGCAAAGTAAAGTGAATGAGGTTACCTTTACGATCAACGACGGATTCTCGGCACGATCTTACGTGTACTGCTAGGGGATCGGAGTGGTCGATAGCGGGTGCTCGGCACGACTTTATTTCTCTTATTGCAAAGGTGGGAAATCTGCGCGAGGGAGCGGGTATTCAAGCGAATGAAAGAATATCAATTCTTTGTTCGAGTTTATCAACAAAGTTCTTCTCCTCGTCAGAAAAGCGATTCTTAGGAGTAGCGGTTTGTTTTGATGGAGGCCGAGTGCGTTTCAACATGTCTAATCCGGCTAGCATAATGATTGAACACATGCACAAGTCATGCATGTCAAGGAGTGGTAAACATGGCCTTGCGTACGGGTTCCTCTTGAACGGGGTCTTTGATTTTAATGTTGGCTTGTGGTTTGGGGTTGGTTGTATCAAAGAAGCGGATGTTCCTCTCTCTCCACTATGGAGGAATGTGAGTGTGTCATGCGAAGAGGGTGGAGCGAAAGAGTCGATCGTTGGTGTACGGGCGGATTTCCTCTCAAAGAGAAATCGAATGCGGAAATAGAGACTCAGCTGGTACATGCTTGCTCAGGAAGGATGCCGAGATTGTGAGACTCAAGGCACACCCGGAGTTGAGGAACTGGTGTCGTTTTACTGCCCTACAAGAGGAAAATGCGGCACTTCTTAGATGCCTTGCTCAAAAGATGCTGAAATTAACGCGACTCCGGGCACGCCACACTTGAGAGAAATTAGTCATGTAAAGGCTGAAGTCAAAGATCGACTAACAAGCTACTTCGTGCACATGAGAACTTCAATGGTATCTCGGCTCTTCTTCCCAAACTCTCTAGACCACAATACTACGTTCTTTCCTGCCTTTATTTACCTCTTAAGCCATGTTGTTGTCTCACATTGTCTTGCTGTTTTGTTTGTTCTATCGTCGGTTCATGTTCTATCCTCTTAATTAATGTTTGTTAGTGATGCTTTGTATCTGCCCTTACTTAATGAAATTGGATGTTGGATGTTGTCCCTATTGTTCTTCTTGATTGCTTTGATTGCTTCACATTCTTGTTAGTGTTGCCCCAGTGGCCATGAGTTAACATGTCTCTGCATTCTTTGTCTTGGTTTCTGCGTTTCTTTTTATGATGCCAAGGGGAAGATTATAGCTTCGGTGGTGTAGTGACGGGGGAATGGGAATGGAATCTTTGGTGACGGGGAGATACTTGTGAAGTTTATTATGTTGATGCAGTGGTTGTCATCATCAAAAAGGGAAAATTGTTAGATTACGGGTTTTGATGATGTCAGCCCGATCACCGAGGACAGTCCCTCACGCCACAATGCACTAATTTGGGCGGGCGGGAAATTTTCTGAACAGGCGGCCAAAGTGCTTTGGCAGATGGTAAGTCAGAGCGACGAGGAAGACGATTGCAGCGAGTGCAGCGAGGGCAGTGTACTTGTCCAATGGAAGGCTTTCTTGTTTGTGTGTCCAAAAACCTTGTCCTTGGCATCTTGCAAACAACAACATAAGTTGACACACAAACACTTTCCATTTTTTCATCCAGAAAAGCACATCTCAATACTTAGCATATTCCTCTCTCGACGGTATTTGTTGTTCTCTTAAACGGCCATTGTTCTCTCGAAAAGGAGCCATTGTCTTCATCATGGAAGAAAGGACAACGGGGTACATGCTCAAGATTTGAGGCTGCTGCTATCCAAGAATAGGGAAGGTGTTGTAATAGATAGAAAGCTTTGTCATTTGTACAAGTTTTGCTCTTTTACTTTCAACGAGTTATTTTCTTGTTTGATCGACTAAGTTAGTTGACGTTTCATTTCAAATTAGCCTTGTATCGGTCTGTTTAGCTGGAGTAGATGACATGGAGGTCATTGTTTAAAGTCTTGTAATAGAGGTGTTACAAGTGGGAGATTAGGAGGTTAATCTCTTAGTTCATACTAGAGTCTGTATATCTTGTTGCTCAGATCTAGTAGAAGAGTTTTGGAAAATCCTACGAGGTAGGTCGTGGTTTTTTTTACCTCCGTGAGCAAGGAGGTTTTCACGTAAATATCGTGTGTCGTCTTCCTACTGCCTTACTTACGTGTGTGTTTGTTTATTGTTTCTGTGACCTATTAGAGGGACCAGGTCAGAAGTACGGTGGTCGACCCATATAACTCATTAGGAACATTAGCACAATTGAAATTATATTGTATATAATATGGCAAAATGAAACATGAAGAATAAATAAAGTAGAAGAATAGCTCAAAAAATCCTTGAGTCATATTTTTAAAAAATTGAAAAGGTTTCAAAACGATGGTTGGTTGACCTCAACATTCATTATCATCATTTAATAGTTCATTATGGGAGTTTATTAGTATAACCAACATAAACTACCATGTGAGTATATGGAGTTTGTTCTCGGCCGTCAGCCAAAGCCATCCTATACTTTACCGGCAATGGCATACATAGGATTTTCCCTTAAGTGGTGTCACCATTTTAAAAATTGAGCACATAATAAATCGCTATAGCGATATTATATTATAAAAAAACTCAAATGTATTAATAAAACTCAATTCAAGTACGGTACTGGCAATTCTCCTCGACGAGATTTTATGTTTTTGAAAGGTATCCATAATAGACTCATTTGAAATTGTTTGTGAGAGTACGGTTACAATTGAAAAATAAAAATGAAGAAAAGAAATATCTTCAGGAGGAAGCGCGGATATCTCGCCATCTTTAAGGAGATTCAAGCCCACTGTAAACTTTCTGGGTCTACTATGATAATCTTCTCGACTTTTCCCCTCCGGATACAACAGTCCGGCAACAATGTATGACAAGCAAACTCGGACAAGTTGAGTCCAAAGTTCCACCAAAGAACACCTTCCTTTAGCTAAATACAAACTATCTACTTTTCTCACTTTTCACTCTATATTTTTTCTTCTACCTCAACACAAGAAAAGACCACCACTATTTATAGGTGAAGAATTTTTCTTGTAATGAATTGGAAGATGTGGGTAATAAAGTGGGTAAGTAATGGGAAATTATGCCTTGGAGGTTACATAGGTTACATAGATTACAAGGCATAATGAGGTAGGGCAGGTAGAGAATAATGAAACAGAGGTTATGGAATAGTAAAGGTCACATTCATCACCATGAATATAAAAAATATGAAAAAATTAAAAAAACTAAAAAAAATAAAAAAAATAAAAAAAATAAAAAAATTTTAATATTAAAGTAAGACAGTTTATCAACTAAAGGAGACTGGCCATACATAATGAAGGTGTGCTGCGTGAACCTTCTTAGGAAAAGCGGTAATCTTTACTCGAGTCGTAGTAGTCCCAGACTTGAATTATGACTACTCATAAAAATAAAGTATCACTTCTTACACACAATAATCAAGGTGTTGACATAAGCTTTAATAGCCAACACTTACAGCCTTGTGCCTATCCCGGTTTATCATGAGTGTCTTTGAGAACAAGCTCTATTCTTATAGGAAGCGGCCCTCTTCCACACTCACATAGTTGAAATACGTCGAGTGCTCTGTAAGTTTAACACTCACTCATATAAACTCTGATTTTCATTAAGAGTTTTTAAACTCAACCTCCACAAATCATTCACCGGGAAAAATGCACTCACATCATAGGAAGGAATTAAAAAATTATAATGTATTTCACAACAAGTCATCATATGATTCACTTTTCTCATTGAATATGGTTATATCTCTAGTCCCACGTTGGGTTTCCTCATATATGACTCATGAATTTATGGGCTTCCATCTCATCCCCCTCGATGTGCTCAGACCTTTTTCTCTTGCTAAGGCCTTGAGTCGAGTGGATGCAGTAAGATTATCACAAAGATTTGACACAATCAACGTTAAGCGTACCACTTGTCAAATATAATCTCCACTGATCTTGTGTTTTTCTCCTTATAGGTATAGATCTACCATTGTAATAATAGATTTGAACTCTACCAATTGCAGTGGTGCTATCACAATAAATTAAAATAGGAGGAATTGATTTTTCAAAATAAGATATTTGAAATAACAAATCTCTCCACCAATTCGTTTCTCACTAGCGAAGCTAAAGCAATTAGTTCACGCTCCATGGTAGAAATTAACAATAATTGTTTGCTTTTGATATTCAAGAAATAGCACTACCTCCCAAAGTAAAAATATAGCTAGTACGCGAGAATAGGAATCACCAGACAAAGTGTTCCAATCTGCATCGAAAAACCTTCAAGTACGACGGGATATTTTTTATAAAACCATGCTGGTTTTGTCTAGTTAAATATCTCATAACTCGTTATAGACATGTCGATGTTCATTACACGGCTTACTTGTAAATCTTGCTAAATACTCCTACTGCATATGAAATATCAGCCGAGTGCAATCGATCACATATGTCAAACTTCCAATTAAGCTAGCATACCCCTTCTGATTTATCACATCATTTTCACTTTATACAGTAAGTGAACACTTGAATCAAAGAAGTTACAACATCCCTTTAGGTCAAGAAAATTATATATATATTTTTAAAAATTTTCTCAACATAATGTGAGCTGGTCAGAAAAATTCCATCACATGTTCTGTAATTTTATTCCAAAAATAAAATTTGTCTCACCAAGATCTTTCATATCAAAATGGTTTCTAAGAATATTTTTAGTTTCTCCAATAATATTCATGTTAGAGTCAAAGATCAATAAATCATCAACATAGAGGCAAACAATAACATGTGAATTATTTCAAGACTTATGGTAGATGCACTTATCACAATCATTTATTTTCAAATCATTTTCAATCATGCATGAATCAAATTTCTCTTCTTATTATTTTGGTGCACGTATCCAAGCCATATAGGGATTTAGTAAGTTTACATACTTTGCTTTTGGCACCTTTAACAAAAACCGGGTTGTTTTATATAAATCTCCTCATTTAGGCCCTCATTTAAAAAACAGTTTTTTATCCATTTGATGAATTATGCAAATAAAAAATTATAGCAATAGCAATTAAAAAGTTTAATGGCTATAATTCTCGTTACGGAGAAAAGTATAAAAAATTCTAGGCCTTCTAGTTGCTTAAAACCTTTAGCAACTAGCCTAGCCTTATATTTATCAACCGATCCATCCGATTTTAACTTTTTCTTAGGACCATTACACCCAATTATTTTACGACCCGGTGGTAAATCAACTAACTTCCAAGTTTTATTAGCAGAATTTAGTGATTCCATTTCATCATTTACTCCCTCTTTCTAAAAAATAGCATCATCTAAAGATAAAACTTCTTGTAGAGTATGAGGGTCATCTCCAACATTAAAAACATAAAAATCAGGACTAAAATTTTTTTCTACTCTAACTCTTTTACTTCTCTTAACTCAAAATCATCATTTTCTTTATTTCTCAAGATAGAAATAGAAGAACTAGGTAGTAACAAAATATTTTCTTCAGTCCTTTGACCCTCACTATTTTTAGAATCAAATGAAAATTTATTTTCATGAAAAATAGCATCACCTTATTCTATTATTATATTATCTTTAAGATTAAAAAAATCTATAGGTTTGTACTATTTGAAGCATAATCAAGAAAAGCACAAGTAGTATTAACTTTTACCCAATTTAGTAATTTGGGATCCATTAGCCTCACATAGGCTAGACAACCCCAAACTCTTAGATGTCCCAAATTTGGCTTGTGACATTTCCACAACTCAAATGATGTTAATTTTGTCCTTTTATGAAGCACCTTATTTAACACATAACAAGTAGTCAAAATAGCTTCACCCCACAAATTTAGAGGTGTGTTGAAGCAATAAGCATGGCATTACTCAACTCAACTAAGGTTCTATTTTTTCTGTTACACCATTAAGATGCAGAAGAATAAGATGGAGTAGTTTCATGAATTATTCCCAATGATCTAACAAAAGAATTAAACTCATTAGACTCATATTCACAGCATCTATCACTTCTAATTCTTTTTATTTTTCTGCCAAGTGATTTTCAACCTCATGGAGATAAAGTTTAAAATTTTCAAAAGAATCACTTTTATTTTTCATCAAGTAAATATATGTATACTTAGAGAAATCATCAATAAAGTGATAAAATATCTATTTCCTGTCACGATCCGAACATAGGCCCTAATCGAGACACGTAATAAAGAACCCCGAGAGGTCTCAAGTCGACCCATGACATAAACATGATATCTAAAATCAACACAATAAGCGAAAGTCTGAAAATATCATAAAATCTGAATACATAATACAAGGCTGAAACTGAATACATACTATATCTAAAAAACCTCTACTACTGACGAGTTGATGGGACAAGACCCCAACTAACTCACTGTGCAGCTGAGAATGGAATACAACTTAAGAAGGGTCCTCGAAAGATAAGGACTCACCAACGGCTGGAAAGGTACTATCTTGAGATCTAGCTAATGACGGGACTGAGCTTGAATATCAGAGTCTATATCATAAAATGATACAACATAAGTATGCGATCGATGCGTGGAGATATGCAGAACATGTAAGGTATTAAAATCACTAAGTAAGTAAAATCATAAATCATGCATATTATAAAACATAATCAAGATAAGATTCTGAGAGTAGGGCTTGCATGCTATTTTCTGAAATCGTGATGAACAACTTGAATATCATAGCGGAATATCATAACCCAAAGGCGGCGTAATCATGAATAAAATTGAACATTGGGTCTTGACTTTATTTGAAAACATAATAACATGATGATGAACATGCATAACTGAAATCATGAGGAACAATGGGAGACTCGTCATATAATCGGTATTACCACGATAGAGCTTACGTGGTCCCAACTATCACACTCAAGTGGGCAGGGCCGTCCCAAAGACTTGCCGAGGCTAAGGACGCTACCATGATATCGATAATATCAAGGCGAAGGCCCCTTAGGGCGGGGGAAAGCTCACAAGGAGGTCCCAAATAATGCGAACATACCTACGTTGGCGTGTAGTTCGAGGCATAGGGTTGTGACCCTTAGCCTACTCGGTGCTAGACACTACTCCCAAAAATATGCATATGCTCTCCGTCATTTTTCAACGAGGCTGAACCATCATCTAGTGACCAGGCGACTCATAACATACATGCATAAATGCGAAAATCATAACATGAGAGCCTTGGGCTCAAACATATCTAAGGCGAAATAGTGGAAATCTAGACTCCAAAATCCATGTGGTAAGCTAATAACATGAAATTTAGATATATCATGAAACATACTTGATCATATGAGCTTGCTGTCACTTAAACATGCTTGACATAGACTTGATTATTCGAAAACATGAACATACCTGGTTAATTCGAAATTATACTTTCTTCATATACATCTGATCATGCTTGAATGCATATATCATAGATCTCAACTTTCATGAGCTTTCATGGATGAGCATCATAATTCGTAAAACTTGAAAATATAATTTATAATTGAAAATATTATAAAATATGCTCATTAATCATAATTTGACACTAGAAACATGTTTAGATCATACCCATCATTGATACTTAGGAAATTCACATATTGGGTTAAAAACCCATAGATTCATCAACTAGAATTTCCTAATATGAAGAGGGATTTGATATGGGTGTGGATGATACACCCATTCATAACCCACCATACTGTAGAAATCTGATTTCACAACTCTCTTGATTGCCCAATGAAAATTTGGGGAAGAACTTGAGGAATCTAGGCTTGATCACCCTTAGGAGCTTCTAGACTTGCATGTGTGGAAGTGAATAGGCTTAGAATGAACTTACCCCTCTTAAAACACACTATTCTGAGCTTAAAAAGACGTAGTTTTGGCTTTAAGAACTTAGGAATTATGAAAAATCCCTTAATAAATTCGCAGAAAATTCCACCTTTGCTAGTCCCAACGAGGACTGGATGACTCGTGATTTGCTTCTCGTTGCCTGCACTAGAACTTATCAACACTTGTCACCACGAGGGACACCACGACTCGTGGTGTGCCGATAACTTCAGTGACTATTCGTTAGATGCACTATCCCATCTTTTCATCCTTGATCCAACCTTGACCCTGAGATCACTGACGACTCGTGGTGATGGCCATGACCCGTGGTCTCACCGTGGTCAGCCCCAAATTCAAAACTCAATAAGTCAACCTCCTCCCCCTACGTCACCTAACGACATTGGTCACCTTAGTCCCTTTGAATGACTCGTCTGTGACACAGTGCGAGAAAATCTTATTTTCTCCATTTCAAATCCCTGATCTGATCTTAGGGTTTCAGTGGCCATTTCCTCACAAGTTAAAATTCTTCCAAGTTTACAAATATCTTTTGTGAACTAATTCTAACAAATCGATTTTCTTTCAACTTGAAAGTGAGGCCTTTTAGTGATTTTAGCTTTACTACAAGCTTCACACTTTTTAAAATTCTTTTTAACCATTGGATTAATTCTAAACTACTCATGATTCCTATATAACGATGTTGATATGACAAACGAGCATACTTAAAAATTAGTAGAAGAGAGCATGTACGAAGTAGAAACTTTATTCATTTCAACATTCAACTTGAACATACCATCACAAGCATACCCCTTTCCACAAAAATATCCTTTTTCACTATTTCACTATTACATATTGATCAGACTCAATAATTTATTTGAAACCTGCTTTATTAAGAAGAAAACTAGGCGTCAATTTTTCTCATAGAAGCGTTGAAAAAGTACATCTTTTCAATGTTAATATCCTTCCATAGGTGAAGCTCAACTCGACGTCTCCTTTTCAAGCACTTGAGTGGTGTGAGAATCACCAAGCATGATGGTTTGGAGGAGGCTCCTCAAAGAAAGGGTATATCTTTTGAATCAGTCTTTGTCATAGCAGACATGACTGTTTTGAATCAGCCCACCCGTCCATCAACATTTTCAACCATATTTATGTGTGTTATCACCAGGGCGCAAAAGGCTCTTGATAGCGTTTCTTGGGAGAAATAGGACCACGTTTTGAAAATTTGTAAAAATCGAGCAATATGTCTACTCTTTCCACAGACAAAGCATGGTCCTCTATCTTTTCCTTGTTAATTTTGAGCTTGATTATTACCACCATTATTTTTATTGGGAGGTCTACTATAATTTTTCTTGAAGTTTTTCTTCTTAGACTTCAAAGATGTATTTTTATGAGTATCAGGAGCAACATTATTTGAAGTAATTAAATTTACCTTCTATGTGAGGTTGCTCTCTTCTGATTGTAAAAGTGCATCTTGGCCCCTTGCCTTCTCTTCCATGAGGATTCGCACTAGCAATGTCTCAGTAGGTTTCCTTTTATTTGTGACGTATAATTTTTGAAACTCCTTTCAAAAAGGTGGAAGTTTATCTATTATGCCATAAACAATAAGGTTATCTCCAATTTTTATCTCCTCGGGCATGAGCTCTCCAACAACCATTATAAAGTCTTGATCTTGGTCTACTACTAATTTATTTGTCCACCATTTGAAAACGAAAAAAATCTGCTAGCAACATATTTTTGCTCGGCCCTCTCGTATCATACTTATCGTGCAATGCTTTTCAAATTTTCTTTGAAATAGAGTAAGTTATAACACAATAATCATAAAAATTATCAGATAGACAATTAAGAAGATAATACCAATATTTGTAAGATGTCATCATACTTTTCAACTTTCTCTTGAAGAAATTAGTTCATCATCATTCATGGAAGAGTTGTCTACTTTAGTTGGATTCTTCTCAATTAACATATAAGAGACATTGAGAAAACTTAAGTAGAAAAGTATTTTACCCTTTCATCTCTTGAAATGAGTACGGATTGAACCGAAATGATTTGTTAAGATCTCCCATCTTGACATCTGCGGATTATTTAATTGTAGCCATTGATTCTCCTTAAAATTGTTTGTGAAATTACAATTATAATTGAAAAACAAAAAATGAAGAAAATAAATATCTTCAAGCTGAGGGGCGGATATATCATTCTCTTTAAGGAGATTTAAGCCCACTCTGACAAAATTGCAGTCCGGTAATAATCTTCTCTCGACTTGTCCCCTCCCTAGAATACAACAACCCGGCAACCTTGTATGATTCAACAAACTACGGACAAGAGTTTGGTCCAGAGCCACCAAAAGAACACCTTCTTTAGCTAAATAAAACTCTCTTTTCTACTTACTTTTTCACTCTATATTTTCTTCTACCTCAGCGCAAAACAAGACTACCAGTATTTATAGGTGAAGAATTCTTCCTTGTAATGAATTGGAAGAATATGGGTAATAAAATGGGTAAGTAATGGAAGAATTATGCCTTAGAGGTTATAAGGCATAATGGGGTAAAATAATTAGGGAATAATGAAATAGAGATTATGGAATAGTAAGGTCATATTCATCACCATTGAATGTGAGAAATAAAAACTTTATAATATTAAAATGCTCTAAAATTCCAACGAAACGCTACTAAATAAATAAAAATACAACTTCAAGCACAACCAGCAAAGTTTTATTTTTCTAATTATTTAAAGTTTTTAAAAATTTATGATTTTTTTTATTTTTTTTATTTTTTTTATTTTTTTTATTTTTTTTAATGAATTGGGTTGTTGATTTTTAATGAATTCACTTGTAGAAATTCTTAATTATGCCAATTCTTTTAGGATGACCTCGCGTATATGAGGTCCAGCCGCTAACCACCAGGCCAATGATTAGCTTCATGCTCAAGCAGTGTCCTTCTATTGTATTTATCTTCTATTTTTGTTTATTATTATTTATATATACATATTTAGTAAAAAAAATAATTCAACGAAGCCGGTGTCACGTGACACTCTCGGGCCCTTAATAAAATCGCTCCTATTTACCAGGTAAGGGACATACGTGACATAATTTTTCTAGCAAGAAATCCATAGCTGCCTCATTGAAAACATAAAGGATATGCCTAACCCAACGGTGCGATTCAAATCCTACGTCGACAAACATAATTTCATGCACGTTTCATATAGACTTGTGCTTTCTTGGTCATCCATTCTACTCCTTTTATTTTTTGTTCATAGTTTAGCCCTAACACTCCTAAGTCATGCTTAGTCTTAAAGTATACCAAGTCATGGTTGGCGCAAGAGCCCATAAAACATAATTCAATTCATGTGTCTTAGTTTGCAAAAATCATAAGTAGTCATGCACCATAGTTCATGGAGTAAGATCTTTTTTTAAAAAAAGAAGCCATTTTGGTATAAAGTTTATATTTTGACAAAAAGAGCAAAATCATAATTGAAATAAGTTTCTGAGATAAGCATGGAATATTTTTAGAATGAGACATAACAAAATCATAAATTCATAATATTTATCATGAGAATTTATCAATATTTAAAAATAAATCCTAAATATTCATGGAAGAAATTTCATGGGAATAAAGAAATGGTCATGGGGAGGAATAATAATACTCCCACACATAGAGATAGTCTTATATACCTTCAATTACTTGACTTGAAACCTAAGTTGAAGAAAGAACCTTAAAAAGAAAATATATTCTTGAACCTTGGTTCTTGGTTGCCGTAAAGATAGGCGAAAGATTTTACATTAGAATCATATAGAACTTCCTGGATTTAAGTTGAAAACTCATGGAGAGGATTTACCTAGACTTAGGAGGAACGAGGAGAGCTTTAGGTGGCTGTTGGAGTCGAGCAAAGAGTGAAAAGTGAGAAAAGAAACTCAAAATCAGCTTTTAAATAAAGCTGGCAGCCCCCACTTACGGCCGCGATTTGCACATCTACGAATCACAATATCTACTTGTGGTCTGCAGATAGGGTTGTAAGTAAGAACCTTCAAAAACCCCTTCACTACCTTCAACTTGCAGTCCATATGTGGCCATATGCAGACCGTAAATTTGGCTTATGGTTCATATGTATATCGATAGGACTGCTTAACAGTGATTCAGTAAAATGCTCATAATATTTTGCTTTGAACTTAGATTCACGAACAGTTGAATGCGTTAGAAACTAGACTCAAAAGATTTAATTTATTAGGTAGAAAACCTTAAAACTCTTCATAGATTTGGAGATATGCTCATTTAAAATTGAACCTTACCTGCAAACTCAACATACGCTTCGCATTTCCCACCGTACACATTCATAACTTTTTAGCCTACAGCAAGATACGGCCTGTACAATTCATATACAATTAGTACATGGCTTCATACCTGGCAAACATTATCCTCCTTCATTTCATATCCCATTCACGGCTCAAAGTACGGATTATACCTGCTTATGCAGTTGTACTTGAGACTAATCTTAGTGTATAACTTTGAAATTTAATCTTTCCAAATTTATAACTCTTATAACTTATGTAATACTTTACCAAGAATATTTATGTTGGACCATTCAAGTCCTAGTACGGAGGTACAAAGTGTTATAGTATATTGTTTCTCCTTCTATAGATGGCACGAGCCAAATCTTATTTAAGTCACGAGGGTACCCAACATCCTCGTAGGAGCACATCGTTTCTTTATTAACCATTTAAAAATATATATTGTGGAAATAAATGTGGAATACTCAATAATATTCATAGCAAATATACCATTTCCAAATGAAGTAAGTGTAAATAGAGAATTAATCCATAACAACCACCAAATCTAGCTAGTACAAGAGCATCTAAGAATACAAAATGAAGTCGAAGCTAAAAAACACAATCTAGAAAGAAGTAAAACGAGATAAATTAAGAGTCACTATATAATTATTATGTGAGGAAGGAGTTCATCGAACTCTAAACAACAACAAGTCTCTAATGCATAGCAAATTCAAGTACTTCTAATTGCTGAATCGGTTCCTACACATAAAAAAGTGTAACGAGTATAGAGGCGAGTACAGGAAACACATGTGCTCAACAAGCTTTGATCATTGACTCTTTTCAAAAATGATGACGGGATATAATTTTAATGGTTTCTTTTTAGGTTTTTATATTTTGCCTTTAATATTACCACAACAACAGGTTGTATATTAACATCAACACAATAAAGAAAATAGTCTGAATTATCGAACTCAACTGTAAGTATATCATACCTCTATTTCTCAAATTGTACAAGTCAAATTAATATCACAATCATCTCAATGCTTCAACACTCAATTCAATATGTAACGAAGATGAAATGTAATGCAATGTAACACACAAATCAAGAACTTATATGCACATGTTTCCTTTGTCGAATAAAGTCAGGACTCATGAAGGACTCATGAAGTCCATATACTTGTTGAAATCATTTCTTGTCGACATAAGGCACACCGAACTCATTTTCCATCGATATACCACTTGCTAGAAACATTCTTCATTAGTATAAGACATACCAAAATCATTTTCTATCGACATAACACTTTCATGAGAATCATTTTTCATTAACATGTCACTTGCTTCAACCACTTTCCATCGGCATACCACTCGCCAAAATTATTTTTTATTTGGTATACCTCTCGCCAGAATCATTTTTCATCGGTATACCTCACCATTGAATGTTTTTCCCATCGGCTTTCCTTGATGTTAACTTGCAAAAACCATTTTTCATCGGTATCACAAGAATATGAATGTCACTAAAAATATCTCACTAACTCTATTAGCCAATAATTATCATATAACAATAAAATTAGTATGAATATGTGAACAGATATATAACATGAGTTCAACCAGATTCATTTTTGTATCAAAGATCATCCGATTACAATTAAGTATACATAATGTATAAGTCTCAATAAATCAATCACATCACAAGTTATAAAATACGAGTCAACACATATAAATTTCATATGAAGCTTCTCATATCTGACATCGGTACCTCCATAAATGCTCGTCATATTTATATAGAACCCTTTATCACCATTACCCCTCAATTTATTTTTAGCTCAAAACTAACACCTCAAAGAATCAAGAAATCTTTACTTTTTTCAAATCAAAGCCCAAACATTAAATTATTAGAGAAAATTTCATAAATGGGCAATAATTTGAAAGAAAATAGCTTTAAGTAGCAACATTTACTTATTTACATAAAATGGTAATATTTTATGTGTCATGTGTTAATGGCCCAACATAGGTAAAGTAACAAAATACAAATACAAAATTTGGAATTTGAATGATTTTAGGGATTATGTCTCAAATAAAAATTCAGTTACCATAAATAACTCAAGTGATAATTATTCCGTTCCATTAATAATAGAATTCTAATAAAGGATAGAATTCCTATTTACTATAACAACTTGTAAAATAAAAAAGAAAAATTTAACAAAATAGTTCATTTTTTTTTTAAAAAATTCCAAAATACAAAAAAAACTGATTTAGGAATCAAAGTTATGGAATCTCTTTTAATATTTAAACACTTGAATAACAAAAAAGAGATGCAAAATAAATAAAATAAATAAAATAAATATTTTATAAAGATAAATATATAACCAACCAACCAAATACATATACAGAAATATTTAAATGTATATGTATTTGAATGTATGAAAAAATAGAACTAATATATATATTACTTTGCTAAAATAAATATTTTATAAAGATAAATACATCATTCCAACAAGTACATATCTGAAATATTTAAATGTATATGTATTTGAATGTATGAAAAAATAGAACTAATATATATTCTTGCTAAAATAAATATTTTGTAAAGATAAATACATAACCATTCCAACAAATACATATATGAAATATTTAAATGTATATGTATAACATAAATAGCATTATGCGTGTTGTAATGGTGATTTCGTTTTATTCCAATTAAGTACATTTATATGTTTATGAATATATACCTATTGTTAATCATTTGGGTGTTGTATTTTGTGATTGATAAACTTTGAATACTCAAAATACAAAACCCTAAAAAATTTAAAAATATACACGTTTACAAAATTAAATATCTAAATACATATAATATATAAATTATAAAATGTACAAATATGATTTTCAAAATCAAAAAATAAATCAACTTGAGATTACAAAATATTATAAAGATTTGAATTTTAAAAATATTTGTTTGTGTATTTTTAAATTTCTATTATTTTAACTTTCTATATTTAAAAAAATAGAAATCAATAATGGAACTTGCTTGATTTAACAAGATTATGTAACAATTGAGGTGGATTTTGCGAGATTTGTAGGCGGTTAAAGGAGGAAAATATGGGGTTGGAGATGAAGCGATGGAGAGAGGAGAATATATATTTAAAATTTAAAAAAAAAATAGAAATCAAGAATGGAACTTACTTGATTTAACAAGATTATGTAACAATTGAGGTGGATTTTGCGAGATTTGTGGGCAGTTAAAGGAGGAAAATATGGGGTTGGAGATGAAGACGATGGAGAGAGAGGAGAAGAAATGAATTGGGTGGGGAGTTACTGCGGTAAATTAAGGAACATGGTAAAAAAGTAAAAATACAAAGTAAAAGAATAAAAAATAGCACATTAAATAAAATAAAGTCATTATGTATAATTTTTTAAAACTGTGGTCATTATATGTAAATAGTTTCTTAAATGTGCTATGATATATAATTTTTCGAATTATTAACTTGCCCTTCTGTAATGCTTTCATACTATCCAAATCTGTTCAAGTATAGAATCCTCATAAGATATAAACCCAATGACATTTATACTTCTAATATGTATTTTTATTTGAAAAATTGAGTCAAAAAATCATCCCGTAATCCTAGAGTTGAATTGAAAATTTTCTTATGAATTATGTTAACCTATAACATAATGTAACCCCTCCCATGCATAGAGGAACAACTTCCATAATCTTGAAACATATCCTAGGAAACTGTTTAAGAATTGACATCAATCTTCTCTTTCTCCTCTAGCACAGTCAAGAACAATATATGAGGTTCAAGACTTAGAAGTATAGGCATCTTCTCTTTCT
Source organism: Datura stramonium (assembly GCA_018107945.1). NCBI lineage: Eukaryota > Viridiplantae > Streptophyta > Magnoliopsida > Solanales > Solanaceae > Datura > Datura stramonium. Next base: position 193,170 of record JACEIK010001061.1, read on the forward strand.
TTATGTTAAGTATCCCATCTTAAAATCTTGCATGGGTAGTATTTCTTAATCTTTAGGGCTACTCCAAGGTTAAGACTCATGCAATGATGATAGGAAGCCATGAGTCCATGTTATAACCAAGGGTTCAGGGGTGAAGGGACTGTTTTGGAGTTAAGAATGGATGTGGGTGTTTTTGTGAAGTTGTATTGGGTTGTTTATGTTGAAACTGGGATGTAGTAGAGGTGGGTCCTAGAACACCCCATCCATATAGGGCTCAAACCACCTATGCCCTCCGGATGTTTGAGAAAATGTCTTTCTAAGCTAGAAATTGAGGTTTTGACACCAATTGTAATATATGTACCCTCATTTTTCATGCAGATTGACCTTAATAAGGGATTTTAACTTCAAGGTAATATTGAGAGGCGAATTGTGATGATATATAAGGAAAACTCCATTCCCCCTCCCTCCACATATAACATGAATTTCCGATAAATGTGTGAATGTTCCTTGTGTGGCTGTATTGATCAATTGTGAGCCATAAAGTATCTTGACTCTCCAACTAAGCGTAAAAGTGATCTTTCTAATTCCTTGAGTATTTCTCCATCTTACAAGGGTTGTTCTTGTTATGCAAACATTTCCCCATCTCATAAAATCTTAGAAGAACTTCTCATCATTATTGACTTATATGGTTGTTAAGTTCTAACGTATTGAAGTATTCATATCTTTTGGTTGTGTCATACATCTCTTATGTGTGTACATGTACTATTTTCATTGGTACCCCAAAGCATAAAGAATGTGTAAGATAAAGAATATGTGATGCTTTCAAATGACCATGCAATCATGAATCTCAAAGAATGATGTATCGAATCAGTGATCTCTAATGATAAGATAAGTACTATTAAAGTTTTTTTCCATCCAAAGGACAAAGGCCTCGGGCATGACAAATAATGACTCTATTTATTTTTATCCATCCAAAGGATGAAGGTCCAGGGCATGACAGATAAAAACCTGCATCATCACACTAACATTCTTACCGAGCCAAGGCCTAGATGTGGCAGATAACTTCCCTAGACACAAACATTTTCGTGCCTAGCACAAAGGCCTTGGAATGGGGAAAATACCATTCCCGAAGAATCCACAAAAGATGAAGAAAATAAGAGTTGTTCCCGAAAAAATAAGAAATGTATATGCCTCTCCAATGCTAAGCATAATGGATCAAAATGGTACCGTCTAGTCCTTATGACGGTGTTTCCTATTTGTGTATCTTCTCGTTGCTTATTGTTCTTCTTTATATCATTTTATCTGTCTTATCATATGCGTACTATTTCATATCTACTCACATCTCTTTTTCTTGGGGACGCTGCACTCACACTATAGGTATAGACGCACATGTTGGTAGGCATCCACCCTAGGCTGACTCCTCTAGCTTGGTTGCTTTCGTTGAGCCCTATTCTCATCAGGGCAAGGTTAGAGAATCCTAGTATGTACATAGATGTTTTGGGTATATCAGGGCCCTGTTCTGATCTTTCTGCTATTGGTAGGATCTCTAGAGGCTTTGTAGACATGTGGTCATGTCCTTGTTATTATGTATGACTAGTTTTTGTGTACGCTTCTCGCGTGTCCCCCTCACTTAATAAGAACAAAAAAAATAAAAATAGCATAAACAATATTTAAAAGATGTGTGTGTGTAACAATATAAGAATTTAGAAAAAAAATTATAAATTTCAAATTGCAAAATGATCATGTTTAAAAGTTTCATCCAATTCAATAGTTATTTCTTCAGTTTATTCTAATATTGTTTTAATAAACAAAAACGTCCTAGAAATAGCGTTTGATTGAAAGGTAAAAAAAATTATCCACTTTTACATGAGCATTTAAATGCATGCATTATATGTATATTTCATGTTAGTTATTACCAAATACTACACTATTAACATATTAACATTTAATATAAATATTAGCATTAAGAAGACGCTTCTAAAATAATAAATGATGATTTTGTCTACTGTAGAATCTTTTAATGAAGAGCAAAAAACTCAAATCAATATTTTGAAGGACCTTCGTGCTTATATTTACAAAGAATATTTTGTTAAATAAATATGATTAAAATATCATGCATATATTAAATATTAG
>JACEIK010001061.1:203923-215161 GCA_018107945.1 Datura stramonium
ATATAGATATATAGATGGACAACCAGTTAAACTCGTGTTTTGGGATTTCATATCTTCCGTTATGTATTAAGAAAGTCTCTTTTAAATGTTGCACAAGTCCATATGCCCCCTTTCTCTTGTGGTGGTATTTTGTGATACCGGATGCCGGTCTGTCCCACCATGATTTTGGGGCGTGACACAAACATAAACAATGTAGAGAAAAAAAATAAATTTGCAAATGAAACGAGAAACAATGAAAAGGAAAAAGGAAACAGCACACTAACAAAACATTAGTAGGATGGATATCCTGTCTTTTTACCAAAAATCTAAATGCTAATCTCCCTGCGATTCAACCAAGGATAAGGGTTTTCTTCCACAGTAGCCGTTGGGCTTTTCCCAGAAACCACATTTTTCCTTGCGTTACGACTTTTACTTCTAAGAATTCCTTAGCGGGGACCTTATAGCTATTTAGTGATGACCTCGTTTGTGAAGTTTCTGCACGGAAAACTGGTTGGCAGATTGGACGAGTCCTAAAGAAAGAAAATGGGAGTGTCTTGTACCACAAATACAAAAGTTAATTTAGCACTCCCAGCTGGCATTCCATAAAAGACACTACTCCTTGCTGGAGGACAACTTATGGTAGTTTGGAGTTGGATCCAAACCGAGGGACAATATTAGGGACATTTAAAGAAATTATTTTAAAAAGGGAAAAAATGATATCCAACTATGTCATTATATTAGGTTAGCAAAACCTTATATATTTAAGGTCGCCGGATAACTTACAAGCACATAATCTTTGTATTGCAACAAAGGCTATCCAGTCTGAACGAACATAAGAGAGAAGTTCCCATCTATTAGTTAGTCTGAATCTACAAATGGAAGCTACAAGAGTTGTAAACACAATATCTAGTCTGAATCTACAAAATTGTTCAGGGATCAGTAAAGATGCTTTTACAACATAACTTCTCCATCTTCAGTTAGTCACTAGAGGAACAGATCCTTTAAAAGGAAGCATGCAAGAATAGGTGACATACTTCACACTATCTATCAACACAACAACAAAAATCCGAGAGATGGACTTTCGTCCAATCCTGCCATCCCCATCAGCATCACCTGCCTCTCTTGGATCAACTAGCACAGAGACAACCATTGAAGAAAGTGAACTATTTCTAGCTAGGTCATCTTTTTTTCCAGTTCTACCCTCATGTTCTTCAGATATGTTGTGAGAAATTCCTGTAACAGGAACAGAAAGACCATTAAGGATCCTTCTACTTCTTCCATTGTTGGTGCGTGTAGCATTCTGCCTCTGTTCCGTAGAAACATTCCTAACAGCGGCAGTAGGAACGATGGCTCCTGGAGATGAAGACACATCAAACTGGAAGACTTCAGTACACATGCCTGAGCTCAACATAGGCCCTGCACAAATGTGAAAACAAAAGCATTAAATTAGCCAATAAGGGGAGGCTGCTGTGAGCACGAAACACTGAAAAAATGTCCTAAGTTAAATTTGATCAGAAATATTAAGCACCTAAGCATAAACAGCAACCAAGAAATGGACAGTACCAAGTAGAAAGCAATTCCCTGTTATACAAACCATGTGCATTGCAGAAGCAACTATCTATTTAGGAGGTAACTTAGAGTCAGATTTTGTACCGTAGGTATTGATTTAGTTAAAAGAAAATGGTGCAGAGAGAAAGATCTGTATTCAATAAAGAAAGAACTTAGGACAAATATACCATACAGTTACTTAACAAAGACAGGAAAGTGGAAGATTGGAATGTAATTTATCAGCACTTACCAGCAACGCCTTCAAGGAACCATTGCTGCATAGTGGACTTTGCATTCTCTTTATCCTCAGAGCCAAGAGCCCGTTTCCCATCAGCATGACTGGGGTAACGGTGGGGATGCCTCCCTGGGATGGCAGGGGCCAAATCTCTAGGAACTGCAAGACCTGTCTCTCCGTTGCTCTTCCTATCTCCACTTCTATGAGATGCCATGGCTTTCTCACTTGCCAAAACAGAATGAATTATCAAGTTTCCATCAATCTTCACAAGTTTATCATTCCTAGGAACATACAAAGAGGCCATTAGAGGCTCACTACAATTGCCTGAGCTGATGAACCCATTCGCGCCTCTATAGAAATTTGGTTGACCATCTCCTCCCTGGCCTCGCCGACTGCAATTATTGTTGTAATCCCCCACATTATGATGCCCTGAATAACTACTCTCATTAAGTTGCCCATCAACGGCCAAAACTCTTCCATGATGCCTTTCATTGTACCCACTTCGAGAAAAATCTCGACTTGTAAAAGGTTCTCTCAATCCTCCATATCTCAAATTTACTATAGGAACCAATCCACCAAATAGAAGCATGAAGAACAACAAGCCAAGGAAACTAATGCTTGCAATCCTCTTGGTTTTAATCTCGGTCTTCTTATTCTCTACTTTCTTACTACTCTTGGGTGGAGGAGACGCTGCTTGTGGTTTCAACCTCGGAATGGGAATCAAAGGCACTTGTGATCCTTGTGGCTTCACCATATAAGGCGGAGCACAAGGCATCCAAGGATACATCACTGGGGGATGTGGGTACATCCCAGGGGGTGGCATCTGCGAAGGCACACCAGCGCTGCCCATCTGTGACCTTAAAGTCGCATTCTCCGACATTATATATGATATCTTAACATTCAAATCTTGGATTGTTGAATGCATTGCCCTCACCTTATCCTCTAACTCCTCAACGTAATGCTTTTTCCTTTGCCTTGAGAGCTGAGCACTTTCCCTATTCCTCATCAATCTTGCTTTCCTCTTTTCATCTCCTTCACTATCATTACTAACATTGCTACACTCAACCACAAAATTAGATTTTTGGTATTTGCTTACCTTGTTTGAATCTTCACTCACTTTTTTCCTCTTCAAGATTGAGCTACACTTACTGTATTTTGTATTAAAGTCCTCTAATTTAATTTTCTGTTCTACTACTCCATATTTCATTAAATTATTCACGAAATTAGGAGAGGAAGTTACCGAATTGCGCGAAACCCTCGGATAAGTCAAAGCTTCAGAGTCATTGGAGCCACAATTGCCAGAACCCTGCGACTCCGGTGAAGGGCAGTTCAAAATTCTTGAATCATCCAAACCCTTGTAGTCATTTCCAGACTCCAGGGAGGCCTCGTGATTAGACTCGGGCGACGGCACATTCAGGTATTCAGAGACATCCGCGCTAAAAACAAGGGACCCACTCGAACTTTGACTTCCGGAGCTATGACCCGCCTCGAACGTACCCAGGTCGACGGAAACATGACGCAATTCCGGAGAGGACTTGAAAATGCGAGAAGAATGGCTAAATGTTTCGATCAGCTGATTCCCAGATTGACGAAATCCACCTGGGTAAATCCGATCCGCTTCCAAACCCGAATAAGAAACACTCAGAGAATTGGGGTTGAGAAAGGCAGCATCAGCCTCGGGAGGAGGGAAGATGTCGTCGAAGGATAAGTTGAAGCCGAGGTCATCAAGCATGACTTCTTCGTTGAATGCACCAGACTCGACGTTACTGTTACTGTTACTGTTACTGTTACTTCCATGGTCCGGAGGTGGAACTGAGAGACCGCAAAAGTCCTTTGCCGATGGCGGCTGTGAATACGCCATCAGTACAACTTTCCGGCAATAGATCCAAATATATGCAAGTGAGACTACAACAGAGAACAGAGGGTTTTATGTTGAATGTTTAAAACCTTGTTTTCTGACCAAAGGTTTTTCTCTCTCTCATTTTTTTTTCCTTCTCCGGGGAGTGGAGAGGAGGTGGGGTTTAGGTTTGTCATTTGACGTACAGTGAAAGGTATGTAGCGGATCATTTAATATTGTAAGCGGAAAATGTAAGCAATTGATACTCAACTGCGTTTAGATAAATATTCGNCTTGCCTTTACTTAGAATAAAAATAAAGAAAAAGCCAAATATAACCTTTGCTCATGTTATTTCTTTCATTTATGGTTTAAATAAATACTGGGGTTTGCATTAAGTTGAGAAAGAAAACAACTTGGGCAGTTGAGCATTTTTTCTTTTCTTGGTCTGAATCTTAGGTAGCTCTCTGGGTTTTATAAGCTAAGGTTTTTGAGTCTGCTTAGTTAAGCGAAAAGAAAAAGATTTTTTGAAAAAAAAAAAAAAAGAGAAAGGGGAAAAAAGAGAGAGCATATAGTATATGTCTAGTGAGATGGAATATCTATTTACACAGATCCCTATGGCTATGGAATGCAGGGGTGCTATCCAGCATTGCTTGCTGAAACTCATTCTCTTTGTTTAGTTTAAAGGGTCCAGTTTTTGTTCTCTTTTTAATAGTGTGAGAAAAAGAAAGAGAGAAAGAAAGAAAAAAGAAGAATGAGAAACTACTACAAGAAAGAGAGTTTTTGGGCTTTTTTCACATAGATTGAAGTGAAGTGAAGACTTCTTTTCCTTTTTTAACCTCTTTTACTTGTGTGGAGCACAAATATTTTCTCTGGGTTCATGAGTTCTTGCTGCAGATACAATACAAAACAGAAAAATCTTGCCAAGTTTTTTTTGCGGATGTTGTGAATCTTGAAATTTTAAAGGTATGATTTTTGTTGGGTTTTTTAAATTTATCCCTTTCTTGTTTTGAAATGATTACCCTATTTTCTTCCAATGATTGAACTGCCTTGAACCACAGGAAAAAAAAAAGAACTTTACACAACTTACAAGAATCTCAACAACTGAATGAAGATGAAGTCCATGAATGATGATAGCAATTGCAGCAGCCACAGAAGTAACAACAGCAGCAGCAGCAATAATAATAATAGTGCAGCTAATAGTAACTGGTTGGGTTTTTCTCTCTCACCCCACATGAAAATGGAGGTTACTTCTTCTGAAACTCAACATCAACATCAACATCATCATCAGTTCAATCATCAGAGTTCTGCTGTTGCTCAAAGTTTCTACCTTTCATCTTCTCCTATGAATGTGTCAACAACCTCTGCTCTTTGTTATGGTGTTGGAGAAAATAATCCCTTCCATTCTTCTTTATCTGTCATGCCTTTAAAATCTGACGGCTCTCTTTGCATCATGGAAGCTCTCTCAAGATCTCATGCAGATGGTTAGTTTAGTTTGCTTCTAAAGTTTTAGTCTTTTTCAATTTTCTTGTTTTCCTTTTTCTAATATTTTGCTCTGTGTATAAAAGTTATGGTGCAAAGTTCTTCACCTAAGCTTGAAGACTTTTTAGGTGGTGCAACTATGGGGGCAAGTCAGTATGGAAGCCATGAAAGGGAGGCTATGGCGTTAAGCCTAGACAGCTTATATTATCACCAGAATGAGGAAGAGATTCAAGTGCACAGTCACCATCCTTACTATTCTCCCATGCATTGTCATGGCATGTACCAAGATTCGCTATTGGAAGAAACCAAACCGACTCAAATTTCAAACTGTGATGCCCAAATTACTCAAGTGCCTGGAAATGAGCTAAAAAGTTGGGGCCACTATGCAGAGCAGCATGCTATTGACCAACACATAAATGCCACCTGCAGCATGGTTGCTGCTGCAGCTGGTGGTACTTCTGGTTCTGGTGGTGGTACAGTGGGTTGTAATGATTTGCAATCTTTGAGTTTGTCCATGAATGCTGGTTCTCAGTCCAGCTGTGTCACTCCAAGACAAATTTCTCCTACTGGGCTGGAATGTGTAGCCATAGAATCAAAGAAGAGGGCTTCTGGGAAAGTTGCTCCAAAACAACCTGTTCACAGGAAATCCATTGACACATTTGGTCAGAGAACTTCTCAGTATAGAGGTGTCACTAGGTCTGTCAATTTCTTCCATTTATTTTACTAATATTGACTTATGGGGTTTCTATCTCTCATGTCTTTGAGGGGTATGCAAGGAGTTTGGCTTTTTCTTTTTATTCAATGTGAAAATAGGTTGCTTCCAGTTGGCAAGATTTGCCTTTTTGAGTTTTTCTATTCTTGATCTTCATATCTGCTTTATTGTAAGATTTTCAAATGACATTGTGTGAATATGATTTCACCAGACATAGGTGGACAGGTAGGTATGAGGCACATTTGTGGGATAATAGTTGCAAGAAGGAGGGGCAGACCAGGAAAGGGAGACAAGGTTAGCTAATATGAAATTTTTATTCAATCCACACAAATTTGTTTGGTTGTATTTGCTCTTTGACTGCCATGTTTTGGCCCCATTCTGTTGATAGTCTGACTATTGTTATGAGTTTTTTTGTCATGTATCTGCTTGTTGGGGGATATGCTATTCTAATCAACTCCACCTTATTTCAGTTTATCTTGGTGAGGAACTTTGTCAATATCAAAATTTTAAGAAGCATTCTTCTATTTTCTTTACTCAGCACTAAACTAAAAAATGATGTGGATTTTAGGGGGCTATGATATGGAAGAAAAAGCTGCAAGAGCATATGATTTAGCTGCCCTAAAATACTGGGGTCCTTCTACTCACATTAATTTTCCTGTAAGTGTAATTACTTAAGTCAAGTTATTATATTTTATGCCTTCAGCTAATAGGAGATAACAATTTTCTTGGCGCCTTTTTGCAGTTAGAAAATTATCAGAAAGAGCTTGAGGAAATGAAGAATATGACTCGGCAAGAATATGTTGCACACTTGAGAAGGTGAGCATTTATTACTACTCAAAATTAGTGTTATATTTTTGTTTTTGATTAGCTTGTGTTGAAGTCTTTTGTGTTCTTATCATTATTATCCAGGAAAAGCAGTGGATTTTCAAGAGGTGCTTCAATTTACAGAGGAGTGACAAGGTATACTAACAATTTCATATGGATAAACATTGTCTTGAATGACTTAAATGGTTCTTTCCAAAATGATTAGTGTATTAATTATTTTCTTCTTTTTCTATTTTGACAGGCACCATCAGCATGGAAGATGGCAGGCTAGAATTGGAAGAGTTGCAGGGAACAAGGATCTTTATCTTGGCACTTTTAGTAAATCCTCGCAAACTCTTTTACATTGATTTAGTCCTTTAAACATGATTAATTATTTATATGATTTACTTGACATTATGTAAACTAAAGATTAATCACTGCTAGTACAAGAGAAGTGCACTTTGTGTCTTTTCTTTTTGGTACCATATATCTTTTTTAGCCACTACTAGTGATGCTTGTCAAAGGCTGACTATACTGTTACTTTGCTGTTGTAATTCTCATACTTGGTGGGACTGAAAAACTTTTCCAAAAGCTGTTTCTTCCTTATGATCACATAATAAAGAGAGAAGAAAAAAAAAGTTCTTTCTCAGTGGATGTTTCATTAAAGTTTTAAGACATAATTTGTGTACTCCCCTAACAGTCATTTTAATTTTCATAGGCACACAAGAAGAAGCTGCAGAGGCTTATGATGTTGCTGCAATCAAATTCAGGGGTGTAAATGCTGTCACAAACTTTGACATATCGCGATACGACGTTGAAAAAATCATGGCCAGCAACACACTTCCTGCTGGAGAACTAGCTAGGAGAACCAAAGACAGAGAGCCAATAGAGTCCATTGAGTACAACAACATAGTAGGTGGTCACAAGAATGAGGAATGTGTTCAAAATGACCACAACAATGGGAATATCACAGATTGGAAAATGGTGTTGTATCAGACATCTAATCCTTCTTTAGGATTACTAACCGATAAATCAACCAACATGGTATCATCAAATTATCGGAACCCTACATTCTCCATGGCATTACAAGATTTGATTGGCATTGATTCGATGAATTCAAGTAACCATGCCACCTGCATTCTTGATGAACAGAACAAGATTGGTAACCACTTTTCAAATGCTTCATCTTTGGTAACAAGTCTTGGCAGTTCAAGAGAAGCTAGTCCTGATAAATGTGCTGCCTCATTAGTCTTTGCAAAGCCTACAAAATTCGCGGTACCATCAGCTAGTGTCAATGCTTGTATTCCCTCTGCTCAACTAAGGCCAATTCCAGTCTCCATGGCTCACCTACCAGTCTTTGCAGCTCTGAATGATGCATGAGACAAACTGCAGCTATTGCTTTTTTGGTTACTTGTTGTAACTTGTTTTTTTTTTTTTTGCATGAACAAGAAAAAGTAAAAGAAATTGGTGGTGGTTGGTTGAAAAAAGGTGAAAAGGAAAAGAAAAGAAAGGAAGATGTCGGATTTTAGCTAGTATTTTTATATATTTTAATTTTTTTTCCTAATTTTGAATGTAAGTGGATGACTTTAGGGTACTAATGGACAGACAAGGTGGCGGGGGCCAGTTACCTGTCTGTAACTATGTTTTGAAAACCATTTTCAAACTCAAAAAAAAAAAAATCCTTTAGGAATCCTTAGCTTTAAATTTTGCAAACAAAAATGAAGGAATTATTAGTATATATGTTGTTATGGAGGGTCTAATCTCATGATGAAATTTACAATCAAGTGGTAACATAAGTGAATTGAAGATGACCCCATTTTAAATTTTCCATCTACTTTATCTTCCTTTGTGGATTCTTGATCAAGTACAAGAAGTAATTACTCATGGTTCTCAATAATTTGTTAAAAAGAAAAGGTATATCCTTTGACCAAATTATGACATTCTCATTTTGATAACACCATCATTCCTATATCTTTTTCTTTTCTTTTCTTTGAGCTAAAGGCAACAAACATTCCCTCTCATATTTCAAAAAAGTGTTGGAAAGAGGGAGATTCTTTGGATTGAATTTTTTTTTTTAAAAAAAAAGGATTTATAGGTCATAATTAGTTACAACTTAGTTAAAAAATCACTTTAGCTTTTGATAGTGTTGGACCTAAAAGCAATTCCATGTCTTTGATGAGTTGATGTGGCACTAATTAACCTAAAGAAGGTGTTTTTTTTTTAATAATTGATCTTCACTAATTGTTTTTAGTCACACGTGTGAGTGTGCCTTTTTGTGCACGTACTTGAGGCAAAAATTACCATTGGAAAAGTGTTTTGAGTAATGGTAAATTTTGCATTATTAGGGACAAAGAGGAAATGATGCCGGGAAAGCAGGAATACGCACCAAATAATGTTAATTTTCACTTGTTATTCAATGTTCCCTCAGTTTCAAATTATGTGTGATTTTTTTAAAATAGGTATGTCAATTTATTTATTATTTTACAATTTTAATGTAAAACTATTTTTTTTTATTCCTAGTAATAGTTATTTTTAAAAATAACAAACATCTTAATAAAATAATTATTTAAATAAAAAGGGATTTGGCATGAAGCCGCTGATGCTGAGTCGGCTCTTATGCTGCTAGTATTAGGCTTGGTCCCCCTCCCTTGGCATAGTTGAAGTTCCATAGCACGCCATGAGTATTGGGCTAAGGAGCCATTCAACAACGCCTTATGTTATTCCAACCTCATTATCTATATTTTTGATCGGATAAATAAAGAACCTATATATATTAATATATAAATAAAAATTAAAAAAACATGTCAAAAGATAATTTGAAACGAAAAGAGTAATAAAGTTACCAATAAGTTCATTAATTATGAGTAAAAGAGAAAATTAATGCTTTGTGATTCATAGTAAGTGCATGTTTAACTAATAAGTATGGATTGATATGCTCAAATTTGGACAAAGTTAGATACTGCATGGACAGTACAAAAATGGTCCAAAAAGTTAAAGAGTGGACCCAAAATGAAATGACAAGAGGGGGGTAGTGCCCTCATATTGTACTGATCTTCATAATCATGATGTTTATTGTTCTATCCTTATCAATAACTTCATTAGCTGGCCATAATTGCGCATAACCCTTTAAAGTAGGGAATTAAGTGGCCACATGTGGAACTAATATATAATTGAAGACTTTGTGTTTTGTATTATATAGGTATTCGATCATAAAGGTTATAATTTGAGCAAAATCTTATAGCAATAATAAAGTTATTTTCGTGCTACTTGTAAATTATGTATTTTAGTCACTAACTAAAGTCAACGCATTGATTTTGACAAAATTGAATTAATTGATTATTTTTTCAGTGATGCCTTCATCTCGAGATTTTGATTCATAAAACTGGCCATCAAATGTATATTCATTCATTTGAGCTATGCAACAACGAGGTCTCCCTTGATCCTTGTCGGGCCCCCCATAAGACACTCACTTGGGGACTTTTTACTCCACTTGTTCCAAGAGTCGCCGCTAGTTCAATCGCATCCAGTAGACTCCCTCGTCATGTCAGGAGATTGGTTGCCTACATTATACCCTTAAAAGGATGGTATAACACTTTCTTGAATCCAGCATGATGTAAAATGCTCCATGAATTAAAAGGGACTGCCCTTTTAGATAATTATATGTAAATCTCTATAAGAAGTATTAATCTGTAACTAACCTACTACTTAAATCTATGGAAGAATAGGTTATATTAAGCTACTTCCATAAACTAATAACTATAATGCTTTAGAAATGCAAAATCCACCAACACAAAAAAGTTTATTCATTTTGTAAAACATTTTAAAATCCATCCAAAATTTAAAATGGAAAAAAAAGATATATTAGGTGGTGAAGAGGGAAAAAAAATGAAAAAAGAGTAATTTACATATATAATAATTAAATGGTCAATGAATAAAAGAAGGCATATATGAAAGGAGGGAACACTACTCCAACATGTATAATTGATTAAAATTTTGTTGTTGAAAGGTCATTGTAATGGTCAAAAGGATTGAAATCTTTGTGGAGAAAAATGGGAAAAAGTGAATATGGATACTTCTAAATTCTAATAACTAAAAGCAGCTACTATTACTACTACTAAATAATGTGATTTGAAGTTTGTCACCTTTTGGTTTATATAGTCAAAAACAATGATTACTTAATCGGTTGTGGACAGCTATTTATTGTTAATTAAAAGCAAAAACATTATAGTATTAATGTAAGACAGCACTTGATCACGTAATTAAACATTTTTGTCCTCCATGCTACCATACCTCAAATGTTATTTATTACCTATAAAATATAATCTTAGTAGTCATGTCTCACAATCCTCTTATATATATATAAACCTCATGTAATTAATTATAGCTCTAAGAAACGTGAATTTGTCGAGGGATGATTGAGAATTAGTATAGAAGGTTAGTAGGTTGAGTGTTGTATAATTTTTTTATAGTATTGTTAGCAGACGTTTGGACATGTGACTTCATTTTTTGATTTGAAATCATGAGATGAAATTTTAAATTTTCAAAAAAGTTTGATTTGAAATTTCAAATCCTGAGATGAACTTTTTCAATTATAAAATTTAACCCACAAGTTTATATTTTGTAGTAAAAAATCCACACTTTTAC
>JACEIK010001061.1:247210-274974 GCA_018107945.1 Datura stramonium
CTTTAAATTGTTGTCTGCATTTTTAGAGTTAGAGTTCATTAACGCTTAATTTGATTATTACCTTGGTTCAGTCCCTGTGGGATCGATACTTGGCTTACTTTAGCCATTTACTACTTGTTCGACCACGTGCACTTGCGTGTAGTTGTGAAACAGATCGAACAGTGGCTGCGGAGGTAGAGGTTCCTACTCAGGGAGAGGCTGTACCCGCTCCAACATCCTCCGACGTCCTAGCTCAGGTTCTTAATCTTCTGAGTGTCCTCGTGGGTAATGGGGCAGCGCCAGCGACTCTTGTAGGGGAGTAGTCGGGATATAACATGTAGGTGTTGTGGCTCCTCATATTGATGATATGTTAGAGGCTGCGATGTTCCCGAGGCCGGTGGTTGGACCAGTAACAACTGGGGAGGAACATGTCTTGTTCTGGAGGTTCACCAAGATGAAGCCTCCCACCTTCAACGGTGTTGAGGCGAAGGACGCCTATGAGTTCATAATTGGCTGTCATGAGAGGCTCCACAATGTGGGTGTAGTGGAGAAGTATAGGGTAGATTTGTCACCTTCCAGCTGATGGGTGATGCTAAGCTCTGGTGGAGTACTTTTGTGGAGTGTAGGCCAGTAGGGTCACTACTATTAACCTGGATCCAGCTTTACTCCACTTTTTTGGAGAAGTACGTACCCCATACCTTAAGAGATAGGAGGCGAGATGAGTTCACTATCATTGAGCAGGGGAGCTCTTCAGTCGCAACATATGAGTCTCGATTTCACTCACTGTACAGGTACGCTCTACCCTTAATTCCCACAAAGGAGGAGAGGATCAGGTGGTTTTTTAAAGGCCTGAATGTGGGTCTCCATTTGTTAGCCCTTCAGATGGTCTCTGTAGGTAGGGCCTTTCAGGAAGTAGTGGAGTATGTGGAAAATGTGGCGGCGGTGAAACATGATGGTTACGCGAATAATGCCGAAAATAAGGCTTGGAAGGTGTTCGTACAATGACTCTTTTTCTAGATCTCCAGTACCTCAGGGCTACAAAAGATTCCCTGTTTAGTCAACCATTTAGGTGTCAGCTGGGGGTTTATCAGGGACCACTCCGTGACCAGCAGGTACAATCGGGAGTAACATATAGTGCGCTCGAATATTGGGGCTTGTCCTATTTTTCTATTTTGACTCAAGGAGAAGGTATGTCACAATTGCGAAGAGTATGGCTATATACGCAGGTGGTGTCCCAGATTTGGTCAAGGCGGGTATATTGTTCCGAATCCAGCTCTTCAAGCTTTAACCCCTGCTGGGAGAGGAGGTAATGCATTTAATAGGGATCGCCCCCAGTTAGGGAGGGGCAGTCATCCAGTGGTTAGAGGTGGCACCCAGATAAGTAGAGGAGGTGCTTGTTCGAAAGGGCTGGCAATCAGTCAGGTTAAGAGGTTGCACAGCCAACAGGAGCGAGTCTCAGGAAGGTAATCAGGCCCACTTCTATGCATTTTCGGGTAGGCCTGAGGCAGAGGATTCTGATGCCATTATCACATGTATGATTTTTGTGTTTGACAAAATGGCTACTACCTTGTTAGATCCTGGTTCTATTTTTTCCTATGTGTGTGATTTTCTTGCTTTAGGATAAGATCTTGCTTGTGATCTACTTGATACTCCTATCCATGTGTCTATTCTTGTTGGGGATTTTGTAGTGGTGGATAGGGTCTGTCATGATTGCATTGTTGACTTCATGAATTTTGATACTCTGGTAGATTTGGTGATCTTAGACATGGTAGATTTTGATTTGATTCTGGGGATGAGCTGGGTGTCTCCTTACCATGCCATTTTGGATTGCCATGCTAAGACAGTCACCATATTAGGCCTAGGGTCGTCCAGGTTGGAGTGGAAAGGGAATTGTAGCCCTTCTTCTAAGAAACTCATCGCCTATATTCATGCCCAAAAATTGATAGAGTGGGGGTGTTCAATATATCTATCTCATATTCGGGATACTAGTTCTGAGGGTCCTTCCATAGAGTCGGTCTCGGTAGTTTGTGAATTCTTAGAGGTATTTCCCGTGGATCTGCATGGCATGCCGCCAGACTGTGATATTGATTTCTGTATAGATTTAGAACCAGGGACCCAACCTATATCTATGCCGCCATACAGAATGACACCAGCTGAGTTGAGAGAACTCAAGGAGAAGTTGTAAGAACTGCTTAGTAAGGGGTTTATCAAGCCGAGTGTCTCTCTGTGGGTTTTCGTGGTATATTTTGTAAAAAGAAGCACGGTAGTATGCGGATGTTCATTGATTTCCATCAACTATCTAGAATAAATACCCTCTTACTCGAATAGATGCCTGTTTGATCAGTTATTGGGGGCAACAATGTTCTCCAAGATTGACCTGAGATCGGGCTTTCATCAGCTGAAGATTCGTGTTGAGGATATTCCTAGGTGGATTTTCAAACCAGGTATGGACATTATGAGTTCCTAGTCATGTCCTTCGGACTCGCTAATTCTCCAACAACGTTCATGAGCTAGATGAATGGTATCTTCAAACCCTATTACGATTCATTTGTAATCATGTTCATTGATGATATCTTGGTCTACTCTAAGACTAAGCAGGAATATGAGAATCATCTGAGGATTATGTTGGGGCCTAAAGAAGGAGAAACAGTTGTACACCAAGTTCACCAAATGTGAATTTTGGTTGGAACCGGTATCTTTTATGGGATATGTAGTCTCCAAGGAGGGGATTAAGGTCCAAAACTGGGCTATACCTACTACAGTGACAAAGATTTAGAGTTTCGTGAGGCTAGCCAGTTATTATCGCCAGTTTGTGAAGGGATTTGCATCGATTTCCTCAATGTTGACAAGGTTGACTTAGAAGGATGTGCCTTTTCAATGGTTCAAGAAATGTGAAGAGAGTTTTCAGAAGCTCAAAATTCTGCTTACCACGACACCAATTCTGGCCCTACCAGTGGAAGGTAAAGATTTTGTAGTGTATTGTGATGCCTCATAGTTTAGGTTGAGTGTTATGTTAATGCAGGAAGGAAAGGTTATTGCTTATGCTTCGAGGCAGTTGAAGGTGAATGAGAAGAATTACCCCACACATGACCTGGAGTTGGCAGCGGTGGTGTTCGCCTTGAAAATCTGGAGGAACTACCTGTATGGGGCTCGTTGTGAGGTGTTCACAGACCATTGCAACATGTAGTATGTATTCTCCTAGAATGATCTCAATCTAAGATAGAGGAGATGGATGGAACTTCTTAAGGATTATGATGTGACAATCCTATATCACCCAGGGAAGGTAAACGTGTTAGCCGATGCCTTGAGCCAGAAGGTAGTGAGTAACGCGGTGGCCGATGCCTTGAGACAGAAAATAGTGAGGATGGGAAGTATAGCTTTCTTGGAAGCTACTCAATAGTTAATGGCCAGAGAAGTATAGACACTGACAAACAACCTGATGAGACTTTCATTGATAGAAATAGGTGGGATAGTAGCCAACATGGAGGCAAATTCATCATTGTTAGATGAGATAAAAACCAAGTAGTTTGAGTATGTGAAGCTATGTAAGACTCGGGACAAGGTCCGGGGGTGGGGGGTGGGAAAGCTAAGGAAGCAATGCAAGATGTCAAAGGGGTCCTTAGAATAAAGGGACATGTGTGTGTTCCCTAGGTTGGCGAGCTGATTAAAACCATCCTTTCAGAAGCTCACAACTCGAGGTACTCAATCCATCCTAAGGTTACTAAAATGTATCACGACCTGAAGCGGCGTTATTAGTGGGGCAGGATGAAGAGGGACGTTGTTGAGTACGTTGCCCACTGTTTGAACTATTAGCAGGTAAAGTGTAACACCCAAAACTTTTCTAGACCAAACTAAGACCTTGTAAGAAAAAGTCAGAAGAAACAAGAAAAGTTGCCTCAGAACGATTGGGACAATGAGTCGTGGTCAGCTCCAATGACTCGTTGTTTCACTCGTTGTCGGCCCTGTTTGGTCCTTCAAGAATCGACAATACATGAAAGACCCATTGTTAGAAACAACGAGTCATCCTATCACTCGTTGGTCCCTATCTAAGAAATCCCTCTTCCAGGACTCCACGACTCAACCAATGAGTCGACGTGCATTACAATGACTCGTGGTGTGAATCGTTGGATGAGAGTCCTAGAAACCTTCTTTAGTGACAACGAGTGGTAGCAACGACCCGTTGTCTCACACAACGAGTCGTTGTGAGCACCTGTCATGTAAAGGCAGTGATTTTAATACTTTCTCCGGTGGAGGTAACGACTTGACACAACGACCCGTTGGGTCTACTGATGAGTTGGTAATTTACCAACTCATTAGGCTCTACAACTTAAGTTTTTTCTTAGTTCTTGAGTTGATTATATGTATTTTATGCCATTTTTGCTTTTGTTTTGTGCATATGACTAAATGTGAAGAAAAAAGAAAAAATGGAGCAAAAAGAAGGGAGTGACAGTAAATTGGTGATCCACCTATGAAGACCGGCGAAATGCCGACCAAAGGCCGAACATCACTATCTCTGAGGAATAATGTCATCAGTGATTCGCGAATTGCCAGCGGCAATTCGCCAGTCCAGTCGTTGAAGGACACCCAAAGTTTTGGAAAATAATATGAAGACCCGGTGGTTCACGGATCGGCATCGTCCAAATGCCAGGTGAACCGCCGATGCTTATTGGAGTTGAGTAAGGGCCCAGAAAAGACAATCCGTTATTCACGGATTGGGATCGGTGAACTGCCGGTATCTCCATTGATTCCAGAATGGTTCTTAGCGGTATAATTGTCCAACACTTGAAAAGAGATAAAGAGTGCCCTACTTTTCAGGATATAAATAGCAGATAAAGTACTTTGTACTAGAGATATGTAGAAGGAGAGATAGAAATATAGATATTGAGAGAGAGCAAAGTATATATCACATCATTGTTTCCCTTTTTAGCTGAAGAACATTCTCTTAGTTGAGATAGGGAGATTTTGATTTGTGAATTTGGAAAAATTACTCTGCTCTATTCCTTCTTAAGTGAATTTAGAGGGGTAATCGATGATTACTTCACCCTTCTCATCCTCTTAGAAAATCATTTTCGTAAGTTTTCTCTCAGAAACTCTCAGGGCATGAACTAGGGTAGTCAACTTCTTCTCAAATTCTCAGGGGATTCTCTTTAGAAATTTTTCACCAGGTATGTGGAAATTAAACAAGGGAATTTTTCTTCCTTTGTGTCCCCAAAATCCTTTCTAAATTTTCTATCAGTTATAGTCCCGTGGTTTCAAAATGTAGAACGGTTTCAGAAAAAATTATTTTAATTTCAAGTGGAATATTATTCAAGATATTAGCTGCTTTATTATTTCCAATTTCTATAAATTTTGTGGATCTGGCATTTAGTAAAATGATTTAGCCCTAGTTTCTCAGTTCAGTAAATTAGAATCTTGCATGTTGGACTAGCTTTCCTGGTGGATTAATTCTATCAGTTTTGGGATTTCCATATTGTTAGTATATGTTTAAATCTCAATCAGATGCATGTTAGTCCAGTCTCAGTCAGATTATTAGCATACTCAATATTATTTAGAAATGTCAGCTGATCAGTTTGACTACAGTCTTTCCTTGAAGTGTCAGTGGTGCCTCCCAATTATTAGTTATTAGACTTAGATATCAGATTTTAGTGGTTCTTTAGACGGTTATGACGCTTCTAAATAAGCAGCTCTGACCAGTGTTAGGACCCTCAGCTTTAGATTTCAGTTTGTTCTTTAAATGGTTACGACGCTTCCAGATAAGCAGCTCTGGCCAGTATTAGAACATCAGTTACATAATCCGGTCCAATAAGACTCTCAGGGTACTTCCAGATAGGTATTGCTGACTTAGTCTTGCGCCCTAGTTTCGAGCTATCAGCTTAGTAGTTAGTCTAGGACTATCCAGTGCGATAGGACTTAGCACTGAGCGGACTGGGTTCCAGCGCACCCAGGTTCCCAGAACTACATTTCCATCATAGGTTATTTTATTGGCCTTAATGCCCCAGAATTATGATCACCCAGTTCATGCCTTTATACCCTGGTAAGGTATATTTGGTCCTACTGATGGGGTGTATACATCAGACTCCACGTCTAGCTCACGTGGTTATATGTCGGTTATAGACTCTCCCACTAGTCAGTACAGTTTCAGTTCAGCTAAGCTCAGAACAGTTTCAGTTTACTTAGTTCAGATCAATTCAGTACAGTTAGTTCAGATTAGTAACTCAGATTCAGGGCATGTTTATGACCATCAGACATGGTCATCTTCACCATTCCAGTTATATTGCAGTTTACTCAGTTTCAGTATTTTAGTTGGTCATTGCATGTCATTATTGTTCAGTTATTTATTCCTTTATGTTATATTTTTCTCCCACTTACTTAGTACATTCAAAGTACTGCTGTATACCTTCTATGCTATATCATATTATGATATAGGTGCAGGTTCTCAGCCTCAGCACCGCTAGTAGATCTTATTTAGGTGATATCGACTATACCAGTGGTGAGTCCTCATCTTTCGAGGACGATGTTTATTTTCTTCAGTTATTTTCACCCAGTTAGACTTTAGAGTTAGTTTGGGGCTTGTCCCAGCAACTCATCAGTTGTAGATGGCTTTCAGACATAGATTCAGACTTTCAGTTTTGCTTCCAGATGTAATAGCTTTTATTATTCAATTTTCCTTAAATAGTTTTATTATTTAAACTTCCGCTATGATTACTTAGATTACCAGTGTTATGATAGGCCATGGGTTGGCTTGGAGTTACTTGTGACTCCAAGTACCGTGTCTCGTCCAGGGTATAGACTCGGGTCATGACAAACTTGGTATCAAAATACTAGGTTTAGAGTATCCTAGGATGTCTGAAAGCCGCGTCAAGTAGAGTCCTTTTCATGGGTGTGAAACGTGCCCCACTTATGACGGGGAGGCTACAAGACGTTATTAGGAAAAATCCCTTTTGTTCATACTCTTTATTGTGTGTTGAAGTTCAATTCCAAAAATGTTCTCCTAACTTGTGCTCTACTTTGTTTCAGTGAAATTATGCCTCCAAGACGTAGTAGTAAAAGAAGGGCCAGCAACGCCAACCGACCTGCCCCACCAGCTCCAATAGCCCCTCAGGATGACCCAGTGTCCTCATTAGAGTTCAGAGTGGCAATCTAGCTACTGGCATAGACAGTCACGAACTAGGTGAACCAGCAAGTGGTTCCAGTTTTCACAAATGGGTCCACAGCAGCTGCCCGGGGTCGAGACTTCACCTGGATGAACCCTCCAACCTTCCATGGATCTAAGGTGGGAGAGGACCCACAAGAATTCGTGGATGAAGTACGGAAGATCACCCAGATTATGGGTGTTAGATCCGCTGAGAGTGTTGACCTATCTGCCTACTAGTTGAAAAGGGTAGCCCAAATCTGGTACAATCAGTGGAAAAAAGGGAGACCAGCGGGAGCAGAACTGGTGGAGTTAGAGGAGTTCACAACAGCTTTCCTAGACAGATTCTTTCCCTGGGAGCTTAGGGAGGATAAGGTGGCAGAATTCATGAACTTAGAACAGGGCAACAGGACGGTGGAAGAGTATGCACTGGAGTTCACACGGTTGTCAAAATATGCTCTGGAGATGATAGCTGAGCCAAGGGCTCGCACGTTGAGGTTCATCAATAGAGTGTCGAACTTGGTCCTTGAGGAGTGTAGGATTTCAATGCTCATCAAGGATATTGAGCTCTCTAGCCTCATCGTGCATGCCCAACAGATTGAGGTAGAAAAGCTAAAAGACATGGAGCAGGAGAATAAGCGGGCTAGGAATGGCCAATAAGATTATGGCCACTAGAGTTTTGGCGGTGGTAGCGCCCACAGAAGCAGTAGAGGGATCCAACACCCACTTTAGCCAGTGCCCCTACTTTTTGGTCCCGCAAGGATCGGAGGGGTGGAGCATCTGACTCACATTCCCAGAGTCACAGTGCTAGCAACCGCTACCCAGCATGCCCTAAGTGTGGCAAGAACCATCCAGGGGAATGCCTTCTGGGCTGAGAGGGTTTATTTGGGTGTGGATAGCTAGGTCATCGGCTCAAAGAATGCTCGTCATCAAGACGGAGGAGATCACAATCCACCACTTCAAGAGCTCTAGCAGTCTAACCAGTTCAGCAGGCCAACACTTCAGGTACGAATAGCGGTCAATGTCAAAACTATTTTTATGCTTTGTCCTCTTGTCAAGATCAGAGAGCTCCCTTGATGTGGTCACGGGTATGTTACGTCTTTTTCATCTAGATGTGTATGCGCTACTAGATTTAGGAGCCACACTATCATTCGTGACTCCCCATGTAGCTGTCCAGTTTGATATCAGTCCAAAGGTCCTCTCAAAACCATTCTCAGTCTCTACCCCAGTTGGTGAGTCAGTTAGAGCTAGCCGGGTATATAGAAACTGCGCAGTCTCAATCTTGAATAAGGACATTCCAGCTGATCTCGTAGAGTTAGACATGGTTTATTTTGATCTCATTCTTGACATGGATTGGTTACAGTCTGATTATGCCTCAGTCGACTGCAGAACTAGAGTCATCAGATTTCAGTTCCCTAATGAGCCAGTTTTAAAGTAGAGGGGCAGTAGTTCAGCGCCTAAGGGTCGGTTTATTTCCTACCTTAAAGAAATAAAGATTATTTATAAAGGGTGTATCTATCATCTAGTTCAGGTCAAAGATTCCAGCTCTGAGACCCCAACTATCCAGTCAGTTCTAGTTGTCAGCAAATTCCCTGACGTGTTCCCCGAAGATCTTCCTGGAGTCCCCCTGAGCAGGAAATAGACTTAAGCGTAGACCTTCTTCCAGACACTCAGTCCATCTACATCCCTTCTTACAGAATGGTTCCAGTTGAACATAAGGAGTTGAAGGAGTAGCTAAAAGACCTCCTTGATAAAGGTTTCATCAGGCCCAACATCTCTCCACGGGGTGCTCCAGTATTATTCGTATGAAAGAAAGACGGTACTCTCAGAATGTGTATCGACTACTGTCAGCTAAATAAGGTCACCGTTAAGAACATGTATCCCCTACCCAGTATTGATGACTTGTTCGATCAACTTCAGGGAGTCAGTTGTTTCTCCAAGGTAGATCTTAGGTCGGGGTATCATCAGCTAAGAGACAGAGAATGTAACATACCGAAAACAGCTTTCAAAACTCGGTATGGTCACTACAAATTCGTGGTTATGTTCTTCGGACTAACTAATGTGCTTGCAGCTTTCATGGACCTGATGAATAGGGTTTTCAAGTCGTATCTAGACATGTCCGTTATCGTATTCATTGATGACATTCTGGTATACTCCAGAGTGAGGAAGAAAATGCTAACCATATGAGGATAGTGCTGCAGACGCTTAGAGACCGCCAATTGTTCACTAAGTTCAGCAAATGTGAATTCTGGTTGAAGTCTGTGACTTTCCTTGGTCACGTGGTCTCGTGTGGGGGTATTTAGGTAGATCCTCAAAAGATAGCAGCGGTGGAAGACTGGCCAAGACCTACTTCCCCAATCGAAATCAGAAGTTTCTTGGGTTTAGCTGGTTATCACCGACGTGTTGTGGAAGGTTTTTACTCTATTACATCTCCTATGACTAGGTTTACTCAGGAAAAGGTGAAATTTCAGTGGCGAGTTGTGTGTGAGAAGATTTACCTATTCTCGTGAGATAGCTGTCCATACACTGATAAGGGATGTATGGATTCTCGAGAAGAGAGGTCTGTGGTGGTCCCCCCCGGACCGCCCGGATCCCACGAGTGAATCAAAAGTTGGATCTACATTGGATCTCACCCGAATTGCCCCATCTATCCTCCTAAGGAGGAGTTTGGTTTCAAACCCCGGTTTGAACAAGAGGAGTACGCCATGCTAATGTGCCTTGGATGATCCACTCGACTCACTACCGCTCCAGTGCTAACCTTACCGGAAGGAACCGATAGGTTTGTAGTGTATTGTGATGCTTCCAGAGTTGGAATCGGTTGCGTTCTAATGCAGAGGGGTAAGGTGATAGCTTACCTTCCAGACAACTCAAGGTTCATGAAAAAAACTATCCGACTCATGACCTTGAGTTTGCAATAGTGGTGTTTGCGTTGAAAATATGGAGGCACTACCTTTACGGGGCTCACGTGGATGTTTTCACTGATCATAAGAGCCTTCAGTATGTATTCAGTCAGAAAGACTTAAATCTTCATTAGAGAAGGTGGTTGGAGCTATTGAAGGATTATGACATGAGTGTGTTGTACCACCCAGGCAAAGCCAATATGGTGGTTGATGCCCTAAGCAGGATGTCTATGGGGAGCATGGCTCATGTTAAAGAGAATAGAAAAGAACTGGCAAAGGATATTCACAGGTTAGCTCGGTTGGGAGTGTAGTTTGTTTATTTAGCTGAGGACAGATTAGTAGTGCAGAGTGGATCAGATTCCTCGTTAGTCGTTGAAGTTAAGTCAAGGCAAGATGAAGATCCCATACTTCTTAATCAAAAGGAGGCAGTTCTTAGAAAAGAAGTGGAGGCTTTTTCTAAAAGGGGAGATGTTGTACTCCATTACCAGGGTAGACTATGTGCGTCAGATGTGGGTAACTTGAGATAGAAGATACTGGCTGAAGCACACAGTTCGAGATATTCTATCCACCTAGGTCCCCCTAAGATGTACCGTGATTTACAGGATATTTACTGGTGGAACAACATGAAAAGGGACGTAGGTTAAGGCATAATTTGTGGCTAAGTGCCCAAATTGTCAGCAGGTTAAGGTGGAACATCAGAGACCTGGGGGTATGATGTAGGATATCAGGATACCCACATAGAAGTGGGAAGAAGTGAATATGGACTTTATTACAGGTCTACCTCGTACTCGTCGGTAGCATGATTCAATCTGGTGATAGTAGATCGGATGACCAAGTTAGCACATTTTCTTCCTGTTAAAACTACAGACTCAGTTGAGGATTATGCTAGGCTATATATCTAGGAGTTGGTTAGTCTGCATGGGGTTCCCTTTTCCATTATTTCAGATAGAGGTACCCAGTTCACCTGGTATTCCTGGAAATCATTTCAGAAGGGACTCGGTACCCAGATCAAGCTTAGTAAGCTTTTCACCTGCAGATAGATGGACAAGATGAGTAGACTATTCAGACCTTGGAAGATATGCTGAGAGCGTGTGTGATCGATTTCAAGGGCAGTTGGGATGATCACCTACCTCTCATCGAGTTTTCGTACAACAACAACTACCACTCCAGTATCCAGATGGGCCCGTTTTAGGCATTATATGGTAGGAGGTGTAGGTACCTATAGGGTGGTCTGAGGTTGGTGAAGCTACTACGATAGGCCCAGACTCAGTTCATGAAGCTATGCAGAAGGTGCAACTTATTAGGGAGAGGTTAAAAACAACGCAAAGCCGAAAAAAATCCTATGCTGATGTGAGGAGAAGAAAGTTAGAGTTTGCAGAAGATGATTGGGTTTATCTGTAAATTTCACCCATAAAGGGGGTGATGAGGTTTGGGAAGAAAGGAAAACTCTGTCCAAGATATGTGGGACCCTACAGAATTTTGAAGCGAATTGGCAGTATGGCATATGAGTTAGAATTACCTCCAGAGTTAGCATATGTGCACCCAGTCTTCCACGTGTCACTATTGAAGAAGTGCATTGGTAATCCAACTTCAGTTGTGCCACTAGACAGTGTGGGAGTGAAAGATAGTCTCTCTTATGAAGAGGTCCCAATTCAGATCCTTGACCGTCAGGTTCGTAAGCTGAGAAACAAGAAAGTTGCTTCGGTGAAAGTCTTGTGGAGGAACCAGCTAGTTGAGGAAGCCACATGGGAAGCAGAAGCTGACATGATATCCAGATACCCTCCCATATTCCCTCCCAGTTCAGTTCTAGCATCAGGTACTACATCCCACTTCAATACTCTGTTCAGTTCTGCACTCATTAGCTCTATTCAGATTTTCAATGTGCGTTCTAGTTGCATCAACTCTGTTAGCATGACTAAGTTAGTTCGGAGTCAGTTATCCTTCAGAAGTCAGTTCATAGCCTCAATCTTGGATTTGTAGCTCTTTTACCCTAGTTTTCCAACAGTTTTAGCCTTCATTCGAGGACGAATGCTCCCAAAGGGAAGATATTGTAACACCCCAAATTTTTCTAGACCAAGCTCAGAACTTGCAAGAAAAAGTCAGAAGAAAACAGAAAAATTGTCTTAGAATGACTGAGATAATGAGTCATGGTCAGCTCCAATGACTCATTGTGTCAGTCATGGTTAGCCCTGTTTGGTCCTTCGAGAACCGACGGGACATGGAACGACCCGTTGTTAGAAACAATGATTTTTCTTGTCACTCGTTGGACCCCAGCTCAGAAATACCTCTTCCCGGACCCCACGACTCAATCAATAAGTCGTCGTGTGTTACAATGACTCGTGGTGTGAGTCATTGGTTGAGAGTCCCAGAAATCTTCTTTAGTGACAACGAGTGGTAGCAACGACCCGTTGTCTCACACAACGAGCTGTTGTGACCACCCGTCATATCAAGGCATTGATTTTAATAGTTTCTCCACTGGAGGTAACGACTCGACACAATGACCCGGTAGGTCTACCAACGAGTCGCTGTGTCGCCCGTTGTCAGTCCTCACAGAATTTCAATCCAGTGACCACGGGAGGAAACAACTACCCGTTGGTTCATCCAACGAGTCATGGTACCTCTCATTGCCAATTCTAGTGATCTTAGAACCCAAAAAGTAGGACCAATGACTGGTCCCAATGAGTTGTGGTCTCAACCAACGACTCATTGAGTGACCCGTTGGTTCCCCGTTGACAGTTTTTCCAGGTTTTTTCCCAGGGATATTTTTGTAATTTCCCACCCTTTTAAACCATAAACTACATCTTTTTGGGTTATTCTATGGGAATTTATAGGGGTAATTGACGATTATTTCACCCTTCTCATCCCCTCAGAAAATCATTTTCGTAAGTTTTCTCTCAGAAACTCTCAGGACAAAAAACTAGGGCAGTCAGCTTCTTCTCAGATTCTTAAAGGATTCTCTCCGGCAATTCTTCACCAGGTATATGAAAATTCAACAAGGGAATTATTTTTCTCTTGTGTCCCCAAAACCCTTTTTAAATTAACTATCAATTATAGCCTTGTGGTTTCAAAATGTAGAAGGGTTTCAGACAAAATTCTTTAAATTTCAAGTGGAATATTATTCATGATATTAGCTGCTTTATTATTCCCAATTTCTAGAAATTTTGTGGAACTAGCATCTAATAGAATGATTTAGCCTTAGTTTCTCAGTTCAGTAAATTAGAATCTTGCATGTTGCACTAGCTTTCCCTGTAGCTTGATTCTATTAGTTTTGGGATTCACATACTGTTAGTATATGTTGAAATCTCAATCGGATGCATGTTAGTCCAGTCTCTTTCAGATTATAGCATACTCATTATTATTCAAAAATGTCAGCTGATCACTTTGACTACAGTCTTTTCTTGAGGTGTCAGTGGTGTCTTCCAGTTATTAGCTATTAGACCCAGATATTAGATTTTATTGGTTCTTTAGATGGTTATGAAACTTCTAGATAAGCAGCTCTGACCAGTCTTAGGACCCTCAGCTTCAGATTTCAGTTTGTTCTTTAGATGGTTACGACGCTTTCAGGTAAGCAGCTCTGTCCAGTCTTAGAACATTAGTTACAAAATTTGGTCTGATAAGACTCTCAGGACACTTCTAGATAGGTATTCTTGACTTAGTCTTGCACCCCAGTTTCGAGCTTTCAGCTTAGTAGTCAGTCTAGGACTATCCAGTGGGAGTAGGACTTAGCACCGAGAGGACCGGGGTTCTAGCACACCCAGGTTCCTAGAACTACATTGCCACCGTAGGTTATTTTATTGGCCCTATGGCCCATATTTGGGATCACCCAATGCCTTTATACCCTAGCAAGGTATATTGGGTCCTAGAGATGGGTGTATACATCGAAATCTACGTCTAGCTTAGGTGGTTATATATCGGTTATAGACTCTCCCACTAGTCAGTACAATTTCAGTTCAGCTCAGCTTAGAACAGTTTTAGTTTACTCAGTTCAGATCAGTATCTCAGATTCAGGGCATGTCAATGACCATCAGACAAGATCATCTTGACCATTCCAGTTATATTGCAGTTTACTCAGTTTCAGTATTTTAGTTGTTCATTACATGTCATTACAGTTCAATTATTTATTCCTTTATGTTATATTTTTCTCCCACTTACTCAGTACATTCAAAGTACTCATGCATACCTTCTATGCTGTATCGTATTATGATACAGGTGCAGGTTCTCAGCCTCACACCGCTAATAGATCTTCTTCTGGTGATATCAGCTTTTCCAGTGGTGAGTCCTCATCTTTCGAGGATGATGTTTATTTTCTTCAGCTATTTTTCACTTAATTAGACTTTAGAGTTACCGAGGGCTTGTCCCAACAACTCATCAGTTGTAGATGGCTTTCAGACATAGATTCAGACTTTCAGTTTTGCTTATAGATGTAAAAGCTTTTATTATTCAGTTTTCCTTAAATGGTTTTATTATTTAAGCTTCCGCTATGATTACTCAGATTACCAGTGTTATGATAGACTATGGGTTGGCTTGGGGTAACTTGTGACTCCAAGTACCGTGTCTTGTCTAGGATATAGAATTGGGTCGTCACATAAAGTATGAGCACCAGAAGCCTGGGGTAGTACTTTAGAGGATGTCCATCCCAGAGTGGAAATGGGAGAGGATAGTGATGGACTTCGTGGTTGGTCTTCCAAAGACATTGGGGATGTTTGTCTCCATTTGGGTCATTGTTGACAGACTAAGTCTGCCCACTTCTTGCCTTTTCAGTTAACTTTCAATGCTGAGAGACTGGCCAAGCTTTATGTGAAGAAGGTGATTCGGTTGCATGGGGTGCATTTTTTGATCGTTTCATACAAGGGTACTCAGTTCACCTCCCATTTCTAGAGGACTTTGTAGGAAGAACTAGCTACCAGGTTGGATTTGAGCACAACCTTTCATCCGCAAGCAGATAAATAGTCAGAGAGGACCATTCAAGTGTTAGAGGCTATGCTATGGGCTTGTGTGATATATTTTGGTGGCCGTTGGGATAAATTCTTAAACTTGGGAGAGTTTGCTCACAACAATAGTTACCATTCAAGCATTGGCATGTCACCATTTGAAGCTCTGTATAAGAGGAAATGTAGGTCTCCAATTTGATGGTTCGACGTATTTGAGGTGAGACCTTGGGGTACCAATCTACTTAAAGAGTCCTTAGAAAAGGTGGGGGTGATTTAAGAACATCTGGTAGCTTCTCAAAGAAGGCAGAAACAATATGCAAACAAAAAAGTTAGATATATGGAGTTCATGGTGCGAGAGCAAGTGTTGCTCAAGATATCCCCCATAAAGGGGGTAATGCGGTTTGGAAAGCGGGGCAAGCTTAGCTCGAGAAACATTAGGCCATTTGAAATTCTCCGACGTGTGGGAGAAGTAGCTTATGAATTAGCGTTTCCGCCAGGACTGTAAGAAATACATCTAACCTTCCATGTTTCCATGTTGAAGAAATACCATGGAGATGGGTCATACACAATTAAATGAGACTCGATGTTGCTAGATGAGAGTTTGTCTTACGAGGAGGATCTAGTGGCGATAGTAGATAGAGAGGTCTGTAAGTTGATATTAAAGGAGATTGAAATGGTAGAGGTCTAGTAGAAGAGTCCTCCCATAGAGGAATCAACTTAGGAGATCGAGGCCGTCATGCGGAACAAGTATTCACAACTATTTTATGGAATCCAGTATGCTCTCTTCCTTGACTTTGTAGGCCATTCGGGGATGAATGGTATTTTAATTGGTATCTGATGTAATTACCCATACGTCATTATGGGGGAAATAAGTTTGGAACATCCTAACCGGCTTAAGTTGTGGGTAGGAAGGGGTTGGTTGAGTGTTAGTGAAAATTTTGAGTTAAGAAGTGGTTTGAGAACAGGTTTCGGAGCTACTGATTATGGTGAATCGCTACAACGGGGGAG
Source organism: Datura stramonium (assembly GCA_018107945.1). Lineage (NCBI taxonomy): Eukaryota > Viridiplantae > Streptophyta > Magnoliopsida > Solanales > Solanaceae > Datura > Datura stramonium. The sequence goes on from JACEIK010001061.1 coordinate 263,161, forward strand.
TTTCCGCTGCAGCAGGACTGTTATTATGGTCGGAGTTCCACTGTAATGGACCAACAGAATAATCTTTGGATCCGCCATGGTGGTGCCCTGACCACCATAGCGGGTCCCCTATAGTGGAAAGGTGACTGTTGCAGTGGACGAAGGGAATCAGTAAGTGAGTTTTAAGTGGTATTTCATGGGTTATACCCCATTATTTTCAAAAAACGAACTCCTAAGAGTTGGGGGCGATTTTCCCTTGGAGCAGTACAATTTTCCTTCTCAAGGTAAGAAACTGGACTTACTTCTTTTACGTTTGATTCTTTAACACTTATGAATCAAGGGGGAATCCCTAATGATGGAATTTCTAGCAAAAGGACCCTAGGTTGGTAGAACTAGCGCTGAATAATAGGAAACTAATGGGCGTTGATCCCTAAGTTTAGAAGGGAGTAACGATCACTCCCTAAAGTGAAGTGCTTGTTGAACACGGTTCATGTGAAAGTTGATACTTAGAATCAGGTGAAACTAGGACCTTTACCCTTATAAACTGCGTTAAAAAAGGTTTGAGGGAGTAATGTTAAGGAATTAAAGCCATGGGAGATGAAGTGGATTGTGATAATAGGTAGAACAGGGGGTTTGAATTCTCAAAACCCTTGATTTCGGAAGTAGACTATTGAATTGTCTTAATCTCTTGTTTCTGGACTTTGAACATTTGGAGGTGTTGAGGAATGACAAGGCTCCAGCAGAGTAATTGGCAATAGAACCCTCCAAATTGAGGTAGGTTATGGTTTAGAAGGAGTTAGTCTTTTCATAATGAAACGTATAGATGAAGACTGATAACGTGTATATTGGTGTCTAGAGCTTAAGTGTTTTAAATCTTCCTTGTTAAATTCCCTCATTGAGTGATCCTAATGCGATGTTAGTATTTGTGTAATATAGAAGTGAATGTGTATGTTTGTTCATGCTCTTTTGTATTTGTTGAGAATGTTCTCATGTAACGTCCCACCTTGGGAGGCATGACTGACACCTAGTGCCACATATGGTACCTGGACTAACCTGGCTGGGCATATGCACCTCTGGTTCTTGCCAGCAACATAACATCAAGAAAAAAAACTACTATATCTCGGCTGTAAACACAGCCGCGGGCCAATAAGGCCACACAACAAACTTGTAAAGGAAAACAACTAACCCAGCAACATAACAATAAAGGGATCCTATGCTGCCCGGCAAGACCACCATGCTGTCTAGTCATAACAGAAGGAAATCAGGCAGTTTGATATAAAATACAGCCAACAAGGTCGCTAACTAAATAGCTAAACTAGGCCCCATACGGCCAATACACAAAATAAAGCTTACATAGGCCCAACACGGCCAACAACAACAAACAACTGAAAAACTATAGTTTGCAAGCCTATAAGAGTGGAATAGTGGTCGGGATCCTACCCAAAAAGCTGTACAACAAAAAGAGCAAACCTTCTAAATTATCAACTCCGGAGAAAAGGAGCTGACTGAACTGCTACCTCTGGCTGACGGCTAAGAAGGTCGTGAACCACGTCTATCCGCACCTGTAGGCAAGTATGCAGTGCCCCATAGATGGGCGTCAGTACAATATGTATTGAATATGTAAGATAGTAATGAAAATTACTGAATCGAACTGATAAAAGAACTGAAATAAATAGAAAGGATAAGAGTTATAACCTGAATATCCTCTCAACCTGAAGTATGGCTAACAAGTAAGTAATACAAACAAGAACCTTACCTGACCCCCATAATCCTGGAAGGTACAATTAGCACAGAATAACCTACCTGGGCCCCCATAAGCCCCGACAAGTACAATTCAATCTATATACCCCTAGCATGATCAATATGAGTCAACATATAACTATAGCCAACTTACTTGGCCTCTGGGTCTGCAACTGAGCCCCATGGGCTCTTGTAGCTGTGTCTGAGCCCTCTGGGCTCCTGTAACTACACCCTGGGCACATAAGGCTCAAGGAGGGTCATTGATGCCGATACGACATAAAAGTAGAAGCCCATTCTTGGATGAATTGTAATACGGCCTTCTGGGCCTAAATATAGTCCTGTCAGACAACATATAGCTCCTCTGAGTGATCTATAGCCCCGTAGGCAATGACATAGCTAGTAACCCTGAGGTTGGTCGACAGAAGGCTATATAGGGTGGGGTCAGTCCCAACCGACATAGTAAACTTTAATTTCAAACTATATAAAACAGCTAATCACAATACAAATGCTTACAAATTGCTTACCAGGACATAGGTCGTATTACTATATGACATGAATAACTTGCCGAAGAGGTTAGCCTTAACATACCTCAAACGCCGATTCTCGTTTATCCATATAGTTCCAACCTGTAGCTGGCAATCCCACTCAATTGCAGCCTCCACACTAAGAGAATAAGTCTATTTTCAATACTAAGACTTGGAAAATAACAATATCTTTCAATAGTAGTAAGTATAACTCAACTCCGTTTAATTTGGCTGAAAACTCACAAATTTCCGAGAGTTTAGAAGGTAGAAATGCTTACCTATCACTTGTAGTTGCTTAGGACTCAACTAGAAGTGACTCTGACAACTTTTATTCAGCGGAGTTTCGTTACTCCAAGCAAATTTCCAAGATATAACTCTGCAGGGATGCTCCTTGTAGGCCTAGAACTCGTTATCCAAGATGAATTTGCATTTGGACGGAGTTTAACTATGTAATTTGACGAAAAATGGGTGAACTTGTCACTTGCTCTCTCTTCTCAACCGAGGGGAAATTTTAAAAATGATTCAAGCAACTCATAAAGGGGCTTATATAGATATTGAGGCGGTGGTAGGGTGGCGCGGGGCGTCGGCCACAGCACTAGGTCAAGGGCGCGATGCACCGACCATAGCGCTGGGCTGGCAGTGCGGGGCGGTCCTCAGTGCGTCGATCCTCCTACCAGCTCGATGATGTGCTTGTATACTTACCCACCGAGTCCTTTCTCGAATACTCTCAACATACGTACGCACGCGTCCGTTAGACGATAAAACTTACGGGGTGTAACATCTCTAGTTTGAATGTTTAAGTTATTGGAGGTAAGATGGGGCCTCCTAAAAATTATGTCAATGGATTTAATGATAATATATTGACTATGAGAATGGACATTGATTCTATGAATATCCTGAGATGAGTGGCTCGTGCCCGAGAGGAGCATCAGGGCGAGCAGTGATGATTGAGTATCTCATGTCCGAGGAGAGTGTCCGGACGAGTATATGAGTGGAAAAGTGTACCATGCAGTACAATATATAGATTTCTAGATTCCCCTGCAGGTCATGACAGAAAGAAATAAGACCTTCTAGCATGTGTGTACATCGATGTTTCCGTGATTGAGTGTGTATGGTGATGTGACGGAAGTGTTTGCCCGGCATGTCACCATTCTTTGTGGTATTTGATTTACTATAAGAATGTGAGAATCGGACTGAGTATATGGGTATATGACTAAAATAAACTTGTGGTCATGTGTTTTCCATCTAAATTATTGAGGCGTTGCAATTACTTAATGGTTGGAATAGTTAGATGAGGACTCATGATTGAGTTGTGCAATATTTGTGAATGATTTATTCTGTATCTTGTATAGTTATGTGGTATCAATTGTCTATTTTGATGACTAGGGATAGCGTGGATGATTATTGTGATTGCAAGTTGTAAAGAGTTAGTGAAAAGTTAGGTGTGCAACTAAGTCAAACTACTGTCAAGGCTGTACCGCTGCAAGGGGACTTGTTCCGCCAGGAGAGACCATGGCAGCGGCTAAGTGACCACTGCAGTGATGGCCTAATTTAGTGAGCAGGCCGGTTAGCACCTGAGCAGAAGTAATTCCTGTAATGTGTATTGTCTATATATGAATGATGTTTTGAGATAATTTCATATTGTTGTTTACATGTATGCATGTTATAATATAAGGTAGACCGATGATGCCTACCAACACTGTATTTCATACTAACGCTACTCTTGTACTTTTTTGCTGAGTGCAGAATCCAATTTCGAAAGCTCATCTCAACCTCATCTCTAGAGCAGCTACAGATTAACAGAAAGGTGAACGATGCAAGATGTGTAGATCTACCCCTCCTCCGAAGATGTATCTTTTCCAAACATTTATAACTTCTTTTTCATTTCTGTCCTGATACGATCATAGACAATGTTAGGTAGACGTCTCTATGTGCAATGACAATAAGATTCTGGGAGTATTGTAAACGACGGGTTGTTATCATTTTTATTTTGTTAGTGATGTTTCGTTATTTTATATTCAAAATTTTATTTTACTCTTTATGAGATTCGATGGTTTTGGGGTAAAGGGTGAAGAAATGTAGTTCGTCCACCGAGGGTTTAGTGTGGGTGCCAATCACGATCATTTGGATCGTGACAGAAATTTGAAGACAAAAAGCAGAGATGAAATAATTGAGGATGGAGAGAGGAACACTAAGTTCGTTCATACTTATGTTGATAGTAGAAGGAAAAGATTACAGTTTAACAAAATTAAAAATGAAGATGGAGAATAGATGGATAACCAATATGAAACGGCTACAGAGGCAATCCGTTTTTTTCAAAAGAAATTTATTGAATTTATAAATTAGCAAGTACGTGTTAATATATATAGAAGATCAATCAATCTTGTCACTAGTATTTGGCAAGCAAGTTGAACACATGAGGAAATACATGATGGTGTCTCCTCTTTTATTTTATCACCAACGAAATGATTGAACCCCAAATAGAGGTATCTCAGAGGCCCGTGGAGAATTGCAATTGATAATAAGTAGTTCTGTTAAAATTATTAATATATCCTTAAATATTTTATAAAAAAATTATAAATTTAAAAGTGTCTTTTCTTTAGAAATGATGAATATAATAAGAAACAAGAAGTTAGAGATTTTATTTTTGAAAAAATATTTTGACAATTAAAATAATATTAAGGATACAACATTAAAAGTTATGATCAACCTAAATATGTTTATAAGCAAGAAAAATCATAAATTAACGGTGATTAATATTTAATTTTTTTACTCTAGATATAGGTAAAATTGAATTTATAAAGGGAAAATTACTTGGTGACACGACCCAAATGGGCGAGTCGTGTGGGCACCTACATCGATTCTAACTCGATAGAAAAATCTCTTTTTAACATAACGAAATAAACATTTACAATTCTCATTAACTTGCACAAACCAACGTTTTTCTCAAAATATCAATAGATAAAATGCACCCCAAAACCTTGACTCTGCTAAGAATCTAGTCTAGACAGGTAAAAGAGCTCTATATGGAATACTGATAAAAGACACAGCTTCACCGGTGGATGAAATATGGAAGCTGATACTGAGTATCTCCTCATCAATCATAAAACTCCAAATCTACCACAACCTACACTCAAAAAGGTATAGCAAGGTAGTATCAGTACACTACACGTACTGGTAGGCATCATAGGCCAACTAAGATTAGTTAACACAACAGTATGTAATCAACATGCAATCGATTAACCGATTCTAACAATTATTTCGACTTATAATTATATCTTATCAAGTTCATTAATTAATTCATCAACTCATATAACTAAAACAACATTCATATACTTTTCCCTCAAACTCTAGCCATCAGTCGCAACACAATTCTATTTACTTATCTCGGTACAACAGACACATACCCGCTATAACGGTCTCACAACAACGAGAGTTAGCGCACTACAACAATGCCCTATTCAGACAGTAGCTCAGTTTCACTTCAATCCACCATTCAAAGCCCTATGAGCCCACCTTATTTATTCACACACCAGTTACTATTAACTAAGTTCGTTCTAGCCATCTATGACTCGTTTATTAACTCAACACGATTAACTAACCCTTTTCAATTATTTTGCTACTCATTTAACCACTCCCTGATATTTTACCTATATCATCTATCTTATAATTAGTTTATACCATCGTTAATTCAGTCATGTTACCTTTTACAACTCCCCCTCTACATTCCTTGGCGGGACTACCATATACTCGCACTAGTAACCCACCAGTAGCTCAGATAATCTATTTTAGACCCTGCCTAATCGGGCATTCCCTCAACTCGCGGTGACTATATTAAACATGCATTCAACCACAATATCAAATAACAAACTCAAGTACTTAACAAGAAATACATCACTCCATACCACTAGAATTCTGTCCCCCAAAAATAAAGGTACAAATATATACCTGCACCTCTATTATTCCCCCCAATACATTTCAATACCAAAACTGCATCATACAGAACCCTACCTGCATCATAACATCATGTATTATCTCATCATTGTGTCTCTCACATCCTTTCTGAATCGTATCAGTATATCATGCATTACATCTACATATTTGTTGTCTGTCACTCATGTGAATACCTGTTCTGATCTCTGTCGCACAACCATATGTATACATTTCTGTCTCATAGTCATATCATCAGTGATATGCCGGGCACATGCCTCTATCACATCATTGTACACACATGCCAGAGGGTCTTATTTCTACCCTTTCAGTCATGACCTGTAGGGGACTCTACAAATCTATGTACTATACACCCAGTCATATAAACCTCTCAGTATACCTGTCTGTGTACTCATATCCATATACCTAGTCATATGAACATCTCATCGTACCTGTCTGTGTACTCATATCCGTACTACTCGTCCGGATGCTCACCTCAGGAACGAGTCACTCATATCCAATACTTAGACACATGCTCAATCATACTAATTCGCTCATCTGAATGCTCTCCTTGGACACGGGTCTCTCATCTCAGAGTAAGGATGTCTCATTCTTCAGTTGCAACATGTTTCCTTATTCTCTCAATCGGTTACCACAGACTCCACCATAGTTTAGGAACAGTAAATTATAGTTCAATTCACTTAACATAAAACATTCAACAATGAGAATTAATCAATAAAAATTCTAACACAATCATTGTTTGAAGACTAGTTCGCGAAAAGAAATAATTATTCATTGCATCTACCTATTCTTATAACTTACTCAGAGTGTGGTGTAAACTCTCTTGATCTCTAGATTAGGCCTTGCTGCAACGGGGTTACTGCCGAGGCGGCGGTCTCGCTACAACGGGTATAACTTTGTTGCAGCGGTACTGCATAGGCAGTACTCTGACCAATCTTTTCCCATTAGATACCCCTCATCGAGGTCCTTCGCAGTCTGTTCATCTACTAATTTAATACATATTAACCAAATCTACTGTCAAATTACCCTTCTTTCACATGGAGTGATAATTAATTCAACACTAATGCACCAATTAGAAACACATAACCATCGCAAGTGAACTATTAACTCGTTAACCAACATGAACACATGAACCATCCCAACACCTACACCCATGACCATACTCTAGTCCCTTATTCGGGAGCATACCTTAGAAGTTTCCCTTCAAGATCTTCCACCTAAAGCGGAAATCTAACAGTCTTAGGTTCAAGCCTATTCGTACCCGCGTGATTTAATAATACAAAAACTCCATCTCTCCCTTCTATCTTTTACCCGATTACTTCTCTCTCTTTACTAATTTCTAACTATAATCTAGCTATTTATGATAAGCATGATAAGTTCTATTTTACGTATTGACGATATGTCGAACATACACATATATACAAATCGCTAATCAAAGTCTAACACGAAGATAAACCATAGCCTACTTGGGCGCCAAGATACTGTCAAGAAAACCACGAGCCGAGTGCTTGCCTCGTTTTCTGGGTTCTTATAGGAAATTGTCATAGTGGATGGTGAAGTTCTTACCCTCTCTAGCCTCCTTACATTCTTTCCTTGGTAGAAATCCCAAGTTTTGTTTTTTGGTGTTTTTATTCAACAAACCTTACGGGAATAGGTTTTTAAATCTAAAGCTGGATAGAATTATAGATTTTTATTCCATGTCACTCGCTGCAGCGAGGAGTCCTCCACTACAGTGGTCTCTTTACGGTAGAATTATCCCGCTACGGTGGGCCTATGCCTGGGCCTACCTGGTTTGAACTTATCCCATTCTAAATTTGTTAATCACATAATCCCTTAATCAGAGGACATAACCCACACTCGGAAAAATTTAAAATTTTCCAGGTTTATGTCATCAAGGTACTTAACGATCAGATGGGTCGTTATATTAAATACCAATTAAAAATTTGTTCATCCCTAAATGGCCCCATGAAATAGACTAGGATTTCCAGTTTCCCTCCTTAGCTTGACACTGGGTCATAGTCCCGATGCCTATAGTCGACAGTGTGGCCTCACCAATATTGCTCCTAGATTTTTAGACTAATATTTCCACTAGACCCTTGTCTCAAGGTCCTAAGGCATATTGCATGGTGCAAAAATATTTTCCCTCCATTCCACTTCCTCTTCTGTTATTGCCGTAAGAAATTTCCGCGCATTTCCACCCCTTCTTGGTAGCTCCATGTTGGCTCAATCCTTCTGATCATCCCTCTTGGGACTTATATCATCTATTTGAGGCCTATGTGCCTCTAGGTGACATTGCTTTTTATTAAACTTCATTTATCGAGTCTTAAAATGAGGTGGACATCCAAGAGAAGTTGAAGCGTCACTGTTTAGGCCGGTCTACTACAACGATTTCATGTTCCGCTGTAGCTGTACTGCTGTAGTAGAAGTCTGTCTGCTAAAGCGGATTGAACATTAGTTTAAAGGGCCACACGATGGTTTTTGAGTTCATTCTCACTTTTTTATTTCAAACTTGTGCAAGTCCTCTAAACCTTTTAGCGATTCCCTTTATTTTTCTCAGGTAATCTGTGCTCTAATCTCTTTATAATATAGTTTATACTTCGTGGATACTAAATCCATGTGTATATGCTTGATTTGGGGTTGTTTTGGGGTGGGAACGACCCAATCTTTTTTTGGCAATATGGGATAGATTTACGAAGCATGCTACTAGCCTATACGTTCTTAAGTTACTTGAATCATTTCCCGCGTACTATAGACGGTTTTCATAGGGGTTTTATGCTACAAATGGTGGGGTCTGGGTTGGGTGGTGTTTCTCCTTCTTTGAGCCTTTCAAGCTCGAATCCGAGCTCTATCAGGATGGGAAATGGTTGGTAGGGCACAAGTAAGTCTACCCCTTACCCAATCTATGCTTAAATCGGAGAAAAACAAAAGTTGGAAATTCGACCTCTATTGTTGGGGTCGGAGGTCTACTGGGGACCCTGTAATACCCTGAAAGCCCTAAGATCAGACCCGAGGGTTCAAACAAAGAAAATAGTAATTTCTGCACCAGGTCACAATATGAGTCGTCCTGTGACCCGTGAGGTATCCCACGAGTCATTAAGTGACTCGTGAGGTGGAAGGAAGTTCGCTAAGATTTTGTTGTTTGGGGGTTGACCACGAGACAAACCACGATTCATGGTCAGAGCAACAAGTTGTTAGGCTAGTCGTGGTCAGAAGACGACATGACTGTGGAATTTTTGGCAGTGTGCATCACGATTTGGTCACCAAGAGTCGTTGGGTACACTATGACTCCTGGTGTCCCTCGTGGTGACCAGCTGAGGTATGTTTTCCAGTGCTAACGATGGGAGTAGATGACGAGTCGTCTCCTCAGGTAACAAATTGTCCAGTCCCTCATTGGGATTGGTAGTGTAATTTTTCCTGCATATTTATTATGGGATTTTCCGTAATTTCTAAGTTCTTAAGACCTAAACTACGTCATTTTAAGCTCAGATAGTTTTGTTTTAAGAGGGTTTAACTCATTCTAAATCAATCCCTCTCCATGCATGCAAGACTAGAAGTTCCTAAGGGTGATCAAGCCTAGAAATTCATCAAGTTCTTCTCCAATTCCTTTGGGCATTCAAGAAGGGTGTGAAATCAGAAGTACCCATATATGTAGGGTTATGTATGGAAGCATTCCTTCACTCCCATGCCCAAATCCTTTTCTAAATTCATGGAATTCTTAGTTGATGAATCTGTGGGGTTTTAACCCAACTTGTGAAATTCTCTAAGTATCTATCATGGGTAAATCCTATTCATGTTTCTAATTTTGAATTCAGATTCATGGGAAAGTTTTATAATGTTTTCAAAGTCCTACAAATTATAGTGCCCATTTATGAAAGTTCATGAAAGGTTGAGATTATGATCCATGTTTTCAAGTATGATGAGATGTATATGATGAAAATATGATTTCGAATTACCCGTGCTTATATCCATGATTTTGACTATCTAAAGTATGTATAAATTTGGGCAAGCCCATATGATCAAGTATGTTCATGATTTACTTCAATTTTATGGTATTAGCTTACCACATGGTTTTGGAGTCTAGACTCCCACTTTTCAGCTTGTGGTATGGTTTGAGCCAAGGATCCTGATGATAAATTTTTAGATTATGCATGTATTATTATGATTCATCTTCCTCACAAGACGATGGTTCGGCTTCGTTGAAAAATGATGGAGAACATATGCATGTTTTTGGGAGTAGTGTCTAGCACCAAGTAGGCTAAGGGTTCGATCAACCCTGTGCCTCATAACTACGTGCCAACGTAGGTATGTTTAGATTATTTGGGACCTCCCTTGTGAGCTTTCCCTTCCCCTAAGGTACCTTTAGCCTTATATCGATATCATTGTAGTGCCCTTAGCCCTGACAAAGCTTTGGACATCTCTTCCCACTTGAGTGTAACAGTCGGGACCATGTAAGCTCTATCATGGTAATGTCGGTTATATGATGAGTCTCCCATTATTCCTCATGATTTCAATTATGCATGTTCATTAGTCATGATATTATGTTTTCAGCAGGTTTGACCCAATGTTCAGTTTTACTTATGGATAATCAATTTCAGCTATGATATTCAGTTATGTTTAATTCATGTTTTCAGATACTAGCATGCAAGCCCTAATCTTATAATCTTATGATGAAATGTTTATGATATGCATGATTTTTTATTTTTATTTATTTAGCGGTTTTACTTACCTTGCATACTCGGTACATTCCACGTATTGACAACATACTCTATGCTGTATCGTTTCATAATACGGGCTCGGATATTCAGGTTCAGTCCCGCCGTTAGCCAGATCGTTAGAGTTAGCATCTATTAGTCAATTAGTGTGTCCTAATCCTTCGAGGACCTTTTATTTAGCTTGTGTTCATTATTGTAGTTTCACTCTTCAGTGAGTTAGTTGAGGTCTTGGCCCATCAACTCGTCAGTATGTAGAGGCTTATCAGACTTAGTATGTATTCAGCTTCAGAACTATGTTATGTATTCAGATATTCAGATATTCAGATGTTATTATATTTTTAGACTTCCGCTATCTTAAATGTTAGACTTTTCTGCATTTATTATGTTGAGCTTTAGAAGTCATATTCATGCCATGTGTCGACTTGGAGCCTCAGGGGTTCTTTGTCCCGTGTCCCGATCTGAGCCTATGTTTGGATCATGAAAAACTTTGTATTAGAGCATTAGGTTTTGAAGTATCCTAGGGTGTTTGAAAGCCGCGTTAAGTAGATTCTTTTTCATGGGTGTGAAGTGCACCACACTTATGATGAAGAGGCTACGAAACGTTTTAGGAAATGTTCCCTTATTTCATGATCTATGTTGTGAGATGAAATGTCTCTATATCTTTTTAACTCAAGCTATACGTATTTGTAGAATCATGCCTCCTCAATGAGTTAACGAAAGAAGGAACAAAAATGAAAATGGCCATAAGAATGGCAAAGGAGATGGTCATTAGCAGGCCCACCTGCCCCCGAGGATTATATGTGTCACACCCCGCCTTGGGGGGTATGACTGGCACCTGGTGCCCTACTAGGATCTGAACTGCTAGACTACTGAGCCTAAGCACTTCTGGTGCCTGGCTGGCTCTAACT